>CM068370.1:83169821-83769821 GCA_034769895.1 Magicicada septendecula
TGTAATTAATGTTGAAGTTCTAAGAAAGATGAAGAAAGATAGGGAACTTATTAACACAGTGAAGATAAGAAAGCTTCAGTATCGAGACATCTCATGAGAAACTAACAGAGATTTTACTTATTTCAGTCCATGCTACAGGGAAAAGTAGTTGGAAAGAGAGGAGTTGGGCGACCGAGAATCTCATGGCTGGGAAATTTAAGAACCTGGTTTGGCATGAATACAACGGACTTATTCCGTGCAGCAGTGCAGAAAGTTCAAACAGTCTGTATGACATCCAACATCCGAAACGGATAGGAACTATCAGAAGATAACCTCACCGAGTGTTACATAACGTTAATGCCCGAGAAATTCGAGAGCGTATGAGGAGAGCAAATTGATATAACCAAATACCACTAAAAAAGAAATTAAATTAGTTCGGTTTAAATGGAACAGGTGACAGATGGACTAGGACTCTTAAACGCATGGTTCTGGCGTTCTCAGTAACGCAGAAGACACAAAATATCGCGGAATGTGGGAGTAAAGTAGGCCACGAAAGTAGAAGACGCGAGAAAAAATACTGTCGCGATAGGAGAATGTGTAAACTGATACGCGACAGAATGCAAAAGGGCGTAGTTACGCAGGAATTTGTGTATACAACATTATTTGACGGTAAGAAAAAATAAATAAAAGCAGGAATTTCGTTTTTGTTTTTTCTAACGGTATAACACGATCGAAAACGAATGCAAACCACAGTAAAATAATAATTGATTTGGCATGTCTGTGTTGACAATAAACACGCACAATCAAATTACCCGTGACAGAAACAAGGACATGTACAGTCCTACTACATTCACTTACCTCGACGTAAGGCGGCTACCTCGCTTTTAAGTTGCTGCATAATTTACGAAAATTATAACTGATATATTTTCCAAGTTGTAACCGTATTTTATTAAAAGCTAGAATAACGTTGAAGCTGTAATAACATTTGTTACCTCTCTTTTCTCTCTTTTCTACCTCTTGGCCAGTAATGATCTTCATGATACACAGGATTTCCTTCGTTTTACTCACCTTGAGTCCCACTCTAATATCGTTTTCGGTCGTCTGGTTTCCTGCATTCGCGTCCGTTATTTATTAACAGACATTCATATGTCTGTTACTGACTGTGCAACGTTTTTCCTTCTCCTTTCGATGTTATTCATATTTATGCTTACGAATAACAGGAAGGCAATTCCTCGGTGAAGGTATTTCGTCGGGGAATCCAGCTGCACAGTTCTGACTGTGGTGTGGCGCCACAGTTCCGCCTTTATAACGCTTTCGATTGTTCTGTGAAATGACTTTCCTTCCCCTCTTGACTAATGCCTCTGTTCCACATCAGCTTATTCAGAGACATGCATGAAAACGAGTTAAAACAAAATCTGAGTTGCTTGTAATCATACAAACACAAGAGTTTAAGGGTGAGAGAATATACTTGAGCGAACCGGTATGTCGTAAAGAACTGTAAATGAAGCAACGTGTCGACAAATCGTAAAACGAAATCCGTCAACATATGGCTTTTCATTATCTGACTTCCAACATCAGTATCTGACAGACGGAGAGAAGATGCACGGGGCGTCTCGCGCCCTGGTTTGCTAGCGTCGTCCAGGCCGGAGTCCGACGAACGCCAGGTTCTTACAGTGCAGCTCGGTCGTTCACCCCGTCGGCACAAGATCTTAGAGTGCGGACCACGATTACACGATGTAGCGTGTATACCATGGGGATATCTCTTGAATGAATTGCTCCAGCCAGTCGCCAGGACTGAGGTGCACCTGCGTGGCCCCCTTAAGACATATTGTCAGTATCACTACAGTCTTGCATTGGGTTGTTCGAGAAGTACCAGAACTAAGATGGTAGGGTTTTGATGTACTTTCCCATGTTTACTTCCATGTTCCATAAGGAAATAGAAGTGTGGTGATGGCGAAAACAATCGTTTCCGAGATAAGGGCTGATTCTGATTGCACTACCCTCAAAATATGAAGGAAAGTCATTTTCCGAAAAGTGTCTGTGTGTCTATCTGTGTATGTGTGTCTAGAATTTTTTTTATGGCAAACGATAACTGCCGAAAATTAAAACAGAGTCAAATAATGTTTTACACGTGTTCCCGAGTTGTAGAGGACTCAAGGCCTATTGATTTTGATGAAGATCGGTTAAGGGGAAGGGGTAGTTTACCTGCAACGTTTCGTGTTTTAACAAAAAAAGAGTAATTTTTTCTATGGCGAACGATAACTGCCGCAAATGAAAACAGAATCAAACAATTTTTTCCGTGTGTGCCCCAGTTGTAGAGGACTCAAGGTCTATAGATTTTAGCGAAGATCGGTTAAGGTGTGCCGCCCCTTGGCAAGACAACACAAAAATCGGGAACTAGTTTAATTCTTTACCAGTAAACTAAACCAGCTGCCGTTGTTAGTAAAACTCTTACTAACAAATTACAAAACAAGTATGATATAGGAAACTGACAAGGTTTGCATAAACTTATTCACTCACTAGGTATTAGCTAAAACATCTCTTTATTGCTATTGAAATATTAATCAAACATTATTCCTGATTTTAAAGAAAGTTATTTTATTAAATAGTGCTTTTACTGCTTCAAAGATCTTAATTATATTATTCTTGTTATATCAAAATTTATTCATATTACTGTTGCTTTTAATACCACGGATCCGGGTCTCAATTTTCTCAAAATTATTAATTTATCAATATATACATTACGGTTACTATTACTTCTTACAAAATTACAAAATATACAAATCTGATAATTTGTTCATTACATTGCGAAAGTTCTTTAAAGTTCTTTGTTACTTCTTATTAAGGGGAAATTTACAAAAGTTGTGGTTTGATATCACCTGAGGTTGTTGTTGTATTCTTGGGACATCTCCAGTTGTCTTCTACGGGTTGAGTACGTTGTTCTTGGTGTATCTACATCGGGTTGATTTTTTGTTAACTTGAAGCTCTCGAAGATAGGTTGTTTACTTGAAGTTCCAAATGTTGTAATTTCACTTTTCTTAGTGCAGATTCTTGTAGTTCACATTTTCTTTATTTTAATTACAGTTATAGTTCTCACTTTGCAGTACTACAGTCTAGTAGTTAACTATGTTACACTTACATTTGATTTTGTTTTTAAGAGATGTGTTGGCTACCTTTTTCTATTTTATTTATATATTTTCTCACAAACTCTAGACACTACATTATTCACAATAACAAGATTTCACGCTGGATATACTTCTAGAGAACATATACATACGTATATGTGTACAACACCAAAACTCACGTCTACTCATTGCGACGTTCTACGGCCGAATGCGCGTACGGTTTAGGGGAGAGGGCTCAGTAAGCTAGGGCGTATTTACGCGCTAAGAAAATAGTTCGTACTTTTCCTATTATTATTTATTCATTAATTAGAAGATAAATACTTTATGTTTATTTTATTATGACTTAGGGATTTCTTTATTTCTCTAGTCGCTTTTTTAATTATTTAAGTAATTATTATTATTATTTACTACTTAATACTTTTCTTGGCGTGTTGGTACTGGAAGGTTTCAAGTTGATTCAGGAATCTGGGTATAGGTAAGGGTGTATGATACTCTTACTTATTAAAATTAAAAAATTTTAATCTGTGCGATTTTTTATACATTTAAAATCGTCACATCCTCCTGCACTTAACTATGAAAAACGGGGGGGGGGGTGTAATAATATAATTCTAATAAACAATTATATTTCATACTGAAATTTCTCTCTCTCAGCTTATTTCTATTCATCAATCGATTATCTTATACTTATGTCACATTTAAATTCTACTACATCTACTATACAAAATACACAAAACGTAAATCTACCTTATTTTAATTCTTATATCTACTACCGGTTTTTTCATGAATTGCTCACTCGTTTTACGGAGTTATACTCATGAGTATTTTACTAATAATAATACCGTATTGTAAGAACAATAGAATTACTTTTAGTTTATAGCGCTAAAGATTATTTTTCTTTCTTTCTTTCTCTTCATCTTCATTATACTTGATATCAGATTTCTCATGTATAATACCATTCTCGCAGGACATTAGCTAAGGTTGATCAGGCCTCGCTTGTATTCGTACGAGGGGGTTTTGAGTTTATAGTTACCTATAGTATAGGATGTTACACAATCTTATCCTATTTCGGTATAAGTCTATACAACATATTTTATTCTTAATACTTAGATAGTATTCTAGGTTTTCTATCTTTCTCGTAGTCTTCCTTCTGTATCTTGACACGAAAAACATTTTTTTATTTGAGACAAATGACTTCTGCGAACGTAATTTTCTGTATTGGGTTCATACAGAGCTACAGTAACGGGGGTGATGAACTTACGAATTTGGTAGGGGCCACACCATCGATAAGATAGTTTCGAAGTGATCTTATCAACTGCTTTACTCATAGGATGAGTTTTATACATGACTAAATCACCTATTTTATACTTTATTAGCTTATTATTATTCTCATGATACTTCCTTGATTTCTGTAAATTAGCTCTCAGATTTGCACGAGCTTCGTTCCATATTTTTCGTATGTTATTCCCATTCACGTCGCGGGGTAATAACTCATTGATTTTCCACTTTGTGGTTAAAGGATGGTTGGGTTTGTACTTGTACAGTAAATCAAATGGTGTTGATTTATGACCTTCATGATACGCTGAATTGAATGCAAATTGTATCCACGAAATATTTTGATCCCAGGTTGTCTGGTCTTTAGCATGATAAGATATTAATGCTGATTTTAAGTTACGCAAGTATCTTTCTGCTATATTTCCTTGCGGTCTGTACTCGGTCACGGTAATATGATTTATACCTAATTTAAAACACATGTCATTAAATTCTTTCGATTTAAACTGGGGTCCATTGTCAGATATTAAGCTTAAAGGAGTGCCATAGTCTTTAAATAGTTGGTCTTGTAGAATTTTAATTGTCGTAGATGCTAATGCACGACGCATAGGATACATCCACACGAATTTAGTGAATGAGTCTACACAAATTAACAGCATAGTATTTCCGGATTTAGAGCGGGGATAAGGTCCAGAATAGTCGATGTATATTTTCGAGAAGGGAGTGGTAGGTATTTCGGAGATTAGTTTTCCGACTTGACTGGTTCTTGCTGGTTTGCTCAGCGCACAAATTTCGCATTCTTTCACGAACTTTTTTATTTCACTATTCATGTTTTCCCAGTGGTATTCCTTGCGAATACGATGTATCGTTTTCCTAATTCCCATATGAGCTCCAATTGTAGATGAATGGTAGTACTCCATTAACATGGGTTTGATTATTTCCGGGGCGATTATTCTTAGTAATTTTCCGTTTGCCTTCTTAAAACAAAGTACTCTTTTACTCAAGATATATTTGTCAGATTTATTTCCTTTTTCTATTTGTTCGATTAGTTTGCACAATTTCGGATCTTGTTGTTGGTGATATGCTATATCCTTAAATGCAAGGGGAAAGCTAGTAATTAGTGTATTAACGGTAGTGGTTTCAATATTGTCTTCTCCAGATCTTGTATTGGGTAGTTGGAACATGCGGGATAGAGTATCGGCCACTACATTTTGAGTTCCACGAATATGTTGCACTTTGAACTTGTAGCAATTTAATCTTAACACCCATCGTCCGATACGACCTAATTGCTTTGGGTGATTTAATAACCATGATAAAGCTTGATTATCGGTTTCTAGTAGAAATTCTTTGTGTTCCAAAAATGGTTTGAATTTATCAAAAGCAAATACTACGGCTAAACATTCAAGTTCATAGGCTGAGAACTTCCTTTCTTGCTCGGTCAGTGTCCGGGATGCATAACTGATCGGGAGTCTAGTATTATTTATTTCCTGGTATATTACGGCTCCTAATGCTACACTTGAACTATCGGTCTGTACGATAAATGGTTTACTGAAATCCGCTAACTGCAATACAGGTGAGGATATAATACTTTCTTTAAGTGTTTCAAACGCTTCTTGATGTTGAGTAGTCCACTCGAATTTCGTTCCTTTCTTTCTTAAGGCATTCAATGGGGCTGCTATATCCGCTAAGTGGGGTATGTACTTATGAAAATAATTAATCATACCTAAAAATCTAGCTATACCTTTGACTTCTCTGGGAGGTAAAAATTCTCGGATTGCACGTGTACGTTCGGGATCGATGGTAACCTTACCTTCGGCTGATACTATGTGACCTAAAAATGAGAATTGTTTCACTGCGAAATTAACTTTACTAGGGTTTACGGTCAGTCCGGCTTTCTTTAACCGGGATAATACTTCACGCAAGTGCTCAATATGTTGATCCATTGACTCACTATATACTACTATATCGTCGAGATAATGATATACAAATTTAAATTTAACATCATGGAAATTTTTTTCTAACAGTCGACTGCATACTGAACTTCCCTGTGATATACCGAATGGTACTCTCGTAAATTGATATAAATTAAATGGGACAGCAAAAGCAGTTAAATGTTTTGACTCCTCAGCTAGTGGAATTTGATGGAATGCTTGGTTAAGATCCATTATGGTGAAGATTTTCGCTTTTGTAAAATAGTGAAACGCACTGTGTATGTCTGGCAGTGGTATCGATTCAAATTCTATACTCTTATTTAGTTGTCTATAATCCACGACTAGTCTATGTTTGTCAGTTCCTTTTGGTACTAGGAATGCAGGCGATGAATATGGAGACGTTGATGGTTCAATGACGTGCTGATCAAGGAGTTTGTTAATGTGGTTTCTCATGATTTCCATCTTGGGCGGAGATAGTTTGTATGGGTGGAGTCGTATTACTTTGTTGTCACTAAGATTTATTTTATATTCAATTAAATGAGTTAATCCTAACTTGGGGGTGAGTACAGCAGAAAAATCTTTTATTAACTTTTGGATTCTTAGTCTCTCATTTCCTTTTAAATGACTTAGACTCGATTCATTAGGCTCTGAATGAATATTTGCGGTTTCACTAACAGTGTCGTTACTTAATTCGGAGTCGAACTGATATTTTTGAGTACGATCAAATCTGAAAAAATATTGTTTTGCATATATATCAAGGATTAAAGCAGTTTTTCTTATAAAATCCGCGCCTAATATTAAGTTCTGTCCTAACTCTTCAGCTACTAGTAGGGGAATGTACCAAGTAAAATTCTGAATTTTTAATTTCACCGTAATACTGTGAGATATCTTTAGGTTTTGTTTATTTGCGGTGGTACACTTTATGTTCACCATTTGGCTACGTTTAATCAGTTTATGATTAGCTAATAAGGTGGCTAACTGTTTACTAATTATACTACGGGTAGATCCTGAATCAATTAAACCAAGGGTTTTCGTTGCTCCAAGGTCTATCTGTACATAGGGTAGTTGGCATATACTTGTTTTACATGCACCAATAGAGTTGCACTTCTCGATAAATTTTGTTAAATAAGGATCTCTGCGTTTATTTTTACT
The DNA here is from genome assembly GCA_034769895.1 of Magicicada septendecula. Taxonomy (NCBI): domain Eukaryota; kingdom Metazoa; phylum Arthropoda; class Insecta; order Hemiptera; family Cicadidae; genus Magicicada; species Magicicada septendecula. Next base: position 83,177,278 of record CM068370.1, read on the forward strand.
CATCTTTATTTGACGCTTAGTATTGTTGTTACCTTTCCTTCTGATGCTTCGGAAGACGTAGGATTTTCGGTCTTCCAGCTTCACACATTTTTTGATTGGTCGGTTTTCTGTAGATAACGCTTTTGTTTACATAACTTGCTAATATGTCCGGCCTTTCCACAGTTATAACATCTTCTTTCCTCACTTACTTCGCTCGTAGGTTGTCGGGATTTTGGTTTAGAGTATGAAACATGGGGATAGTTTTGGGTTTTATGTGTACTTACGAATCGCTTATCGCGGTAGTTTCGGGTATCATTTCCAATAGGTCTAGTTTGGAAAGACTTTCTTTGTTGACTCTGGGACATAGAAACACTTCTATTCTGGTCAGAATACCAGACGTCGGACGAATGTATACAACATAGTTCTAGTTCCGTAAAAGTTGTAGGTGGCTTGACGAGTGCTAGTCGAGATCGCTCCTCGGGGGATAGTCTTACTATGATATTGTCTACTAACTGTTGTTCGCTCCATTTAACTTGTAACAATAAAGCAGATTCTCTTACTTCAGAAATATAATGAGCTAGTCTCTCGTATGTACCTTGTGCACGAAGTACTAAGTTTCGCTTCAATTCTTCGTAGATACCGGTGGGAATGAAATGTCTTATTAGTGTGGTATGAAGTTCTTCTACCGATTGATTATACCTTAGGGATTCTAACACTCTACCTTTTAATGGAGATCTACACTTAGGTAAAATAACTTGCAAAATCTGGTTATCTCTTAGCTGTTGCAGTTCCTTTAATTCTAAGATATGTTTGATAAAATTAAGGAGCTTTGTAATATTCAGCCCATCAGTGATTTGTATATTGGACAAAATACTTTCTACAGGGTGGGTTATTTTTCCATAGAGCTCGGGAGTTAAATTTATTTGGCTCATCATTCTAGGATTTTCCGCAGGTTGATTAGTCCGCGAATGAGAAGGTAATTCGTAGGTATGGGTCATATTTTCTAGTTCATTAGGGAGTGACGTAACGTTTACTGGTTGAATATTTACTTGACTACCACTTAACCGTTCCTTGAATGGATCTATATTGGATTCCTGCAGAATCTGAATTTTTGCAGTACCGTTTGGTTGTTCTTGAGTCGGCGATTGGGTAGGTGAAATATTTAATTTCGTCATTGCTTCTTCGATTTCGTCTAATCTAAACAATTCGGATCGTCTACGTAATTCGCGTATTGTCTCAGGTAATTGTTTTAATGCTTCCTCGGCGAATTTTTTTACATCAGGAGGGATATCTTTATCACCGGGCCAGGTCAACAAATTGGTGATACGACGGTATAGATGCTCAATTCTTTGGGTGGTGCGTAATATTACTGCGGGGGATTTTTCATCACGTAGGGTTTGTGCGTACGAAGTTAGTTCTGTATACTTACGATAACACGTTTCTTTTTCGCTATTGAAATCTAAAACACTCAAATGACTTAATAATGAAGGTTTGTCCGGTTTATTTTCGCGTAACGTCTTGCGAAGTTCCGCGACAGTTACATTAGAGTAGGGGAGACCACGCCATAATGCTTCATAGGTTAATTCGTCTTTCAACAAGAAATCGGGGTTAAATTGAGTCATTTTTGATAATAACCACTTTAAACACACGACGTATTACGAACGACAAATCTTATGTCACTTACTTTACTTCGTTTTCTCAATGTTTAAAAATAGATAACATTAATTCATTTAAACACATACACATATATCTTATTTCATATTCAGCTTTGGGATGTAATCTTATCTTAATTAATCAACATAACTTATTTCACAACAATTAAATTCTCAGTATTGACATATATAATTAATCAAAACAAAACGATAATACTATTTTAGTAGAGAGAAATTTCATATACGGAAAGTTCATTGATTTAACAAACAGCACAAAGAGTCAGCTGTTTTGGGGTGTCGTCTAGTTGCATAGGGTGGTAATTCAGGACAATACAAAAACAGGAAAGAGCTTGTCTAACGTGGCTTTGTTTGCTTTAGGGAGGAGGGGTTATGAATGAGATGGGTTCTTACAAAGGGGAGAGTTTACATTCCTCAACACATATTTAACATGAACCAACTGGCTTGGAATTGACTTGTTTGGAATTGTTTCCCTACCAGCTATTACTTGCTTAACACGGCAAACTCGCGATACTAATGTTATTATTATATAATTAAAATTTTACTCATTTATTATTTTTTTTTTTATTTCTGAGTGAATAAATTTATGTTTGTCCTTTTTTATTTTTTTTATCGTTAACGACTTATAAACTTACACAACAACAATTACATAATTATGTTGCAATTTTCTGTACGTGACACTCTGTAAACAATTTTTTTTTTTTTTTTTTTTTTTTTTTTACCAAGTAAATTACACAATTTTAAATTCAGCAGAGTGGCGCAATTTTGTGCCGCCCCTTGGCAAGACAACACAAAAATCGGGAACTAGTTTAATTCTTTACCAGTAAACTAAACCAGCTGCCGTTGTTAGTAAAACTCTTACTAACAAATTACAAAACAAGTATGATATAGGAAACTGACAAGGTTTGCATAAACTTATTCACTCACTAGGTATTAGCTAAAACATCTCTTTATTGCTATTGAAATATTAATCAAACATTATTCCTGATTTTAAAGAAAGTTATTTTATTAAATAGTGCTTTTACTGCTTCAAAGATCTTAATTATATTATTCTTGTTATATCAAAATTTATTCATATTACTGTTGCTTTTAATACCACGGATCCGGGTCTCAATTTTCTCAAAATTATTAATTTATCAATATATACATTACGGTTACTATTACTTCTTACAAAATTACAAAATATACAAATCTGATAATTTGTTCATTACATTGCGAAAGTTCTTTAAAGTTCTTTGTTACTTCTTATTAAGGGGAAATTTACAAAAGTTGTGGTTTGATATCACCTGAGGTTGTTGTTGTATTCTTGGGACATCTCCAGTTGTCTTCTACGGGTTGAGTACGTTGTTCTTGGTGTATCTACATCGGGTTGATTTTTTGTTAACTTGAAGCTCTCGAAGATAGGTTGTTTACTTGAAGTTCCAAATGTTGTAATTTCACTTTTCTTAGTGCAGATTCTTGTAGTTCACATTTTCTTTATTTTAATTACAGTTATAGTTCTCACTTTGCAGTACTACAGTCTAGTAGTTAACTATGTTACACTTACATTTGATTTTGTTTTTAAGAGATGTGTTGGCTACCTTTTTCTATTTTATTTATATATTTTCTCACAAACTCTAGACACTACATTATTCACAATAACAAGATTTCACGCTGGATATACTTCTAGAGAACATATACATACGTATATGTGTACAACACCAAAACTCACGTCTACTCATTGCGACGTTCTACGGCCGAATGCGCGTACGGTTTAGGGGAGAGGGCTCAGTAAGCTAGGGCGTATTTACGCGCTAAGAAAATAGTTCGTACTTTTCCTATTATTATTTATTCATTAATTAGAAGATAAATACTTTATGTTTATTTTATTATGACTTAGGGATTTCTTTATTTCTCTAGTCGCTTTTTTAATTATTTAAGTAATTATTATTATTATTTACTACTTAATACTTTTCTTGGCGTGTTGGTACTGGAAGGTTTCAAGTTGATTCAGGAATCTGGGTATAGGTAAGGGTGTATGATACTCTTACTTATTAAAATTAAAAAATTTTAATCTGTGCGATTTTTTATACATTTAAAATCGTCACAAAGGGGAAGGGGTAGTTTACCGGCAGCGTTTTATGTTTTAACAAGAGTAAAGTACTTAATTTTTATAAATAAAGTATCCTGAAAAGAAGGTCATAATAATCCACTGTAGAAAGGTAGATGAAATATCTATAAGTGAAAAAGGTAGTTGAAGGGGAGAGGGTAATTTGCTATAAATGAAAATGATAGTTGAAGGGGGAGGGGATAATTTTTACTTCCATGTTCCATAAGGAAATGGAAGTATGGTCATGGCAAAAAAATCATGTTCGAGATAACGGCAGATTCTGATTGTACTACCATCAAAACATGAAAAAAGTCATTTTTCGAAAAGTGTCTCTGTGTCTGTCTGTCTGTCTTTCTGTGTGTAGAATTTTTTATGGCAAACGATAACAGCCACAAATTCAAACAGAATCAAATAATGTTTTGCATACAGCTCTTAATTGTAGATGACTCAAGGCCTATTGATTTTGGTGAAGATCTGTTAAGGGAAAGGGGTAGTTTACCTGCAACATTTTACGTTTTAACAAGAGTAAAGTGCTTAATTTTGATAAATAAAGTATCCTGAAAAAAAAGGTCATAATAATCCAGTGTAGAAAGGTAGATGAAATATCTATAAATAATAAGGGTAGTTGAAGGGGGAGGGGGTAATTGTTTTATAAATTAAAATGGTAGTTGATGGAGGAAGTAAATTTTATAAGTTTTATATGTGTAATACGTTATTGACAACAAAGAAGTACTTTCTATGGAAACATTTCATTCCACTTTAAAAAAATTCTGTATTTTTTCTTTTTAATTTAAATCATGTATGAGAGAAAATATATCGTTCGTGGCAGGCAAGCATATCTCAATTATGTAATGTTTACGTTTCCATTTCATTATTATGATTACCGCAATAAAAAGGCAGGCAACACACACACACACACACACACACACACACAAACACATTTCGCGTTATTTCTGGCCTCACTCATGTTTATTTTCTTACATTTGCACGCTTTTTAAATGGAAAGTGCCGAAACCCACACCAACACAACGCGTGCCAGCCGAAAAAATATCCAGCGTGGATAGCGATTTGCTTCCTGTGGATCGCTGGGCAGTGTAACTGCACGTGTTTACAGAGGAACGGTTCATAGACTGACTTTTCGTCTTTAGGGAATGAACCGTCTGCAAGATGCTCAGGGTCCGTGAGTGACTTCGGAGCGCTTCGGGAGAGGGATGATTATCTGCGTAGTTCGGTTTCTTTATAAGAATAAAGTAAGCCTACCTAATTTTTATGGATAAAGTGACTGAAAATAACATTATATTAAACGACTACCCCATAATAACAAAAATATCTATAAATAGTGAAATTAATTTGAGGGTGGGCGATATTTTTTTTAGAAATTACCGAACCGAGTTCAAGTAAATTATTTTAAACATAAATCTTACAACATGGAAGTCATGTATGGTTCCCCTTACCGATTTTTTATGTGCGTACTACGTTATCGCCAACAAAGAAGTAGTTTTTTGTTAAAATTCCTTCCCAGGCTGTTTGGCCGTGGTCCAATGTTTTCAGCAAAACCAAACGTTCCGGCAGTGCCATCGTCAGTGAAAATCGAGTGCGCTAACGTAAGGTGGTATACGTTAGCGACCACAGTACTGTGGTTAAGGCCGAAGAAAGAAGTAGTTTCAATGGAAATATTTCATTTCGAAAATGATTTTAAATATAAATCTTAGAAGATGGAAGTCATGTATGATTCTCCATACCGATATTTTCATAATGTTTCGAGCTTCTTTTTCTTCACAATATCCTACACAAAACACATGTAGGGTTTGATTTATCATATACTAAGGCGCGATGGATTTTGTGATTACATTGCACAATGAAAGTCGAATTTTGGAGCGAGCCGTGAACTGTGTCGGTTGTACTACAGGAGCTTAAACAATGATGGGTGCCGGAGGGTGCTGACTAACTGGTGACCGGACATGCGCGCGCGCCGCGTCACTCGTGAGTATGGGTGTGTTCGTTTTGGGTGGTCCACCTCTAATTACAATCCCATTATACCGCGGCTAAATGCCACTGTTACACACACACACACACACACACACACACCCCACACTGCATCGCGTTATTGTTACTGCTGTTGTTATTAAATAAATAACGAGGACACCGTAACGAATCGATTGTTGTCAGTCGAAATTAATGTAGAAATGATGGTCGTAACACAGTACAGTGCGCCTGCGTAACACGAACCTGCAATGTTTGACAGCGTTGTTACTCTGGCAACGTTTATCGTGCTGGCTTTCTACGAAAATGGGAAGTCGTGTATAACATTTGTTGTCTGTGTAATAAAATTTGTTATCACTAGATCTAAGTAATTAATGATTTAACAATAAACACAAAGATGAGACTTCTACGCTGCTATGTATTCTCGGTCTTCTTCTACGGTGTAGAATCTTGGACTTTGACTGAAGCCACAACTAAGAAATTGGAATCTTCCGAAATGTAGAATACTGAGCATTTCATGGACAGCATATAACTAATGTTGAAGTTCTTAGAAATATGAAGAAAGATAGGGAACTTATTAACACAGTGAAGATAAGAAAGCTTCAGTATCGAGACATCTCATGAGAAACGAACAGAGATTTTACTTATTTCAGTCCATGCTACAGGGAAAAGTAGTTGGAAAGAGAGGAGTTGGGCGACCGAGAATCTCATGGCTGGGAAATTTAAGAACCTGGTTTGGCATGAATACAACTGACTTATTCCGTGCAGCAGTGCAGAAAGTTAAATTAGCCTGTATGATATCCAACATCCGAAACGGATAGGAACTATCAGAAGAAGAAGAGATCTAAGCAGACAAAAGTATAATAAATACATTAACAGTAGTCTTCTTATCTTCTTCATCGATCTGTTCTTCATTTTTTCTTCATCGATTAGACGACCAACATCCGAATGAATCATCTTCGGACTTCATCCCGGTCCGATGATAGACAAATCATTTAGTAATCTGCCAGTCTTTTCACCTCATATATTTTGGAGTTGAGAACTTGTATAAGATTACCGGCGCGAGTCTGTTATTCGGTTCCTATTGGACTTGAAATTCTATTTCTTTCAGCACGTTAGCTTTGACTAATAGGCCTATATTGATTTATAGCAACTTATGAATATAACCGTGAACGTAAACCCATTGCTCTTACCTAAACCTAAATTTATGTTTGCAAAATATAAGTAATTTAATTTTTCGTTTTGTAAAAACAATAATTTTCGAATTGTTTGTCAATTTTACTTATAATTTTACTTATAATGTCATACGTATAAATAAGCAAAATAAAGCTGAAACAATTGTAATAGCAAGTAAGATGTGTAGATGCAAAGAAACTCTAGTATGGACTGAAAGTAACAGACATTGATTACGGGCGAAGAAATTGTTGAAATAAGAATTGAAAACAATAGGAAAGAATCCGAAACTGCTCTGCGGAGAAAGAGTGAAGAAAGCAGTGAAGATCCGCCAATTAAAAGACAAGTGGACAACAGGCGGAATTAGAAGGTGCGAGAAACTGTAGACGGTGTAGATCAACTCGCATTGGCCAATGATAAACGCTTCGAAATAGCGTAAGATGGATTTCCAGCATTCGCATACGAATGCGTCGAAAGAAGTGTTTCTGTTATTATCTCTGGTACTCTTTTCACAGGCTGACAACTGCAAAAACCACTTTGATATGATAGAGCTGGTGGAATTGCACAGGGACTTACAGATCGGATGGTGATCGCAATAACCGGTAGCCTGCTAACCTGTATGTAACGTATTTTTTACACAACTACAAAGGAAATTCTTCTTCTTCTTCTTTTCTTCTACAAGGATGAGTTACATAAACCTGTTCCGGCACCAACCTCATTCTTGGACGACCCCGTCTCTTCTACCAATGGCTTTATAGTTCAGCGTCGCTTTCGGCAATCGATCCTCTGTTATCCTTCGGAGGTGATCCCACCGTTGTCTTATGTAAATTGAAATAATTTCATTTATGTCCTTTACTTCTAGTTCTGCTCTGATATCTTCATTCCTTATTCTATCTTACAATGTATAATTTAAAGTATTTCGAAGAAACTCCATTTCAGCACTCTGAATCTTGCTGCTTTCCTTTTTTGTCATGACTCACGCCTAACTCGCATAAATCAATGTGGTTATTGCAATTATCTTATAAAATTTAATCCTTTATGAATATTTTCACAAATATTCATAAATTTATTTATCTTCTCTCTTATGTCATATACAGATTCATAGCTTACTGCACAGCCGAGATATTCGAAACGTCTATGGCTTTTCCGTGATGTTGTTACTTCGTTTACATGTTTCGAGGCACTTGCCTCATCATCAGAACTTTATAAAGCCATAGACGGTGAGTTACAGTATATTTGATTAACAAACACGTGGCTTGGGACTACAACTGGAGTTATTCCATTTAAAATTATTCGAAACGGCTGACTTGTTCTAAAGTGATGTTGTTTAGGCCTATAACTATCTTAGTCCTCACTGGATATTTACCTTTAAAGGCCATGGTTTTGCTCTTTCTTACTGAAATTGCCAGTGAGTACTCTCTTGCCACTTCTTGTAATTGAAACATAGCTCTTTGTAAATCATCCTATATTTCTTGAATAAGAACTGTCATCCGCATATAGCAGGGTAGCCATACAAATTGATTTGTTAGCTATATTCCCGAAGTCACTCTGGATTTCCATGCTATCAACATGCCGTCAAGAGATTCTAATAGCTAAAGATAATGCTGAGAAAATTCTGAGGTAACTAATTCAAATAAAGGGACGCTTTCAAATTTGCGTTCGTATTCTGGAATCATTCTATAGATTCCTACATTTTAAAATATCTGAAACCTTTCAAACCCTTTTCTGTACCCATTCGATTCGAAAACCTCTTCCTTGACCTTTCCTACTAATATCATCGTCGAAGACCTATTGTGTTTATTGAGTACCCCTGCCATCGGTAGATTTTATGAAAAGAATAAAGTGAATGTTTATGAGAATTTGCCAAGTTTTTTTTTTTTAATGAAGCGTCTCATAAACATTCACTTTGTTTTTTCATAAAATCGTCTGCATCTTCTTCGAGCATCGCATCGCAGAAACTCTTAATCGCGCTTCTCTCTTCCCGGTGATCTATCATACAGTCCGTAGCATAAAAGAATACAAGAGAGTTTTCATTATATTGACTCCAATATTTCTGTAGGTTAGTAGCATATATATGCATTACGTATAGCACACCTTTTTCTGTTCTCTACTAGCTTTAATATCTTTTTCAGATCTTCTAGTCACTGAGCCTCTGCTACAAGTATTTGAAAGTATTTCACTTAATCAAATACATAAAACAAGAAACAGTGTAGCAAGCAATTAGGAGGTGGTGGGGGGAAGGCAATAATTTACGCGCGCGCGTCTGCGAGTAAGATTAACGCTTGGTAACAGTCGTGTTTCACTTATTCCCTGCCTACGTGATCCTCAGGCTGTCAGCGATTAAGAGTAATAGGTTTGTTTTCAATCTTATTATTTGAAATTACAAATAATGATCTTCGTGTTGTTACATTTGCGCTGATGATGGTGTCATTTAGATATTTATTTAACACACTACCGTAGAGACATAATGATAATAATAATAATATCCCCTTTATAATGTCCCCTGTATAATGTGGCTAACAGATGAATGAAACGTTTACTAAAAAAAAATTGAAACGATAGAGTTAAAGGAAACATTTATCTCGGTTCAATTTTTAGCACTCATCATGGAGCCAATGGAACTAATGTATTATAGACATGCCCACGTGTGCGCGCAAAATTATTAAATTCACTTTATCTCTACAGTATACTTATATTATGTTATATTTAATATTTATAATGTCTTTAGCTCAAGATGTTTTTTCCTTATTTGGAACATGTTTCGGGACTCTTTGTGTTCCCATCCTTAGCCTTCCTAATTTCGCATCTTGTGAAGTACTTGTGTGTTGGTTGGTTGTTGTTGTGGTTTCCTGTTGGCCTTTGGCACTTTAAAGTGGTATTATTGTGTGTGATTGTGGTGTATAGGCCTATATTAGTATTTTGTGTATTTTCGATGTTGAGTGCTTTGAAAATTGTGTCATGTTTTGTATTGATTTGTATTTTTCAGGTATTTGTTTTGTGTTTTATGTTTGTATATTTGTTAATTTTCCCAAATGTTCATTATGGTGGCTTTGTGTGGTATATGTTTTATTAGTGTCATGTTTGTTATGTCTGGGAATTCATGTCTAGTGTTTATTGCATGTGTTCCCAACACTGAACATGAATTCCCAGACATAACTAACATGAGACTAATAAAACATATACCACACAAAGGAACCATAATGAACATTTGGGAAAATTTACAAATATACAAACATAAAACACAAAACAAACTAATATGCTAACGAAAATACTAACAAAACTAATAAAACGAAAATACACAAAATACTAATATATACACCACAATCACACACAATAATACCAATTTAAAGTGCCAAAGGCAAACAGGAAACCATAACAACTACCAACCAAAACACAAGTACTTCACAAGATGCAAAATTAGGAAGGCTGAGGATGGGAACACAAAGCGTCCCGAAACATGTTCCAAATAAGGGAAAAACACCTTGAGGTTATAAATATTAAATATATTGTGTAAATTAAGAAATAGACTGTAGGAAAAAGTGTTTGAATTATATTATATTATACATTATTTCAGATAAAATTGTTTTCAGTACATTTCATGAAGAACGGATCGATAAATTACACATATATTACAGATACTGTTAGGGTATTATTTATCTTAAGAGAACTATATTTTAATAATCTAGATTTATAGGCCTATAATTCTATTCATTCATATTTTTTCCTATTATTCTTGTATAAAATATTCAAAATAATTACGTTCTGACGCAACTGTTACATTTTATGTCGTCTTAAACACACTTCTCAGAAACAAATTTTTATTATTAATCTCAAAAAAAAAAAATAAATAAATAAAATGAAAGAAAATAATTGAGACTCTAACTGTGCAGAACGTGTCTCATTTGAGACTTACTTTAGGTAGTTTAACATTTTGTCCTCTGACGGGAAAATAATTATTTTATGAGAACTGTACTTAACTTTGACTTATAATTAAATTAACTTATACACGCGCGCGCGCTCGTTGATACAACCTGCGAAACTCCCCTCCCTTGAGGGAAGTCTTGGCTGCGCCCCTCAGTATACCTGTGTAGGCTTATAGCCTATATAGTTCTTTACGCATACGACATTTGGGGCGTGAACTCGAAGACCGCTTCTTGTATGGCACCGTACTTTAAACTTACGTTCGAGCGGCAAGGACCTATACAAATTCCCTCTTAGCCGGCTTTGGCTACCGTTTACGACCAGGTGATTCTTGGAAGGGACCTCGGCAAATACTGTACTAGAGTGATCTAGTACGAGCATGTTGTTGTAACGGCCTCAAAAACAACAAATATTCCGTTCTGGACCGGACCGCATGGCAGAAGCTCCTTACGGAAGCTCGGAACATGTAAACCTAGGGGACGTTTAAAAGGCGCACGTGCCCTCAGCCCTGATGATGATGATAATGACATTTGGGGCAAAGTTGTCGGATCCAGTGCAATCCTGAGTGAGTGACCACCCGCCATCCTACTACCTTTATATCTGACTTACAATATTATTTTCTTCGCATTTAAAATTGTAACCAGTGTTTTACATTGTGTGTAGTGTTTTAAGCAAGCAGTGGTCTATTCGTTTATGTCTAAACAAGAATATTTAGAGTAACAGCCAAGTTTAACATCGAGAGTTCAAACCGTGCGCCCTCCTAGAATCAACTCTCCTAGCTAAAACTAATTAGTCAGTCATGTCGTATATAATTTCGTATAGGCCTACTTCGCGTAGTTCACCAGTGTACAATGTCCAATGTAGGTGTATTGAAGTTATGTTATATGTCGCAGATTACGAAGCCATTGTTGGAGAGGAAACGGAGGGCCAGAATCAACCGTTGTCTGGATGAACTGAAGGACTTGATGGTCGGAGACTTAGAGGTATGTACCTCCATTTACCAAATCGTATTTTTAAACATATCTAATTTAAGTGTTTAAGTCATTATGAATAAGGACAGATTAAGAATCACATCACAATTTCCCTTTTGGTCCTTTAAAGATAAATGAGTTGATTTAAAAAAGTTTCTTTTATTTTTCACTTTATCGTGTCCGTGACAATATGTTGTTCCTTAGTCAAGATCTTTGATAATGTCTCAATATAAAAATCAGAGGCAGCAAAACAATAAGAGGTTTTATTAATTGATTGATCCAAATCATACCTAAGCCTCAAATTCTTCTTCTCAAACATACTCATCAGATGATAGTATCCACAGTAAATATTAACAATTACTAGTCATACGGTTTATGAAATCTACTCAAAGAAACAAGACAGACGCTGAAATTCGCTTCATAATGCCTATGTCTCTTGGAATTCAATAGCCTTGCAATTGTATAGTCAACAAGATAACAACTCCATAACTTAGACAGGCTGCAAATTAGGTGCAGTGTTGACACACAGAAATAGGCTTGAGGTAACCTGAATGTGGTGGTTATTGGGACATTCTAGACTGTGCTATTTGTAACTCATTACGGATCAAATTGTTCTCCCTGAGTTACTATTTGGACCCAGGACATATTTTCTCTGCAAGTACCGCCTATTACATTGATTTGCTTTCCTCCTGGCCGTTAAGGCACCTTGAATGCTGTTGCAATTAACTCAGATGCAGTTTAGCAACTGAATGACGGACAACATTTTCTTTAAAGTGAAAGTTGACTTCAACTTGTCAGTTATCATATTAATAAAGTTATGTCGGGGTAAAACAGAAAAATGGTCCTACGCAAACGATTCTGTCGATATTGCAATTGTTAAAACTGTCAGCTTTGATATATAGTCGTCTATTTTTGCAAAGTGTCTTAGATTGTACTTAGGTTCCAAATTAGACAGAAATATGTAGTCTTTAAAACCTCTAAGCGATGGGGGTTTCTTATGAGTATATTCTCTATTCGGGCCGCTTCCACCGTAACATGTTTTTCGCTTGACGTTTCAACCCATGGAATTTGGGATCGTCCTCAGAAGCTGTAAAAGGGCCTGTTGTTAGGTCTGTCAACCGCCAATCACAGCTTCCAAAGCTGAGGACTATCCCAAATTCCAGGGATCGAAAGTCAAGCAAGAAAAATATTACAATGGAAGCGGCCCGAATAGAGAATATACCCGTAAGAAATATTTATGACAAAATGAAAGTGCAGAAGATAAAACTTCTACCTTGCCCGCCATATTGACAAATCGTACGAAGTCTACGCGTAATATTCACTGACACCGTTTCCCATTATAGAAAAATTATCCCTATCAGCGTTTTCAAGCTTCACAGTTCATCATCAGATCGGAAATAACATCAGATTGTTATTTACTACGATCTGATGATGAGCTGTGAAGCTTGAAAGCGCTAATCGAAATAACTTTTCTACAGTGGTGTGCAACAGGGTTAATTCTGCTTTTGGTTATAACCACTAACACAACTTTCTTAATTGAAACCGTTTGCTTTACAAATAAATTACCAAGTCCAAATGACTTTGTGGGCTACGAGTGTAGAACTGTGCCAGTTATTCAATACGAGTTAATTTTCAATCGCTACACAACGTCGATCTTCTTCGCACAAGGTAAAATGAATATCGATTTTCACGAAATTATGACGCCCAAAACGAACTTGTGAATGCGGTCGACGAAGAGTTTTTAAAAGTCTGCCGGGAAACACAAGAGCAGCCTTCACTACCATGAAGACGGTCCTACCTCAGACGCCTCAGCTACCTAATGGTCTTCAGCTATCTCAGACGCCTCAGACGTAATAAACTTATGACTTACTTCTAGTAGTTTCTATTTATGTCGTACAAAACTTAGGGGCTTGGAATGGTGGGCTATTTTTCTAATCGTGTTTGTACATAATTATTATACATAAACGTAAATATCATTAGGCCTGTCATATTAGTAATTGCTGAAACCTGTTCTTAGGAGTCACACACACACACACACACACACACACACACACACACACACACACACACACACACACACACACACACACACACACACACACACACACACACACACACACACACACACACACACACACACACACACACACACACACAACGCGCTTACGAGTGTGTATAAACCTCCAAGTATCAAATAAACTTGGCTGCTTTTGTTCCGTAATTGAATTTGAACGATGGTAACAGTAATAATTAGGCACAGGCCTATATTAAATACAATAGGCCTATAAACGATCTCAGTGTTTGGGCGATGAAGTGCCATCTTACCTTCTTACTCTTTACAAGATCGCGCGTCTGTTGTTAGTTGGCTTCCCATTGTTTGCTATATGTTGTAGAAGTGAAACATCAATATTATTATTTATTTCACGCAAACTAAGAACCTGTAGAAACAGGAAATAGTTAAAAAGCAGAATAATATTGCCCTGGAAAGTGGAATATTCCAGGACGTTTGATCTCTTTCTCATCGTATTTTGCTGTCTGTTTTAATATTATTTATATTACATGTTTTTTGTTTAATCATTACTGAAGTATGAAAGTTATTGAATTTGCATAACTATGTAAATAAAAAAGCACCAGTGGTATTGGCTGATTGATATACTAATTTTTCTGAACTACTGACGTCCTTTAAGTTGGCGGTATAGTTGCTTAGTCGTTACTCACAAGATGTTCTGGCAGTCACTAAGCCCCAATGTGTTTGTACGGCTTGATGCAGTTACACCAGATCTGAGTGTATTACACAATGTGTTTGTACGGCTTGATGTAGTTACACCAGATCTGAGTGTATTACACAATGTGTTTGCACGGCTTGATGTAGTTACACAAGATCTGACTGTATTACACAATGTGTTTGTACGGCTTGATGTAGTTACACCAGATCTGAGTGTATTACACAATGTGTTTGCACGGCTTGATGTAGTTACACCAGATCTGAGTGTATTACACAATGTGTTTGCACGGCTTGATGTAGTTACACCAGATCTGAGTGTATTACACAATGTGTTTGTACGGCTTGATGTAGTTACACCAGATCTGAGTGTATTACACAATGTGTTTGCACGGCTTGATGTAGTTACACCAGATCTGAGTATATTACACAATGTGTTTGCACGGCTTGATGTAGTTACACCAGATCTGAGTGTATTACACAATGTGTTTGTACGGCTTGATGCAGTTACAACAGATTTGAGTGTATTACACAATACAGTTTGCACGTACAACTATAAAATCGTTTCATAACATTGTCAGTTAGTATCGCTACCTCAGTTACCTGAAACTGCATTTTATCAATTCCGAATACTAACATCACAGTAAATAGAAATTTCGTAAATATCTTCCTAACTGGACAGTACAACAGTAATCTTCAGAAAGTGGTCTTCGAGATTACAAAGTGGTGAACGGGACGTTATTTCAGAAATCGATACAATGGTTAAACATACAAATACCGAACTTGGTACGTTTCAATGTTCAGTAGGAAGAGAGAACCCCCGTGTACAGAACAAAGAACGTATGACACAGACAGAAACAGCGAGTAGCCTTCACTAATAAATACTGCTTTCTGCAACCCACGTTACTTACAACGGTGAGCACGAACATGGAAATTCTCCATTTCGCTGCATTAGTTTGACAATGTTCTAAGTGCTATTTAATTAATTCTGAGAAAAATTACTTTAAAGTTTAGATTGTCAATTACTTTTAGGTTAACGTATAAATATTTTTGTATTTTGTAACTTTATGTTATAACACCAAAAATTTCGAAAAGTTTTATTTCATAATTAGCAGTAAGAAGTGTCGTTGGAAGCAATAACGAAGGGTGTATGTGTGGAAAGCATATTTTGTAAGGGACAAAAGGAGAAGCGAGCAAACACGCTCTAGTGACGGACAGGTCATAAATTTCGTAGGAAGCTGCAACGCATACCCTGTGAACAAGCAGAGTTCACTGCTCCCGGTACGTAGAACACCAGTTTTTTGTGAAAACACATTGATTCCATAGGAAACTACATACAATGTGTACAGAGCCATTAAAGGAGAAAAGGCTTAACAATGGTCAAGCATACATGTGTACGCCAGCTGTCAGGAGAAAGCGACGAAGGGTGTATTGATTTGAAAGACTCCAGCGGTCGACGACAGGGTTTTGACCTTACTTGGAAACGAAGGCGCAGAGAGTACGTCCCAAACTCAAGGATGGGGTGTTGGCTGGCAACTAAAAGAAAAAAAACAACTTTCAAAGTAGGGTAGGCGAGGCCCTTGAACAACAATAGATAATAACGCCAGAGCGACGAAGTTCAGAAACAATGCAAATGGAAGAGAAACTCAGAGTTGTCGCTGATGTATAAACGATAGATACAATTTATTGCTGCGTTGTCTGGAAATGACAACGACCTCAAAATACGAAGCAAGGGAAGAATCTGGTGGGGAACCAGGAGCCCTATCAGAGAACGCCTTTGAAAAGATAGGTGGTATTTGGACTTGGAGGGAAAAATATGAAACCAATAAGGACACGGCGTCGTTGGAATCAGAAGTCTGGTGGGAAATTTGGTAAGGAGAATATAGGAAGGAGACAGGAACGCGCTCGGGAGTTCTAACTAAATTTCGGACGCGATCGGAGTGAAGTCCGTGACTGGAGTAATTAGCATTTTATTGAACTTAAAAATAATTCGATACACAGTGTGAGAAGATAGTTTACAGTCATTACAAGCAAACGAACTATGAAGTAGAGTCACACTATTAGCATACCAGTGAACATTAACTGAAACAGATAGTAACCAGACAATAATGTAATTTCACTGTATACGAACACTTTACAACAATAACTTTTAAGAAAGATTAACAACACAAACTACATTCATGAACACTTGATAAACAGACATACCGCAACAAAGGTGCGTAATATTAATTCAGATTTGAAATAATTCAGGATGTCGGTGTACAACAGAGAATGCTAACTTTTAATCATAAATTATAATCCGAATGCGTGGAGTTGGTGAGTGAAGTGTCTGTGAGTGACATCGTGGGATTCATCCAATACCATCTATCATCTGGAGGAGTTATCTGCACGATTCTAGAACGATCGACATGAGGGAATCATCACCGCAACCACCGAGTGATTGGATATTCGAATATCAAGTATAGTAAAACATGTCTTAATTAATTTAGATCCACTGTCTGTCATCTCAAAGAATCCACACACACACGAGAATTTATTAAAGAAATCGATTAAAATTTACTTAGAAGTAAAATTATCATTCTTTATCAGTTTTGGAGTAATGTTTATTTCCAAGTTCTAAATGAATCCGTAATTACAACGTATAGTAATAACTTAAGGGATTATTCATATTAAGAATTTATAAGATGAAGCTAAACATTATAATTTACTTAAGTACTAAATTCAATTGATGAATGATTATTAATATGCAACCATTAGACTGAGAGTTTGAATAACTAATTTTACTAATGTATTATTTTTTGATATTTACAACTTAATAATGAATATTCAATTTTATTAATATATTATTTTTTGATATTTACAATTTAATAATGAGTATTCAATTTTATTAATGTTTTATTGTTCGATATTTACAATTTAGCAATGAGTATTAAATTATGGTAATGTGTTAATTTTATATTTACAGGTACTAATGAGTACGTAGAATTTTGTGCTATTTTTAATATTTACAAGTAATAACAAACTAATGTGAATAAATTTAAGAGCTATCAGGAGAAATGAGCATTTATTATTTTTTTTACCCTGAGATAAAGAGAATAAACAAATAAAATGTTAAAATGTATACACTAAAAACTCGTTTTTCCGAATTTAATGGGACCGCGCCCGTTTCGGATAAACCGAAACTTCTGTTTAAATAATAATACATACGTAAGTACAGTAACTTTATTTAATAATAATAATTTAAAAGTTACTTACAGTGAATATGATACAATAAACTATAAAACGACACCGGACTGTAAATTATAGTTTCTACTGGAACTGGAACAGTCCTATTGCTTGTTCGTACAGTAATCAATCATAGTTTTTTACCTAAGCTTTGAAGCTCGTTTGCTGGCTGCTCGATCTCGAAGTCGTTTCATTGTTAGAAGTTCTGCAGGGGAAGTTTCGTCTTGTCGCTCCAAATACGACAGGAGCTCTTCAAACATTGAATTGCCTCTGTATGGTTTTGACTCCCGTTCTCTCTTCCACATCATCGTCAGAGCTTTTGTCCTTGCCGGGCTGTTGTGAACATTGTGCAACAATTTCGTCATCGGATAACAGCTGATATCCAGGATTGTCTTTTTCCGAATTCATCCACTCGGATACGTCTTCTTCTTGTAAATGTTCGATAAACCGAACAGATCGATAGACAAAAATGGAAGGCAGTAAAAATTGTGAAAATTTGCAAAAGTCCATTTAGTGAATTAAATTAAAAAGAATTTTGACAAAAATCTGAAAATAGTGTACACTTTGACGTGTGAAATTAAAAATTAGTACAAACACGAAAATAATAAAAAAAAATTATTTCTGTCTTAAATAACTCGAGACTGTTAACTCGACCTGAGAGGTTAGTGAACCAAGTCCTGCCAGGGGCCTTGATGCTGCAGGGATGGACACTCCTGCTTATTTAGCGGGGGTGGCTACGTTCTGCCAGGATCTTCCGTTCCACCGCAGGGTATAGCACAACCCAGGGATACGAGTGCCCGCATTATATTCACAAAACTCAAACAAGATATTTGACGATAGCGTCTGATTTCTTTCATATTTTCTGATGTCTTTGTTTCTAAAAAACTACTTAAATTTTTTTTCATTCCTTCGTGCTAATTAATTAACCAAAACCTCTGCTTGTGAAATCAAATCAACCTTTTGAAAATGAAATAACAAACCACGAATATGTTTATTTTTTCTTAATAACGGACTTTTCTCACTTCTTTTTTTAATACTTGATGTCTTTCATACTCTACTGTGAAGTCTTTTCTTAATGAATTTGTTTTACTTACTACTTTATAGTTTTTACATAAATAACCCCTGTCAATTTAGGGACATGAAATGCAAGACTGAAATCCGTTGCAAACATTTTGTAGTACAAGGTTTTTTTTGGCCAATATTTTTCTTCAGCACACTGGTCTTTGAACAAATCATACATTTTACATATACTCAGCTCTGATTCAAGGTAAGATATGTTTGTATTCTTTCTAAGTTGTAAGATTCTACTACAGGGAAAGACTGAATATGAGTCCTACCAGCATCAGGATCATGTTGAGGTCTTCCCTTGATATTACACGCATTTTGCTTCTTTGATCGGGGTAGGCGTATTTGTAATAATGGTTTTTGATTTATACGCAGTATACACTTTAACAAAGACAAGTTAATTTATTCTGTTAGCTAAGACAGGTAATTGTGAAGTGAGGTGCATGTAGAACCTTCTCACGGCTAAATATAGTTCAAGTGCATTGCAGATAGAACCTTGTCATTTATGTAGTTGATTTAATTATTTCTTTCCAGACGATAAACAAAGTCACTTTCTTATAAAGATAGACTACTACTTAAAACTTATAAATAAGCACATACTCTCAATTTAGTCAACTTTTTCCGTAGATACTTGTCATAGTAATGCAGCGAATTCCCTTATTGAACTTTCAGTGCTTAGTAAACTACAGAAGAATTGGAAACTAACTGGAAATTTGCAGACTAAAGCTGTTTTATCAAACAAATTTAACTTCAAATTCTGCTTGTGTTCACAGATGAGAACTGTAAGTATTCAAAAAGTGTGGTGAAAATAAAAACAGTTGAAAAACATAAAAAGTAAACAGTACAAATGAAAAGAAGAACAGGAACGATTGAAGAAGTGTAAGTGAGGAGATCAATACTTTATAGAAATTGTAACCGTAAGGGTGAATAACTGGATAGATATGATATGTTAGCAGAATCAAGTCTGTTTAAAATATATGAAACAAAAGATACCAGAGCACGTTTATAACAGAGTACGGTTTCGGCAATTCAGCCACCTAATCGCCAATTTAGGTGTTTAATTCGAGCCGTTTAGGAAAGACGGTTTTTTCTTACTCCGATAATTACGTCCGAACTACGGTTTTCTGTATCAATCGCTTCACTATTTCTTGCATTAAATAACACAAAGGCAAACTGCGCGTTAAAAGTACTTTTTTCTCCTTAGTTACTTGACTGCGGGAGCATTACAACGAGAAAAAACGATGAAAGTAAAAAAAAAAAAAATCTTAAAAAATCAGCAGCAGCAGAATAGACGGTGATTGGACAATTTACAGTTCCCAGCCATTTAGTTACCAGTGCCACCATTATATTGTGACAATTTGCCCCTTCTCTGGCATCGTCATGCTGCCTACAACACTTCTTTTTCTCTTTCTTCTTCTGCGCGGAATCTCCGTCCAATCATTGAAATCAAGTCAGCCACGCGTTTCATAAAGCACAGACGAACAATAACAACACCAACAACAATGACAACAATGGAAACAAAACGGAGACAAACGCGACAGCCAATAAAAGCACGTAGAGAGACGGAGGAGAGTGAAAAAAACAATTGTACAGAAAACAACAACTGGGACAACAGGACGGGTAAGGTTCGTTACACATGGAGAACGTTCGCTGTGGGAAGTGATGCATGTCAAATGAAGCGTTCAACCATTCTGTGGGTTTACCAGATGCACCGTGCAGCTTGCCTGACCATAACAAGACAAATCTATTTTTGTGGTTTCTTTCGACGAAAGAAAAGGAAAGAAAAACACAATAAAACTAATTAGCCACCGGTTCTGTTCTACTGATTTTAACGGATAGTAAAATTAGACATTTGGTGAGAATGAGTGGGAAAGAATGCGAATAAACACAGTAAATTAGGAAAAAATGTTACAGAAAGTAGGAACAAAATTTTCCAAACCCGTTGCGTGATTTGCAGAGTCCAGTCTCTGGATCTTCTGTTGTTAAAGTCAGTCTGTCTTTGTTTACAAGAATATTGACTGAATAAAATGCACGTTTTGGCTTAAAGTATGACATTTTTTGAGGGAAAGGAGAAGCCAGCTATGAGATTCTCAGCTTTGGTGACTAAAGGCGCTGCTCATTGCACTACTCAGTTGGGCTCACTACGCAGAATGGACACACCGTACTGACCTCCCGGGGACCTTGAACCACAATCTTTTTCACGAAAACATTAGCGGATGAGTGGCAGTTTAGTCTGCGGCCGGGGGTGAAGCTAGCTCCACCAATTAGGAAAAAATGTGACAGAAAGTAGGAACAAAATTGTCCAAACCCTTTGTATGAGTTGCACAGTTTAGTCTCAGCCTATTCTGTTGTTAAAAGTCTGTCCTTGTTTACTGTCAAGAAAATGGGCTGAATAAAATGCGAGTTTGGGCTTATCGTACGACATTTTTTGAGGGAGAGGAGAAGCTAGCTAGCTATGATTGTCAGCTTTTGTGACTAAACGCGCTGCACGTTGCACTACTTGGTTGGCCTTACTACGCAGAGTGGGCACATCGTACTGACCTCCCTCCCGGTCACTTGAACCACGATCTCTCTCGCAAAAACATTAGTGGATGAGTGGCAGTTTAGTCTTAGGTCGGGGGGGGGGGGGGTAAAGCTAGCTCCAGAAACTTAAAATGTTTTCTTAAAATATTTTCGAGAATATATATTAAAAATTATTATTCCTTCTCCCACTAACTTTCAGTATTGGCACGTCCGGTCTCTCCCCAAAACTATGTTTCAACACAAAGTTGTCTCTGGCTATCTCTACTATTGTCCTATGTTATTATGTCATCATCATCATCATTATCATCTTCAAGGTTTAAACCAAGAATGGTTTGTTCCGGTCTCAAATAGGCAAATATTACAGCTGGTCACTCCAGCGCTTCCTCGGACGTCCCACACCTCTCCGTCCCCTCGGCTTATAGTTCCATAGTTGTTTGGGGATGCGGAAGTCATCCATTCGGCAAAGATGGTCCCACCAATTCAGCCGATACTGAGCGATCCTGTCGAGTATAGGGTACTCATAATATTCAGTTCCTGCCGTATATCTGTGTTTCTTCTATGATCATGGAGAGTACACCCTGCTCCGTGCCTGAGAAATCTCATTTCAGTCACTTGGATGCGACTGGGCTTCCCTTTCGTTAAAGTCCAATACTCAGAGCCATAAAGAAGTATGGGAAGAGCAATCACCTTGTAGGATTTTAGGCGTGTTTCTTTACTTGCTGACTTATGGGTTCGCCTAAACGTCCCGCACATAAGGTTGAACTTATACAACTTATTCACAACGTCGTTGCTTGCATTATAAGAGACACTGTAGCCCAGGTATTCAAAACTGCTATAACTTGTTCCAGGACAGTACCATCTATAACAATTTTTGCCCGTACGGGATCAGTTCCATAAAAAGCCATCGCCTTCGTTTTAATTGTGGATATCTGCAATCCAGAGTCTTTGCAGATTCGATTTAACAAATGTATACCCATCTGGAATCTGTTTTCAGAGTCCGACAGAATAGCCTGATCGTCCGCAAACAACACAGTGTCAATTGTAGAGTGAACAATCATAAATATCGGTATGGAGAACCATACTTGACTTCCATGTTCTAAGATTTATATTTAAAATCATTTTCGAAATGAAATATTTCCATAGAAACTACTTCTCTCTTCAGCCTTAACCACAGTACTGTGGTTACTAACGTATACTACCTCAAGTTAGCGCACTCGATTTTCACTGATGATAGCAGTCGATGGCACAGCTGAAACATCTGGTTTTGCAGAAAACATTGGACCACGACCAAACAGCCCGGGAAGGAATTTTAACAACAAACTACTTCTTTGTTGCCGATAACGTAGTACACATATAAAAAATTATCCCCTCTCCCATCAACTATCATTTTCATTTATAGAAAATTACCCCCTCCCTTTAACTACTCTTTTCATTTATAGATATTTCGTCTACCTGTCTACAGTGGATTATTATGACCTTCTTTTCAGGATACTTTATTTGTCAGAATTGAGTACTTTACTCTTGTTAAAACATAAAACGTTGCAGTAAACTACCTCTTCCCCTTAACCGATCTTCACCAAAATCAATAGGCCTTGAGTCCTCTACAACTCAGGCATATATGCAAAAAATTATTTGATTCTGTTTGAATTTGCGGCAGTTATCGTTCGCCAGAGAGAAAATTCTACACACAGACACACAGAGACTTTTCGGAAAATTACTATTCTTCATGTTTTGAGGGTAGTACAGTCAGAATCAGCCCTTATCTCGAACACGATTTTTTTTCGCTATCACCATACTTACATTTCCTTATGGAACATGGAAGTAAAAATGGTCTGGAAGACACATCTGCCAGTTTTGTGTTGACATCGTCAATATATAAATTAGAAAGAGAAGGTGATAATGGACACGCTTGTCGTATGTTATTATGTGTAACTGCAAATGACATTTTTTGTGTTATTGTTACTGTTACTTCCTAAAACCTCCAGCAGAGGACATCATGTTAAATCGTGCTGGAAACAAAGCTACTTGTAATCTTTACTGCGAGAACGATGTTTGTCAATTGTTTAGCCTAATCTTCTCTGATACAAAGCTTGCGTAGACGTTTGATGTAACAACCAGAACAGCTGACTATTAGCCACACACAATTTGTTGAAAGTGCGCACACCGTTATCATCTCACATCGTGCCGCAGTTACAACACCCCAATTCTCGGCTGTATAACGTAATCTAATCGAGCTACCGGCGGAAAACACAAGACCAGGAAATAATTTGTCGAAAATAATTTTCTGTGTCAAAAATCACTTACGTCTCTTGACTTGTTCAGAATCAGAGACGATCCACCATAGTAAAACGTACGGATTATTTAACTCTTATTACAAACATTAGTTCTGTCTAATCCAGTTAATGTTGGACAATACACTGCGTGTAGTCACGGTTCGTTAAATCACGGACGCATGTACTCTAAAGACGAGTCGACAATATTAGTTATAGCCTATGAGGTGTGTTCAAAAAAAGACCGAACCCGCACAAACAACGCGCTGCAATTTTGAGCGCACCTAGCGATAGTTTTTGACAACAAATTGCCATTTATTCTGTTCCGCTATCAGCATTAGTCTTTGTTGTATATCAGATTAAGTAGGAACGTGCGAACGCTGGCCGGCGGATTAGTGACAACGCGATTAAGAAACACCTCGAAAACAACGTGTGCGTATGAAATTGTCCGGCAACACTAGGTTAAGACTTTACACAGGCATTCTGGTTGTTGAATTCAGCATAGAGAAGGCCTGCATGAGCCGAACGATTATTTTAAGAATTTTTAAAGAGGGCAAAAACAATGGTCGGTGCAGATCAAAGCGATGTCTAACATCATGGGAAGAGAGCTCGTGATGTGGTAATTGTAAATCATCGGTTAACTGCCGAGACTTCCTGAGAGAATGCGCATCCATATAAGATCGTAAAATTAAAATTTGATAGAAAAAATTAAATCTATCATATCAATTAAAATTTTTACTGTGTTTGTTGACTGACGATGAGAAAGAGTATTAACATCTCTATATTAATATCGTTGACTGACGATGTATTAACATCGTTTTAATACAAACAAACGTTGTTATAACAATATATACCTATAATATACACTATGTTATAATATATTACCTATGTTGTAATAGAGAGGCGAATATAAACAGAACTGTACCATGAATACCAGTACTACTGCAGAAGATTTATGAAAAGAGAGGGTAGGCTTCTTTAAATAAGTCTTCCGGCAAACGAGGAAGGCAACACCACGCTTTACCCGCATACTGTCACCCAGACGGTATCTCACGTGCTTATTTCCATACCTAACAACGTAGATTTTATTGGGATACTCTGGAAGGTCTGGACGAGTAGCTCGCTGACCTCCCAAGTCCATGTAAATTCATGGAACTTTTTTTAAATTTAATAAAAGAAACCTAAACACGAGTAGTGGTTAGAGTAGATAAAGAGAAAACTGAAGAGACACAGATTCTGCGTGGAGTAAGACAAGGATGTATGCTATCTCCGCTTTTATTCAACATCTACTCGGAAGGTATTTTTAGAGAAGCTTTAGATGAATGTGATGTGGGAATTTCTATGAACGGTGAAAGAATAAATAACATACGTTATGCGGATGATACCGTCATATCGCAGATAGCTTAGACGGGGTGCAATAACTAATGAATAGAGTGACAGAAAGCAGCCGTAGATATGGTCTAGACATCAGTGTTAATAAAACGAAGCTAATTATTGTATCTAAGAACATGTTTACAAACAGCACCCTTAATATAAACCAAAGGCCAGTTGAACGTGTAAGCCAGTTTACATATCTTGGTACTATAGTCAATAAACGAACAATGGGATCACTCTCAAGAAATAAAGAGCAGAAATGAAAAGGCAAGAGCAGTTTACTACACCAGAATGAGCAGTTTATTCAAAACTCACGATTTAACAATAAACACAAAGATGAGACTTTTACACTGCTTTGTATTCTCGACCCTCTTCTACGGTGTAGAATCTTGGACTTTGACTGAAGCCACAACTAAAAAATTGGAATCTTTCGAAATGTGGCTCTGCCGTAAAATACTGACCATTCCATGGACAGCACATATAACTAATGTTGAAGTTCTTAGAAAGATGAAGAAAGATAGGGAAGTTATTAACACAGTGAAGATAAGAAAGCTTCAGTATCTGGGACATCTCATGAGAAATGGACAGAGATTTTACTTATTGCAGTGCATACTACAGGGAAAAGTACTTGGAAAGAGAGGAGTTTGGCGACCGAGAATATCATGGCTGAAAAATTTAAGGACCTGGTTTGGTATGAATACTACTGAATTGTTCCGTACAGCAGTGCAGAAAGTTAAAATAGCCTGTGTGATATCCAACATCCGAAACGGATAGGAACTATCAGAAGAAGAAACACGAGCACAGTTCAGGATTACACAAGTAAAGACTGTGTTGGGAGGAAGATGAAAAAAAACAGGTGGTGGGTTTACCGAAATCATGACAGTTCAACGGTTTTACCAATAGAAACTCGATTTTCCGTCAGGTATCGGGATGATTGTCGTGACAGATATGACAATAGACGTATAATACACTTGTAGCATCCTCAGAATGTACAGCGTACATCTATCAATACAGCGTATTGAAATGTACGTCTAAAAATGGAGAAAGTAATTGCGCATTACATGATGACGAAAATGGTAAAATCAGTTCACAATTTTATACAACCGACCAACGGAATTATAGGCTGACAGACATATGCCGTATTAGTTATAGCGAAACATAAAACAAAAATGTAACAACTTCAAAATTTAGCTTGCAATTACTTACTTTTCACGTCACGTTTCCAGAAGTGGAAGTTAGGGAAGGGAATCACCGATGATAGGAACAAACCGGCACATTGACCAACGTGGAGCCTTCACCTTGATACTTTGGCACTCGTGTGTGGGGGGCGGGGGTTCTTGTCCCTGGCAACACGTTAATACGAATCCATGCGTTTTTGTCTGACTAGTCGCCGTCAATGAATTTAGCGAAGTGGTGATTCAGATATTGTGAATACATGTAAGATCCATCAGTTAATCGTAGAGCTCGAATGCTATGATGGGCAACTGTATAAATTTAATTTTATTTAACTCCTTAAATTCATAGTGACCGTCAATCAATGAATTTTTCCGGTGAAGGGTTTATGAGGATCGGTCAAAAAATATAACACAAATTTTAACTTATTTGTGTCGACGTTTCGACATGGTTATTGTATGGATCCTGTTTATGGATACAAGAGAAATGTCAAACACAACAGAACAATTATTTGAGTGAACATGTTTGTGTATGCGAGTGTGTGCGCGCGCGCGCGCGAATGCGTTTGTATGTGTGTATCCTTGTATATGTAGTATACTTTAAGTTTAGTATTTCTTATAAGGACTAACAAAAGCTTATAGTGGAAAGACTGACAAATAACAAATACTTTGCTTGGGCGGAATAAGTTATGTTTTGTCAAATGTGTTAAGGACTGTAAGCGAGAAGGACACACGGAGGCGGATACATTTTCTCTAAGAAGAATAATATTAAATAAATAAATCAATATCGACTGACGATTTCAAGGCAGCAAGAGATGTGTCATGGTTTGTATTACTGTAACATTCTCTCTCTCTCTCTCTCTCTCTCTCTCTCTCTCTCTCTCTCTCTCTCTCTCTCTCTCTCTCTCTCTCTCTCACACACGCACACACACACACACACACACACACACACACTCGCATACACAATATTATTTATTTTATTATTAGTATACAAACTAGTACTAGGCAATAGGATAGAATAATGACACAGTAATAGTCAGAGATACTATAATTCGTATTTAACCAAAGTCGTACGTCTAAATGATGAAGTATCTGTGCTCAGGCTGAAGGTGAAAACGTGAACAAGTTAGAGAAGGCGGACATTCTGGAGCTGACGGTGAGACACTTACACCGGATCACACGGACCCGAGACCCCGCGCACGATGCTCACAGGTTTCAGGTACGCGTTTCTGTTATTGTCTGAGTATGTAAGAATCCGTATATTGTATTAAAATTTAGCAATATAGAACATACTACTGTGTTTTGTAGTTATGTATATTAATTTTAACTGGAAAAATTATATAGGCCTTAAAATTCTATCTGTCCAATGAGCTCCGGCTTGGTATTCGCTAACTTCAAGGAATCTATGAGACAAAATGCATGGACACATACAGGTAAGTCGCAGGGTGTCTTGCGCCCAAGTGAAGATTGTAATCACGATATTAATTGATGACTCGTTGGACACTTGGTGAAACATATTAATACAAAGGTTTTGTAAAATATATAAAAAATTGTAATTGTCTTGTTACATCGCGGTAACAAGGATTTCACTGCTCACAGGATCGTTCAGGTCATGGTGGCACGCTTTTGGTGTGAACAGGAAGACGCAGATTTGTGGTTGTACCTTCCTTGCGGGAGCCGACTGCCCCGGTGTAGCTCCCCTTCGTTTTGGCCGACGCCTGCGGGCGATCGAGCCTCTTGTCCCCGCCAGCGCGTCTCAGCGTTCTTGCGGCTGAAGCCCTAGGGGGCCATGGTGACGCGCCCGGCGTGGCAATTGGCTGAAGCATGACAACACCAGTTATGCTTCCATCATGTACATGCTTATTATGTACTCGTGGATCGTACCCTAACTCCTTGTGCAGAGCTGACATGTTTGCACCTGGCGTTCATCAGGCCCAGGCCCGGGCAATGTGCAGAAATCAGGGCGCAAGACGGCCGTGCATCTTCTGTCGGTCTGTCTGTTTGTGCTTGCACCTCATCAAGCTGCCGTATCTGAGGTGCACAGAGGTAGTAACGGCTCTGACTCTGCAGATTATATGCGAAAGATCTCCAGTGCCGTGGGTGCCTGTTAAGCATGTAAGGTAAGATAGCTTTACGGGAAACTATTGTCCCCACAGCGTCCGTGGCTGCTCTTGGAATTTGTGCACAAGAGTTACAGTTGTGCTATAGTGTGGGCGATCAGCCGCAATGGTGGGATGCTGTGGCATGGATGCTGTTGGCCTACACAAGGGGATCTAGGGCACAAACTCGGGATGCCAGGGCCTTACCGCAGCGCACCCGAGTACGCTTTAGAGATATCTTGCTTTTTGGCCGCTGGGTCGATCGTTGAAGCGTTGCAGGACTTCCCCTCACAGCCGTCCAAGAAACTTTTTTTTTTTTTTTGAAAATTCCCGAACGTTTTCAATTCTTAAGCGATTCAAACAATTAAAATACTCACAAATAAATTTCTAAAATCTTCTCGGAATCGCAAAATTTTTATTATGAAGTAAGATATTATTTTTTTATTCAAAAATTAAACTTCATTATACGCCTAAAATTTAGCCTATAATGTATTTATAAAAATTTGTTAAGTAAATATGAGATTAGGACAGAAAGATTTGTTATGGATTAATGATATGCAGTTAGAATTACAACATTTGCAAACAGGGTCTCAAAATACTGGGCCCAATGAGTGTGTCTTCAAAATAATTGTTGAATTTCTGGCTAAAGTGGCATGATATCACGTTGTGTGATATGATTTTGATATACTTTAAAGAACTGGGAATCTGAAATTCAAAAATTACCTTGTACATATTTTTGTGACCATTTTAAAGAAAGATTTCTTCGAATCCGTTAAGAACTGACGACAAATTTGGACCACAATTTCTGGACCATAGCACCAAATCTGAGGTGATGTTTATCCTGGCATTCGTTCGTACAAACGTAGAATCATCTTGATATGGACGATAGAGCGTGGCGACTCCCGTTGGGCGTCAGCCACTGGGGATTACCACAGCTGAAACCGGTGCAGAACCTTGCGGTAGATCGGGCCTCGATGGGAACGCATATGGCTTTAGCAGTACGCAGCGGAAAGACAAAATACGCAAAGGAATTGCCGACCATCCAACTCGAGGTAGTAATCTAGCGTTCTGGTAGTTACATGAGCCTAGCCAGTAAGAGGTAGAAAATATATTTACTGGTCGAGAATAGAGTGTCTTCAGTATCGCCCAGTGGCGGCTGGTGGTTGAAAAATTTGGGGGTTGCAGTTCGATTCGATGGTATTAAATTGTTTTATTCTCTGAATAGAAAATATCCAAGTCTCCTCCTCTCCAAACAATACACAAAGAAAGCAAAATAATGCAATTTTAGTGTCACACCCACATAACCACGAATATTTATTGTATAAATCTTTTTTAAATTTACGATTAAATATTCTGTTACCTGATTTTACACTTTGATTCAAATTTGAATGGTCTGGAGCATTACAAATTCCAACCTTACGTACCACGTGTTATTTACACCACCAAACAGACTGGTGGCGCCGTGACGTCCAAGCGGGGTTTGCAGTCCCTAATCATACCAAACGAGCCTGTGTTGTTGCATAGGAACACCCGAGTCTAGCCAGTCAGAATACTACTCCATTGTATTTCCCCATATACAAAGTGCGTCACAGTTGGTGCATACACCGCGGCAAGAGCGTGTACGGCTTTTAGTATTGCTTTGCGCTTTTCAATCGGCAAATAATTAATTACGACGATTTATCTTAAAAACACTATTATTAGTTATTGTTTTATTCATTATTCTATAATTTAAAATACAATTCGGTATTTAAAGTGGGGTTGTATTTACGGATTATATGCAGGCTTTTAAAAACTTTTTTGCAGGCAGTTTAGTCTAGGCAATTATTATATTCCTATAATTTTCTCTCCCTGGATTTCTATTTCAGTTTCACAAGGCATTGCATTTAACAAAACATATTTTAGTGTGAGCAAACGGGATCTGCTACGTAACAGGCTCGGCTCCTATAGAAGTAACAAAGCGACGGACAACTAAAATAAAATATTAATCTAACTCGTAAGCTCTCGCCTTTTTCCCTTTTACTAACAACACGTTTTTTCTCATAGCCGTAAACGTATTCCTCACGTTACCATAAGGCTAGGAAGTAAAATCACAAGTGATGGACGTAGCAGTAAGGAAGTTATAAGCAGAATTAACCAGGCTAAAATTGGTTTCAACAAACAAAAAACCTCTTCACTTCAAACACTATCAGCCTAAAAATAAGGAAGAGTCTAGTAAAGAAATACGTGAGGAGTGTTGCCCTATACGGGAGTGAATCTTGGACAATTGGAGAAAGTGACAAGAAAAGAATCCAAGCATTTGAGACCTGGTGCTACAGAAGAATATTCAAGATAAGCTGGAGGGAGAAGATAACGAATGAGGAAGCCTTTAGAAGAGCTTTCTGCGAAATTTAAAAGGCAGAAGAGCCAAGTGTGTAGGGCATATACTACGACACAATGAGTTCTTTAAGAGAATAATAGAAGGAACAATTGAAGGGAATAATCACAGAGGACGACCCCGTTTAGACTACATGAAACAGCTTATGGTCGATATGAACTGCACATCATATTGTGAGTTGAAAAGAAAAGCAGAGAAGCATGAAGAATGGCGAACTGCTGCCAACCAGCCCATGGGCTGCTAACCTACGTAGAAGAAGAGACCATAAGGCATTCACAGTGGCTCGAGCCTCACCTTAGAATTGACCCAATGCAAACAGAAAAACAATATTGTCACAAAACAATTCGTAGTTTAAGAGTTAGGTTCGTCATGCACTGAAATGAATTTTCAGTAGGTTAACTAAAAATAAAAAGGTTCCATGGAGTCAGCTTTTCTGTATACAATGGCACTACATTAATCAAACTTTGTGTACCGAAAAACCTTATACAGGTTTCGTAAAACAGTCTTATTGATCTGTTTTAAACATTATGTTACAAATTAAAATATTTTATTCTAACAACAGTCTTACACCGCATGGAAGTAAATTAAAATAAAGCCCTTCCACGGCTGGTTGGTTTTATGAACACTTAATGCGATTAATTTATAAAAGTAGTCTCTTCCGGAATATTTTTAAACTGGCGGACACAGCATCCCAGGAATATTAAAATCTGTCCATATTTATGTTTTCAATTACTATCAGGTCTGTAACTTGGCAGTTTTAAATTACTCAGGTCTTGTACTGCAATCATTAACAATACAAAAGGAGTATTGTACACAACAAGAGGAGTAGAGTAGTGTACAGTTCTCTCTCATCTACTGTACTTACAACACAAAACCCTATTTTAATCCTTGAATACTTTTAAACCTATGGATACTATTCATAAACAATAGTCTAAAATGTTACAAAACATTACTTTAAATTTACGTCTTTACTTAAATCTACTCTCCTATGTCCTTGCCCGTAGTAGGACATCTCTAAAAACCAATCGAACAGTTCCCTGCCGATTATTATAAATATGTGTGTACATTACTTAACTTTGATTTCCTATTTTTAGGATAACAATTATATTGAAAGTTTAAACCAAAACAAGTTTGTATGTACAATTGCATTATCATCCTTTCTCTGTAGGTTTGTACCCTGTGAATGACGTAACGGTCCAACCCGTTGACGATTGACTTCACCAGTTAGTAAAACAGGTCAACAGTTAAGAAGCACGACCGTAACACCACTGAAGACGACCATCGTTTTTGTTAGAAAACTAACTCGGGCTATGCGTCTGTTGGCCAGTGGTTTTTAGTGGAATGGGCAACACTGGGCGTTATAAAACAAATACAGAAATTAGTTATAGAATGTTATACCCCTTATTGAGTGAAATGGTGGAGATCTGATCGGATTGTGTGTGTGTGTGTGTGAGAGAGAGAGAGAGAGAGAGAGAGAGAGAGAGAGAGAGGGGGGGGGTAGACAGACAGACAGACGGATAGACAGACGGACGGACGGATAGACAGATAGACTTACTTGTGCTCTTATGTATATGAATTCATTCGTAAGAAATATGTTTGTGTTTATGTAATGAATATATTCACTGTTTATGTTTGTGTTTGTATTACATTGTGCCTATGTGTTGATGTGTTGCAGGAGGGGTTCAGTCAGTGCGCCAGTGAGGCCTGTGGGTTTCTGCTGTCGCTGCCGGGACTGGACGCCCGCGTCGGCCGACGTTTGGTAGCCCACCTGGGAGAGTGCATTTCCACACCGCTCAGCGTACAAGTTCCTTCCAGGCAGCAAAGGTTCTCGCCTCCCGTATCACCGGTGACTCCGCCTCGACAGAACAACAGGACGCCTACTCCCGCGACCGCCACTGCCTCTCAGTTTTATTCGCCGTTCACCACCACGCCCAGCGTCCAAGACCTTTCGAGGCCTATCAACGGTCTGCTAATGACAGTGCCCACGAAAACGAGAAGATCTTCGTCCGCCACTGATGTTAGTACAGAAGACGTAGGCGAAGAAGCGAGCGAAGACTCAACGGAAGTGTGGAGACCTTGGAACAAATAATGCATTCATGGAGAATAACATATTATGGAGCATTTTAAACATGGTTCTGATTGATTCAATTTTAATCAGTAACATTTGATACATGATAGTTACTGATGGACTTTTTATTAGTTGGAATTTTGCAGCTCTACTTAATAAAATTCAACTGCTCTCACATTTAAAGATATCGTCCTGGACAAATATCATAACTAAAATTAAATTTTTAAAGGAGAGGACTTGACAGTTGTCTGCAAGTTAGTGGGGAAGTGGTGTTTAGTGCGGTCTGATTGGCCGAAACTATCCACCGCAAGTTTGTCAACTTGTACTTGTGCCGTTGTTTATACTTTACGACGTGCGCATACTAAATTAAATAGTAGTCCGTTTACATTTGTTTGGTGTCATTGAAATTTAACAGTTTTAAAATTTTGTCTGTACTGGATTTGTTTTGTCTCCGCGAAATAGGCCTACGTTTTGAGCGAATGCAATAACGAAACATACACTTGGGCGACATTCAACAGAAACACGTGTTTACGAAGTGGCAACGTAGTGATGACGTCATCGCAACTGTCAATCCCTCTCCTACAAAAATTCTAGTATAATATTACAACTTATGATTGTTTAATGTAATATAATATAATCGTCTCCTTCTGCTTACCGTTTCGAGTGTAGAGGTCCTAGGCCACCAGCTTATATGTTACGCTTGACTTTGCAAGTGGAGTCACGATGCTTTAACTAAACCATCATACCGCCAGGTTTTAAGTAGATTGCCGCACTGATAATTAAATGCTCAATGTATTAGTTCGATTTCTAATTCATATGTTCTAAACAGTTTTGACAATTAAAACCTAAACTTAAGGTTTTTAATTTTCTAAAATATAATCTAAACATCTTCATTTAATACATTATATTATAGTCTCCAAGTCACGTGTATAAGTATTTAATTGTAATATTTATAATCACTTGGTTACTCACCGTCTTGTGACTTCTTTAAAACTTTTAGTAACAACGGCGTTTCAAGGATAAATCCACATCGTCAGGTTATATAAAAACGTCAATCCTTCTGGAGAAGTCGTCAAAAAATCAAACATTTTTCACAAAGACTTCACGCCACGTCGCGATCTGGTGCGATTTTTTGACTTCTCCAGAAGGATTGGTGTTTTATATAACCTGACGATGTGGATTTATCCTTGAAACGCGTTGTTATTTAAAGTTTTAAAGAAGTCACAAGACGATGAGTAACCAAGTGTTTACAAATACTACAATTAAATCTTCATTTAAATTTAGCGCACCGCCCTACCTCGCCGTCATTATTAATCAGTAGCAACAGCACTTACTATGCTGTCAGAGTAAGTGCCTCTTACTTCTCTGCTAGTAAATTTTGTACAGCTTACTGTAACACAGTGCGCTTTGCCTTCAATCAATATAATATGTACTTTGCAAATAGGCGCAATGCGTCTCTTTCTGTCTCTGTATGGCCTCTTCACGTCTATTGACCTTCAACTTTATGACCATTTGCCGTTTGCTGTTCTTTAGATTAAACAAGATAAGTTAACTTCTTGCTAATAACTTTTAAATCCATTGTTCAAGTGTACACATATAGCAAACAATACAAAATGAAACAAGTTATAAAGATTTTCTAATTCTTTTTCATAATTAGAGAACGCATATCCAGAATTCTGTCAAAAAAAAAACAAATGTTTTCATTAAAAATTAGAAAAGTCATTTTCGCGTTTAGCTTGGTTATAACATGATACAAAGTCCATGACTATAACATTTTGCACGGTAAAAAATGAAACTGCAGCAGACGATTCCATCCCACGGCGGAAATTTATTAAGGCTTAAAACCCAGTTTTTTCCGTTCGACACATTTATAGCATTGGTACCATAACTCTTACTTTTTTGTTTCCCCTGTAATCAAAATAAACACATTGATAGTACAATGATCGGGTAAAAATATAATATCCATGAGGGGACAGTGGATATTCCATTTCTTATATTATGCGTTCCCATAATATGTTATTCCTATGACTTTGTGAAGCACTGGCAAGAATGCTAGGACATAATATATACAATAAGATTTATAGTAAGAAAAATCTTCTATTTTTTAATCCAGAAAATGATCTCTTATTTATACGTATATTATAGGCAGATTGTTTATAAATGTAAAACAATTAGTAAAACAAAATTGTAAATAATTTTTAATGTACGAGTACTTTTAGAAGAAATTATTGAATATTGTATTCATATTCAACAATATTTTGTTAAAGTTGGTAATTTCGTAGATAGATAACCACTTTTTTATAATAAGTACATCAATATTTTTGTGTCTTAATATTGATTGTAATATTAAGGACTAGAGTGTTAAAAAAATCCAACTAGAATTTAAAGTTTTTTCTGATTTGTTGCGAATAACATATTTTAAAAATTGATGTTACTTAAAAAAATAATTGGATCATATTAATATGATTTGTATTGTTGATAATGATCTCAGATTTAAAATTATGTTGATTATGTTAATACTAATTTCTTCACGTCTTTGTTAGTCGTTTTATGAATCACATAGTTTTATATATAATATTTCTGTGATAAATTGGAGCTTTAAATTCACTGAGAAAAAGATGTTACTTCTTTATGACCTCAGCTGAACATGTTTGTAATTCTGATTTAAAAATGAATAATGTTTTCTATAAATGATTTTCATATAGTAACAGTTAATTAAAGTTATTGTAACTGAGTTAATTTTGTGCGTGTCATAATTCATATTTTTATTTACAGCTTAAATTTTGGCCTGTAATTTTTTACATAATCGCCATAGATTTCTGCCCATCAGTTTTTGAACGTGTTAAATAGACTGATAAGAATAACAAATTGAATTGCGATTGCCAGATAATTCGACTCTAATCCAGGTAAGCCTGTAGAAAAGTTCTAGGAACTTGAAGCAAGTTGAAGTACAAATTGAAGGAATCATATTTTTGTAGGGTGTGAGGATTCTGTCAGCCTTTTATTGACCAAATGGTGTTCACTCCAAAAATATATTCCATAATTGTAAGGGTTATTAAATATAATAACTTTATAATATTATTACATAACAAGTAAATTACTCCATTCTCTATTTCATAGTTGTAAGAAAAATCATGCTTTTCCAGCGTTTTTCACGTGAAAATATCTTCATTTCGATATCATTTTAAATAGCAATAAAATGAAGTAACTAGCGTCTAAAACACTTTATTTCAGACTCTATCCAGAAACAATCTGAATTAAAATCCAAACAATATGGACAAAGAAAATCGACAATAGCGTGGATATATTAGATGAAGGATTGATGAGATAATCCCAAAAAAGGTTTGGAAGCAAAGCCAGATGGGAAAACTCTAGAGGACATATTGGATGGAACTAATAGTGAATGTGGAAGGAAGAGTCATTTGATTTCAAATGAGAAAGAAATCAAAAGACTTATAATGGACCACAGAAAACATGTGGTGCTTTCACAGGTTTCTACAACACTGGTATAAGGAAAAGGAAGAAAAGAAGAAGAAGAAGAAAAAAGAAATAGTCAACAATTAAAAATTCAAATTTAATTTTAAGAAACGTAGCTTTATTTTGTTGTTTAAAACTTTTGTCAAACAATACAAAAATATATTATGCTCGTGTTTAAAACCGAATATGTGTTTCTGTTGAAAATCATTTAAGATAATATTCTAAAATTATTTTTTAAATGTCTGATAGAAACGTATACTAAATTTTATCTGATAATTCTGTTTCATTTTTTCTAAACTTTTTGTATCATTTTGAAATAGATACTGTTAATATCAAACAATATTACTTCAAGACCTGTCAAGCAATCTGTGGAATGTTTAGTTTGGAGCACTGTTATTTTTCGGCTCAGAAACGTGGATGATAGGAGAACTGGAGGAATCTCAAACATTGAAGCATGGTCTTAGGCAAGCATCCAAAAGATCTCACGGACTGATCAAATCAATTGGTAAACAAATGTTATAGAACGTACAGAAACATTGTAAACGATGAAGAAATGCAGCATCTGTATAGACACTGCTCACCCATACTAATATTATAGAATGAAAGTTAATGAGAAGAATACCCAGAATTTCAATTCATTAATTCAAGTGACCAATGAGCTAAGAGGAAAGTTACACCTATTTGAAGAGATGTACAAATATCGGAGCACATGCAAAGAGAAAAATGCTACCACTCAGTATTCTGTTTGACAATGTAGTCCGAACGTCCAAATGCAAAGCTTTGTCCTTGGCATGTACTGTAATTGTTTTCAATAATCCGTCGTTATCATTTACAATTATTCATCATACTTCGATATAATTTAAACAGATTTTCTTAATCCCTATTTTAGTCAGTATGTACATAGTTAACGGTTTCTCGTACTTGAAATTTACTCTGATGCCCTTAGGGGGGGGGGGAGATTCAGATCGGCTTCATACAAAAGAAAAACCAAGTTAAGACTAATTAACATTACTACCTTTAAAGTTGCTGAAAAATGCGTGATAACATCCTGAAATCAGTCCCATTAAAGTACACAGTAATAACACAATAAAATACGCGTTATTGAAACATTGTTTACAAGATACTTAGCCTATAGACTGAATTGATTTTCCTGTATTTTATAATTCAAACGTATACGATAATGCTGTGTAATAAACCTGTTTGCATATTATTACGACGGTCTACTGATCGTCGTATGGTACAGTGGGAAACAAAATACAAGACACCAATTAAGTCACTAATCACCAGCTTTAATTATCACAATTAAACAGTTTGTAATTAACAAGATAGTCTCTTACAACAAATCAAATAAAAATTGTTCACACGCAATAAAATGTCAACTAATACAAAACAGAATTGTATTACAAATATCCCGCCCGATTATATTGTCTTTCATAATAACTTCACTAACTTCACTTCACTAATAACTACTTGAACGTACAGAGTAATATCGCACGATAATAACTGAAAACTAAGGCCGCTGATGCCTTGTATTTATACCCCCGCTCACAGACCAGAACATTCAACAACTACGCGTTATCTCTACACTACGACGTAATTAATTTCGGCCTTGACACAGTCAGCGAGGCTGGGGGGGTCCAGAAAATTCTCGCAAGCGCATGTTGAAATCACGTACGCCGTACGCCACAACTTCAGCCGGATTCCAATGGATCGTTCGAGAAACACGTAGATTGTTCTGTGATGCCGAAAAATATTTAAAAAAATAATTACTACTATATTAGCACACAAGAGATAATGAAACAGACTAACAATTAAGAGATTAACAAAATTCGTCAACTTTTTAGACCAGCGGTGGAGGATCCGAGTTGATTCTGCAAAATCCACTCAAATAACCTTCACCATGAAACGTAGCTCTTGTCCACATGTTACCATAAACGATGCCTCCATACCTATAAAATCAGAAGTTAAATACCTGGGGCTGCATTTGGACGACAAATTAACATGAAAAGCCCACATTCAGGCTAAGAAACAACAACTCAACTTAAAAGCTAGGCAAATGTACTGGCTCATAGGTAGAAAATGTCAACCATCTCTCGCAAACAAAGTCATCATATATAAAGCTGTGCTCAGACCAATCTGGACTTACGGTATAGAATTGTGGGGCTGCTCTAAACCTTCCAACACAAAGATTCTGCAGACAGTTCAGTCAAAAATCTTGCGCTGCATAACGAAAGCAGGGAGGTTCATATTTAATTATACTCTTCACAAAGACCTCAACATTCCATACATTTCTGATGTCATCAAGATGCACGCCGCTAAGTACAGGAACCGCAACATAGGACACAGCAATAACCTGATCAACGAGCTCCTCAATCCATCACTGGATGTAAGAAGGCTGAAGAGACAGTGGCCAGATGACCTAACCCGGTGAACGTGGTAATCATCGCTGGATGGTTCCCACCTCAAGTGACGACTTATACATCACCTTTACTTATTACTCTGTGAAATGAGTAGATTGTAAAACTGCATTATAATAAATACAAAAATAAACTTTTTAGACGCTTTGGGTGCGGGTTCGGTCCCGTTCGTTCCCTCCGTAAATTCGCCGCTGTCTGATGGAGCAGAAATAACGACAGATCAACAAATTATTTCTTGCCTACTGTTTGTACATGCACATGTACTGTTTGTGTGTGTAGATCTACAATTTGGATTGTATGACAAATTACCTAAAAATTACTTACTCAGCGGATAAAACAAGAACAGCAGACATGCGCTGAAAAACGGATCCTATGGTTAATAACACTGACACATACAAGGAATAACAGAAAACCGACGGCTGGACAAATTTATTAGACTGGGCCCTAAGAAGTCCAAATTACACATTGTGGGAGCGTCATAAGTTGCTTGAAATTGGCAAGAAGTGTTTAATATTTGTGGCTGGGAAGACTGAGATTTTTGGAATGAAGTCAGTTAACTTCGACAGAGGAAAGTTCAGAATGTAAAGAAGAGCTGATACTCTATGCTGAGAACTGTAGGCATGTGATTTTATTACTGTAAATTAGAATGAATGTAAGCTAGCTATCAGAACGAACGAAGGTTCTCCAGCTGAAACTAATACTAGAGAATCAAAGTCACTTACTGTTTTGATTCTTCATACAGCCAAGTGTTTGCATTTGATCTTAGACGTTCGGTCGAATTGTACAGCCCGACAGGAGGTGCACGGGTCGTCTTGCGCCCTGGTTTGTGTACGTTGTCCAGGCCGGAGCCCGATGTACGCCAGTTTCATACAGTGCAGCTCCGCCGTTCGCTCGGCACAAGGTATTAAGGAGCGGTCCTCGAAAACACGATGGCCGTGTGTGACACGGGGCAGATGATCCAAGGTAATGCTCCAGCCAGTCGGCAGGCCTGAGGCACGTCTCCGTGACCCCCTAGGGCATCGCCCGCAGGAGCTTAGACGTGCACAGCTCGCGGTCGACAGGCTCGACTGCCCGGAGGTGAGTCGTTCAGTACAGAGCGAATGCCTCCCCCAATTAGGCACTTGCACCGCTCGCGGTTTGGTCGAATTGTGTTTCGCTACACGTTATTAAATCGATAAAAAATATCTGTATGGAGAACCATACATGACTTCCATGTTATAATATGTATATTTAAAATCATTTTCGAAATGAAATATTTTCATAGAAACTACTTCTTTCTTCACCTTATCCTCACCGCTCAGTACTGTGGTCACTAATGTATACCACCTCAAGTTACCGCACTCGATTTTCACTGATAATGGCATTGCCGAAAC
Source organism: Magicicada septendecula (assembly GCA_034769895.1). Lineage (NCBI taxonomy): Eukaryota > Metazoa > Arthropoda > Insecta > Hemiptera > Cicadidae > Magicicada > Magicicada septendecula. Next base: position 83,217,223 of record CM068370.1, read on the forward strand.
ATTGGTTTTGCAGAAAACATTGGACCACGGCCAAATAGCCCGGGAAGGAATTTTAACAACAAACTACTTCTTTGTTACCCATAACGTAGTACACATATAAATATCGGTATGGAGAACCATACATGACTTCCATGTTCTAAGATTTATATTTAAAATCATTTTCGAAATGAAATATTTATATAGAAACTACTTCTTTCTACTTATTGCTTCAGCCTTAACCACAGTACTGGGGTCACTAACGTATACCAGCTCACGTTATCGCACTCGATTTTCACTGATGATGGGAGTCGATGGCACTGCCGAAACATTTGGTTTTGCAGAAACATTGGACTACGGCCAAACAGCCCGGGAAGGAATTTTAACAACAAACTATTTCTTTGTTGCCGATAACGTGGTACATATATATAAAAAATTATCCCCTCCCCCTTCAACTATAATGTTCGTTTATAGCAAATTACCCTCTCCCCTTCAACTACCTTTTTCACTTCGTCATAGAAACAATTACTCTTGTTAAAACATAAAACTTGGCAGGTAAACTACCCTTTTCCCTTAACCGATCTTCACCAAAATCAATAGGCCTTCATTCCTTTACAACGTAGGAACGTACACAAAAAAATATTTGATTCTGTTTGAATGTGCGGCAGTTATCGTTCGTCATAGAAAAAATTACCGTTGTTAAAACGTAAAATGTTGCAGGTAAACTACCCCTTTGCCTTAACCGATCTTCACCAAAATGAATAAACCTGAGTACTTAACAATTCAGGAACTTATGCAAAAAAATATATGATTCTGTTTGAATTTGCGGCAGTTATCATTCGTCATAAGAATAATTACCCTTGTTAAAACATAAAATGTTGCAGGTAAACTACCCCTTTCCCTTAACTGATCTTCACAAAAAACAATAGATCTTGAGTGCTCTACAATTAAGGACTGTATGCAAAAAATTATTTGATTCTGTTTGAATTTGCGGCAGTTATCGTTTACCATAGAAAAAAATCTACACACAGATAGACACACAGACACTTTTCGGAAAACGACTTTTTTTCATGTTTTGAGGGTAGTACAATCAGAATCTGCAATTATCTTGAACACGATTTTTTTGCCATCACCATACTTCCATTTCCTTATGGGACATGGAAGTAAAAAGTAAAAATTAACCCCAACCCCGTTCAACTAGCCTCTTCATTTATAGATACTTCATCTACGTTTCTGCAGTTGATTATTATGATCTTCTTATCAGGATACTTTATTTATCAAAATTAAGTACTTTACTCTTGTTAAAACATAAAACGTTGTAAGTAAACTACCCCTTCCCCGTAACCGATCTTCACCAAAATCAATAGGCCTTGAGTACTCTACAACTCAGGCACATATGCAAAACATTATTTGATTCTGTTTGAATTTGCGGAAGTCATCGTTCGCCAAAAAAAAAAAAAAATTCTACACACAGGCAGACACACATACACAGACACTTTTCGGAAAATGACTTTGCTTCATGTTTTGAGGGTTGTACAATCAGAATCAGCCCTTATCTTGAACACGATTTTTTTCGCCATCACCATACTTCCATTTCTTTATGGAACATGGAAGTAAAAATACTTGAAATAGGCCTAAAACATTTCGCAGTGTACACATAAAGACGTGGTCTACGTTAATCATATGTACACTATAAAAAAACATTTATGAACTCAGCTGAACACGTGGTAGGAAAGGTTAATTGCGTCAAACGTACAATAAAATGTAAACAGGAAAAAGGACAAGTCGTAGCGAAAGATGGCTTCCCAGTCATTGGAGGAGAAACGACACTCACTGATGACGATTAATGTCCGAATAAATGGAGACTCGCAATTGGTGCACGGGGCTGGGCGAATAATTATTATAGTTACGTTAAAGTAATAATTTTACCACAAAACTAAAACAAATCTCTCCTACTGCACGCTTTCTGTCTGCAGTACAAGCATATTTCTTGCTATCCAGGTTCGACAAGCTTCTTATTAGATTCATCAGTTTTCATTCAGATTTTCAAACAGATAATCTTCTATTGTTATGTTCGTTTCTTTTTAGATAATGCTAATCTCATTCAACTCAACCCGAATATCATTATTTCTTAACATATCCACACACCTACGATCTCCATGCCGTTTCTTCAGTAGCAAAGTTTCACTATTATATAGGCCTAATAGTGTTGAATAATCTACAGTGTTAAATCTTCATTGGAGTATCTGGGCGTGTTTTGTTATTTAATTCGCATATGTGTCCGTATTTCCCATTTCTTTAATTTGTCGTGTTGTTTATCAGAATGTTAACTGTGGTTGGATTCAGCGATTGGGATGAAGTGTATGCATATTATTTGTAAATAATAAAGAGAAAAAACGGCAATAGTGATCTGATAACATTTGTTCATAATAAATTCTGTTAAATTATTTCTTTTATTCTATAAATTACTTCTTTAATTCTACTTCGACATCTCTTAGTCAAATGTACTTAACAAATTTACTGATATTTATCAAATGTTTGTGACGAAACGCTTGTAATCTGTGTGTGGTTACTGGTTTTGTATCATTGGTGCTCTCTACGAAAACGTACACGCGCGCGCTTGGACACACGTGTTCGCTCAAAGAAATGAAATGGCGGATGTGATTACACCATTTATCTATCTTGCGAGGGTGTCTTTTATTAAGTAAAGAGTTCACGGTCAGTCTGGCTATTATGCACAGCCCTTGTCGCGTTTTCTCTTCTTTAATTGATCTTAAAATCCTTTTGTGCGAATTGTACGTAGGAAAAAAAAACAAGAAATTCTTTAACAGACGTGCGTGTAATACTCAGGACAATTTTAATGGTCACGTATTTACATCAGGAAAGAAATCGTCAGCATAGTAACCTTATCGTCTATAAAGATTCAGACAATGCGCTTTGAAATAAGTTACATGATTAGTTAATAAAGCGTTAAGAGTAACAAAATTAAGAAAAGTTGGCAAAATACATATTTTTAGAACTCTGACTAGTTTCTACTCAGTTTTAAGAGTGTAAAAACTGGGCACTATCAAAGGATCTTATGGGAAGAAAAGAAACACAGAAATAAAGTTTATAATTTAGGTAGAAGGATACACGTCGACTGAAGGAAAGATGTGAAGCTTCAGAGGAATAATAAACAGGTCTGACTTGAACAAACGAATAAAGAAATATTGAAACAATTTGGGTGTAGAGAAAACAGCCGTACTAAACCTGTCAGTTAAATATAAGCCAAAGATGTATTGGACACTGGTGAAGATCAGACATGATGTGAAGACGGAACAAACAATTATTGACGATGATGATAGTGGTGGTAATGATAATTCACATAGTAATGCTCTCTGAGATCAGAAGTACTAATTTTCAGGTTAATTTTTCAATTACTTTTAAACTTATGAATTGCTTATGATCAAAGAAAATTATGATTCCTTAACAACAAAACACGTGTGACAGGGGGGGTGATAGTTGATTAATTCTCATGATTAAGTTTTCTTGGTTTTCATTGTTAAGAACAATATTCTTCTGATTTTTAACACATTTTAATTTTCTTAACATAAAACGTACCCTTAACACAGAGGTACATCACAATTATTTTTTTCGAGTCAGCAAAGAATGGATAGAGATATACAAAAATTATATTCATAGCTACCAGTAATTTTAGGTTATTTGAAATCGGTTTTTAAATAAATTACTATGATTAATAATAATTATTGTAATATTAATAATTGTTTTATCATATCATTACAAAATTATAATAATTTTTTCTGTATGTTGTAATTATGGTAAATGTTATTGTAAGGTTGTAGACTGGAAACTTGTTATTCGTATGTTCATGGGCTCCTTTGTAATTGATTATTATGGGTCTTAGTCTCAGCGGGACCATCGAAAATAACTTATCATGGAATGGACGAAATTTTTATTTAACGAAGCATATGTTAAATCTACAAACTACGTTTTCTTAATACCAGATTAATTGTTCACATAATTAACAGAGTATTCTGATTTTTTCTAGGTTTTTATCCAACCGCTACTTCTGTTAATATGAAATAACGTATACTCCATTCGTAAACAGCAGAGACTAAGTGCATACAAAGAGAAAATGTTCGGAAGCGAATGTGAATGCTTATATACATTAACTTCAGCTAATCGAAAAGTCCATAGCTAGTGATGCTTAAATTCGCCCAGTCGCAACATTTTTTGTATCTACCTACTCTAAGCTCATGATAAACCGAATATAAGCACATCAGTAAATTCATAATTAGCCTGTAAATTAAAATCTTATTTAAATAATGGCGTAAATATTTTTGTAAATATGTCATAGGCCTACACATAAATTACTTTTAAATTAATAGTAACAACTATATTATCGATAGATGAAACTATATTGACAGAATGATTTATTAGTTTACACTTTTAGGGTATACTGACCTGCAGTGGATGCTCAAATTTGCAAAAATAATGAATTCGTAACTTTTCTAGGCAGCCACATGACATTCAGAATCTGGTAAAAAACTCCAATCGGAAAGTTTTAGACTATTGTTTTAATAATTTAGTATGTAAAAATTATGTTATTGCTTTTAAACCATTTGATTACTTTTCAACATACCTATAGGCTACGTTGACTCTCTGTTGTATGATGTTTTTTATTTTATTGTGTAGAAATGAAATTTTTATGTGACAAATTGCCATAACAACATATACTAGGCATCACAGTTTTAATACTAGCAAGCGAAAGTAATAGTTTCTGTAATTTATCATAACATACACATGAAAATTACAATTGAACAACATTAAAATATTGACGTTTTTAAAGCGTTATAGTGTTATATAATATTGAATAACATACAATAAAATGAATGTAATGTAATTTAATTGATCTCTAATTGTGTTTGTTTACCAATAATAGAATCGCGATATAAAAAAATACAAAAATAATTTATAGAAATTTTACTGTAGTCGTAGTTATTATTAGTAATGTTTGTACTTGAGCTAAATTTGTCCGTACGTGGGTAGTGCCTGTAATTCCATGGGTCCGATTCCTGTGTTAATTTATAGTAAATAAGTTTAAGTTATATTTGTGTGACCACAACACATAGTATATTTGTCTTTCAAATAGTTTTTAAGTGGAGAAATAGATAAATAAATATTATTAGGTAGTTGTATTTAATTTTTATTTTGTTAGTTTTACGCGTATATACTTGCACGTTTAATTATATTTGAAATGACTGTAATTTTATTGAATAAAAATACAAAATTAAGTGTTATGTAATCTGAAATTAATATATATTTTTTTATCAGTAATGTTGATGTACGACGATGGGTACTATGGAGTGGAAAACGTTCTCTCTAAAACGACACTTAAACATTCTCTTGAATAACTGGAATAAAGTTTTGGGAAAATTAAAATTTTACCCTGTTACTTTAACAGCGTGCACATATAAGGTGCATAAGCAGGTATATTTCTACACATAATGTTTACATCATCTGCAACGAGTAAACTCCTGTAAATTTCTATCACGCGCTGAACTGTTATTCCATATCAACTAAGCTTTTCACTTTGTCTGGTTGTTCTGTTTCTTGATGAGCGGATTTTCCCGGAATCTCAAAGTAAATTTTGCTTTCCGTGAACCGTATTCCAAGCGTTTGTTTGTAATCATTATGTACCATGGCAACAATTATTATTCTGAATCAAGACCGATAATAAGTATTGAACGTTTTAATTGTCCTTAATCGAATGACTGTATAACAGATGTAAATAGGTACTGCTGTTGATTTGTACATACCGATTTTAACGCCTTAAACATTTAGGCCTACTATAGCCTAATAAAAAAATACAGTTGCTTTCCAATTTTGGTAATTATAATTTTGTATTAACCCATGAACGTAACCAACAGGTACTCTACCTTTATTTGATCCTGCAGTCGTTTTCGGTATTTCGATAATGCGATTGTTTGGTTTCGATGTTTAGCGAATATCGCACATAATTTCATATTGTTAAAAGAATTATACGAATTATACAAATTTTAATTTTTTATGTCGGGAAATAGTTGGTTGACGATTTTTGTTGCTGTTGTTAGTCGTTTTGTAATGGGAAAAAATATTGTAGCAGTAGTATAGTAGAGTCGCGTACCTGTGACGCCAGAAGTTGTTGTCAGGTTAACATGAGAACTGAAACAAAACGTGAAAAGCGATACGAGTGTAAAGCAGAATTCTTTTTTTGCGGAAAGTACGGGGAAACCCCAACTCGAAAGTAAGAAATCGTGTTTTCAGTAGTATTCTTTTTTTTCATTAATACTCGTCCTTTGAATAGATCACAGCAAAACGGCCGAACTCGAAAGCGGCGGGCGGTATGGCGGGGTGGCCCTTGCCTGTTACTATACATGTCACTTTTTGTGGCAGAACTTTTTTTTTCAACAAGTACGTAGGCCTACTAGTTTTGTGGCTAACAAAAAAAAAGTCTATTAGTCTATTATGTAGAATATGTAGAGCGTATGTTGTCATTCCTTGATACATTGTTTTGTTTTGTGTTTTCCACTAACCATAAATATTTGGATTTTGCAGTTAACATTTGATGTTGTAGTTTTGTTAATTTGCCAACTCAAAATCGTTAAGTTCTGTATTTTAAGTATTACCGAAAGCTACATATAAGCATTCTGTATATACGCATGAAACATTATGTTTTCATCAACCAAAGTTTTGTTTATTTCAGCAGTAATCTAAAAACCAAAAACCATTGTCACCTAACCTCACAAATGAAAACAACACGTATTTTCGCTTTGCATTACTAATTTACAGTTAGTACACTTCTTCTTTTCTACATTGTAATACGTATATCGATACAATCGCATATTTAAAAAAATCTAAAATGTAGGCCTACTGCAGGAACGGATAAAGTTCCAACCAACAGCAACGAGATAAACATATGATCATAAAAACTCCAAAAACTACACGTAGCTTTGTGATTAGTAATTTAGTTTAGTTCTTTGACTGTAATAACCCGGTAGCAGATAAACCAATGACCTTATTAACCATCTACAAGTGTTACAACGAATTTTGTATTATTTTGTTAACGTCAAAGCGCTTAATGACACATTTATAGACACATGTGTGTATCTATCGACACATATTTCTAAGTGGCATTGAAATGTATATAAAATATATTGTTGCTGCCTTGGAATCGACACCTCGTTTGAGAAGCGCAGTAAAATCAAAGTTCGCCTTCAGGCGACGAGATAACGTTATTGTGTAGGCCGTGACAGACAGCTCCACTTACAGATGCACGATTTTCAACACATGATTAACCTGAGGTGAAGAAATGAAGAGGAGAGTGAATGCACCAGTGAAGAATGAACCAAAAGAGAAGAGAAAGAGAGAGAGAGGGTGAGAGAGACCAGATGAAAATGGAGGTCGTGAGTTTGAATGCGAAAGCTTCGCCAATAGAAATGGAACCACTCCTCTCTCATTCTCCTTCTCACTCTCTCTCTCTTCTTCCTCCCTCCCTCTAACTCTCCTTTACTCAATCTCTTCTGTTCTCTTTCCCTCTCTGTTGTTTTTATTCTGATTACGTTTATGACACATCCAGAAAATAGCTAACAATGTTGAATAGGTCAGGTTTGATTTGCGTGGTCACTGCCACAGAAACTGACAACTGAAAATTTGTCACTACAGATAACTGTCGCAGGCTTAGACCGACTCATCGGAAATTTTATTAGAAATCTTGCACCTTCTATGACTTTTCTTCTTCTGATTGTCCTTATCGTCCTCTTTTCACTATAGAGCACAAGGCTATAAAAGAAACAGGATTAAACGTCTCGACCTAACGAGCGGTGAGACACTGTTTTGGAAATTCCGATTATGTACAGCGTTGATGGACACACAAGAAACCCTTGACAATCTCTCTAAATACATGAAGCGCAAAAGATGAAGAAGAAATTAAGTTGGTTTTCATTAACTTTTTTTAGCACACCTTTGAGCATATTTTGAGGAATTTGCACTAGGCGGCACTAAACCAACCAATGTGTGTGTGTGTGTGTGTGTGTGTGTGTGTGTGTGTGTGTGTGTGTGTGTGTGTGTGTAATTTTTATTAATATTGATATTGTTACATAATATTATGAAATTTGAATGAATTTAACTTGACCACTATCAAGTTCATTCTTTACTCGTGAAATTAACTGTAAAAATAGACACAAATGCTTTAGACATAGGAAAAAAACAATACAAACCACTCAAATGGAATCATTATAATTAATTATGTAATATTCAATAAGTACATTACAGTGTGATGTGCACATTACTCCTACATGTGGTGGCCTGTTACAAATCAAAGCCTTTATCACTAGTCTACTTAAAAATATATAAAGTACTGTAATTATATATACAAATTTATATATATTACATATATTAATTTATATATCTCTACTTATATTTTCGGCACCGGCACTAGTGCCGCCTAGTTTATTGCTTAAAATATGCTCTGGCACACCTTTTACTTTTGTTAATACGATACGTTTCCCGTATTTTACATCGATTGTCGACGGAGAATGCACAATTTGACTGAAGATGCTTTAGATTGTCGAAGATATCGATGAACAGGCGAAATATCAAACTGTTAGGAATAGGCACGATCGATCGCGACACAAGTTTATGCTACTAAACATTCCATACATGCGAATCGTAAGCCGATTATTTGCACAGAGGATAACGACTGGTATTTGGCGCGTTTCAGCTCAACGTCTACATTCTCTGAATAGCTCGTAGCGAACCTGTACCGTAATTATTTATTTCCACTCGCCTCTGAGTGAGCGTGTACTTGCGTTCACATACCAGGAAAACATAATGTTAAACCAACGCGGCTGTGACGTTTTATCGCGAATCTGTGAGTCAATTAAATACTATTCGATATCTGTATCGTTAATTAAATCGACAGACGCGCACGCGCGCGAGCACGCACGCGTACAACAGTGTTAATTCTGATTTATTTTCTTCTCTCGAACTGCTGTACGCCGTGTATATATAATTTAAACCTGTTTCATGGGTTTCTCTGATTATAATAGCGAAACCGTGGAACGCATGCAGACAGATATCTCGCTGGTAAATTACCGTCCACGCCACATCTACGCGTGTTAATCTCCTCTGAAATCATCATTAAAGCGCTGTTTACAATCGATGATTATTGGAATTACGTGTCTTCTGGCCACTTTCACTCCTCACGAATTCTACGTTTTATTCAATCAAAATGGAGGTATATGGATCGGTGTTATAAACATAGTCTACAAATCACATTAGGTTATACCAGCTCCCTTACTCCAACATTCCTCCTTGTTATTATAATTACACTTCACGTTTCGGTCTTCAAAATTCGAGGCAACTCTTAGACTTTTAGCGATAGCCGCAATCCTGTGGATGACAACGGATTTCGGCGTATCTCAAGGCGGGATAGATTTAAAGGCCGAATTGTCAGGAAATTTAAAGTAAGGTTAAAGGTTACTCTGAGGTCGGAGGTTACTAGAATGTAGGGTCATAGAGTAGAGAGTTAAAGGATACCCTGATATTATATTTATGTTTCTTCAAAATTTTCTAAAGAGTTTGTAAGTTCCTATTCGCCTTCTATGTATAAATCTTTCAAATAATCGTCTGAAACGTCCAGTTCCCAACTTACTTAATCTTCTGAATTCTTTTTCCCAATAAGTTTCTTAGTTTTTCTGATGTCTGTAACACGTAATTTAAAAGCCCATAAATAGGACACGTTGCAGTTCCTACGCGTTTCTCTCGTGTCGATACCACCGAAGAACGTTCTAGTACCGGTTGATTGGTTTTCTTCACGTGGAGGCCTACAAGTTTTGTCTGACTGATCGTCACACGGATTCTTGTCAAAGTGTTAGCTACGTGTTTTACACTTCTGTGTCCAAAAATATTGTTCCTGATCACTGGTGTAAACATTTTCGTAACCGCAGCGCCCTTTAAAAGAGCTGATTGACGACAAAGTAATATCTCCCTCTGCTTGTAATGTCAGTGTTTACCCAGGGACAATTTCTACAAATTGACATCCTGCCAATAATTTTTCTAACGTATTCTATATTGCGACCGTTTATCAGAATCCTCTCCTTCGTCAGTTTTAAGACCGGCAGTAGTAATAATAACCCAGAGGCGAAGTTGGGGGGGGGGGCAAGAGGGCAACCGCCCCGGGCGGCATAGCCAGGAGGGCGGCAAAGTGAGCATAGATTTGAAAAAAATTGTTTTCAATTATAAAACTACAAACAACTTGTTTCTTTGATATGATTATTCCTTTCATGAAAGAAGCATAACCAGCCAGCTTGTCTGTTGTCATAAACCTTGCATGATAAACAGTATTAGTCTATTTATACTCATGCAACGTAATTACGGTTCATTATGATAACAAATTAATTTCTTAATTTTGACTTAACAAATATTCTTAAGACGTTTGCTGAACGTGCTTTCATACAAAAATCTAAACATTGCATTTATTATACAAAAATCTAAACATTGCATTTATTAAGTACTGTGTTCACTGGATGGGCCTTCAATTTTGCTCTTCTATTCCCTTTCAATTGCGAAGGCTATGGCGGCCGACGATCTCCTTGCCCCGGGCGCCAAGAAGCTTAGCTACGCCACTGAATAACCTGGTCAATACATGATTTTATTACGTAGTTTCTAGATCTCCAAGAAAGTCTAGTTAAGACTCCCTACAGGCAAAAATCACCCTTCTAAAACCTAATAACGTCGAAAATTGAAGCAAACAAATTTAAGACAAGAGACACAGGAAAAGAAAAAATAATGTTAATTTAGTATAAAGTACTGTATTCACTTACTGGTTAAACGTGAGCCCTTGAAGAAATTATATGATTAAAGAAAACTCTCAGAGCGTGAACTTTTGTATGCTTCAACTAATGGAAAGATTCACGCCTATAGGCTATTAGTGTTCATTCTATTAATAATAGAGTCTGACATCCTACTAAATGTCAAAGCCGGACCTTCGATAGCATGTCGTTTTATACAAAGGCAGAAACGTCAAAGATGACAAACTGGGAAATCCCAAATTATGATAACGTCAAAAGGTCGAAACCCAAACTGTGACAAAAATGGTGTATGTGTCCATGGCAGCAGAATTATTAGAAATAATATCTTAATAACTACAATATTCAAATACTCTATTAACTAAAAACACAACACATGATTTCTTGATACCGTGAGAAGCGAAAAGACTAAATAAAACAAATATTTCATTGGAACGCTGATCACATAAAGTAGACTTACTCTGAAGAGTCCATCAGAAAAGAGACGGAGGTCTACACTGGTACTAAGCGTGAAGACAAGGCCAACTAAATCAGAATGGACACATTCCACCACACGCCAGGTAGTTGGAAACTGTTAGACATAAATAAAAAAAAATTAAAGAGGTAAACGGTGATAATCGTTGATGAAAGGTGGTCTTTCGGCAACAAAAAACAAGTCGACAAGTACAATTATATAGTCTGTTAGTATGAAAATACTTTTGTCTTGCCGCAAACGAGTGATATATGTAGGCGCGCGTGCAAGCACGCACACACGATAGGAGCGATCTAGTTAAAAATCAGTCATTATATAGAGAATTGACGTGTTAAAATGTTCGATGGAGCAAACGAACACAAATACACAAACGTAGTAAAAAAAATCGAGAAAGATAGGAAAAGGAAAGCAATCCAATACCAAACAGAATGAGAAGGGAGGGTGGCGTTGGTAACGGACCGTGACGACAAGAGTACGAGCGCGCGGGTGTGTGGGTCTCGTTAGGTAATTATGGACGGACGCAATTCTCACACCTGTTGTATAGTTCATAAGTAGGTTGTACTTTTCACACCTCAGACCGCGAACAACAGTGACAACCAGGCTCACAGATGTTTGTACGTGAGTCTCGATACACGGGTATTATCTATATTGTAAACCACAAACTAGAAAAAGAAGAATAAGGCGTTTTTGCCTCTGTGTGTGTGTGTGTGTGTGTGTGTTTCACAACAAAACTCGTGTGGCTGGCATCGGGTGCAGTCGAGCTTCCACGATTCATTTCAATAAATTATACACCTCAAGTACATATTTCTCCGCTTCTCCTCATACGGACGTGTTCGCTCCTAGTCACGAACACAAAGAAACGGATATAAAAGTGAGTGTGCGGTAACGAGACGAAAAGAAAGACTGACCAAAGCGTATTACACCTCGGCGCGGAGAAAAACTGATAATGGAATTGAGCTCTCCATTCAGTTTTTATTTCTTTCTTCTCACACGTGTATATCAAATAATCTTAAATTATAATTCTTGAATTTCGTGGGTATGAGACAGACTAGAAGAGCGTTCTGAAACAACATAGAGGAGATTAGTTTTCGTATCAAAAGAAACGAAACAATTCAGGTGATATCGACATGTACACCTGGGGCACTTATCTCCGTCAGACACAGATTCGTTCGTAGAGAATTTATTTTATTTTTTGAAAATTGTTTCCATTCACATTAGTTATTTATTTATATTTATGTATTTTTAAACATTCACGGTTTTGAAAGCATATAAGTTGTTTTCCAAAAAAAAGTATATTTCTTTGTACATAAGAAGTTAAGCCATGTTTGAATTATTAACGTTTTCGGGTTGTTTTTTGTTCTTGTAAACGATATTATTTATATTCTGTTTTTGGTATTTTTTTATTTTTTGAAAATTGTTTCCATTCACATTAGTTATTTATTTATATTTATGAATTTTTAAACATTCACGGTTTTGAAAGCATGTAAGTTGTTTTCCAAAAAAATTATATTTCTTTCTACATAAGAAGTTAAGCCATGTTTGAATTATTAATGTTTTTGGGGTGTTTTTGTTCATGTGAATAATATTATTTATATTATTTTTTGGTATATTTTTATTGTCAGTAAATATTGCATGAATAGTTCATAAAAATACAAAATATTTAACAAACCACTGAACCTTGTCAGCGACTGACGTTTACCATAGCCATTTTCTTTTTGTTCAAATTTCATTGGTGAAAATTGTAACTTTTTTTATGTGTATCATTAAATTTTTGTTTTTATATAATTTTAAATATGATTTTGTGTTTTCTAAAAGTTTATTACAATATTGGGATTCAATAAAATAAACTGTATGCTGCAAAATGTATATTGTAGCATGACAGATAATCCACATAAATAAATTACTCAATGATCATTAATAAAGATCTAATATATGGAATATCCAGATGACAATCAATTAAAAGGCACTATTAATTAATATACTCACAAGAAAAGTAAAAATAAAGAAAAAATCTGCAAATAATCTATATACTACACATTTAAAAACCCAGAAAACTAACAATGTGAATAACAAAATTACCCAGGTAAGATAGAATCAGGCAATTAAGATACCCCGACAAAGAAACCAGACCAGAAGAAACAAAAGCATACACAGCGGAATGGTACTGAAGAAAGAAGAAAGAAGGAAGAAGAAATATAAAATGAACAAAAATACTGAAGAACGAAGAAAGAAGAAATATAGAATGACCAAAAATACTGAAGAATAAGAAACCTGAGAAGATCCACTAGAAAAAAGGAAGTGAGACGACCCATACCAAATAGAAACCCCATAGGGAGAGAACCCAAAAACCCCAAAAATAAATGAATGTCCAAAGAGAAAGTATAACACCCCAAAAAACCATATCACAATGTAAAACTGACAAAAACCAAAAATGTTAATAGTATTAAGTAACAGTGCACCCAAAAAAAGTTAGTGTGTAGTTTATATGAACAAATCTTAACAGTCCCCCCATGGTTAAATATTTCATGTTGTAAAGCTAGAAAAGGACTAGTAATAATATTTATAAATAACCATGGACCAGTGTAAGTTATTGAATTATAGCCAGTAAACTTTGAAAAGGTACATGAGTTGCCGTACAAATGAATAAACTTTAAGTGTTTTTTGAACAGTATCATATTTGATATGAAGTAATAATATTGCTAATGAAATGCTACTGAAGTTATAAGAACATTCCATAGAATGAAATAATAACCAGATAGCTAGTGTTATACTTTAAGACGGGAAATACATCCTTAAAATTGGGAAGACTGTCAATAAATAGTTTTAAGAAAGTGTTAACCATTATATGGAACCAATATGTTATGTTCCTGTTCCATATAATAACTAGACAAATAAGATTTATTAGTAAGAGATATTATTGTTATAAAATGTTATTTTGTTGTTAATTTAAATTAGGAATGCCCTATCTAAAGGTAGATATCATTCCCCATGTTATAAAATGTTTTTTAATTATGTTTCTAGGTGTAATCAATACACATAAAAGGTATTATTCAAGGTACCAGTTTGGATAGAGATAGGTGTTATATTTTAATTGTACAATCAATAATCACTGTTATACCAGTCAAAGAACTAATTGTTAATAAAGTCTATAAGGATAAAAAGTCAGAGAAGGGTATAAACTAACTACATTAGTAAAAATTTTGCAAATAGCAACACATCAAGTCTAGGCCATATAATGAATTTAAACTGCAGAATAATTAATAAATCTAATCTTATAAGCCAGTTAAACTGACAATATTTATGCAAGATAAACCCAACTTATAGTATACCATGTAAATAAGACTTTCTAAAGATATGGTCAGTAGATAAGTAAAATTACTTATTTATCTAATAAAATTACCAATAAAAATGGCATGGACTAACTGACATTATCAGAGGAGAAGTCATAGACAAATGAATTGTATTTAAAAACAATCATTAATAAACTAAATTGCAAGAAATTAAGTAAGAATAGACAATTATATCAATTTCAGATTTAATAGAATAATAATTATATTAGGGAAAATGGCTATTATTTGCTTAGACTACAGGAAATAGAAATTTAGGCCTACCTTCCAAAAATGTAATAAATATAATTTTCTAATGAAACTTTCTAACACTATATTAATTACTAGCAAAATAAGCAGAATAGAATAATGAAACCGAATATGTATTTAGTATTTCGTACAGTTAATTAACAACGAAATTATTTTCTGAGTATAATGTATTAAAATAAAATGTATCGGAAGCTAAGATAATTTGAAACAATGTATAAGATATATTAAATGGGCTAAGATTTTCAGGAGACGAAGGAAGTGAGAACAGTTCATTATTATACGTTGACGAGTGAACTTAACGTGATTATTTGCTAGAAGTAACCTGTAATGGCGATTAACGTTATAAACCGAGTTCGGTGAAAATTTGTATAAAACTTATTTTGAGCTATTTTTTTTATTGTGAACCGGTGAAGTTAAAATATGATAAGTGTAACACCAATAAACTGAACCACATAAGACTAATTAATCGAAATAACACCAGTATCACACAGTTTACTGGCGAAAAATTAAGGTTAAAACCGAGACACATAGACCCAATGAGATATATCCAATAACAACATTTTAACACCAAGTGAACTATTCCACCATACACCAGTGACACTCAGATATATCCAGGACAATCATATACAATTGCTGAGACCATTTACACGGAGAAAAGACATCTTTATTTAAATAAAACTTTCATCCAAGTTATACGTTAACTACGCATGCGCCAGTCGGCCATTTTGTGAATCTTCGTCATCTACTCCCGTCAGCTGTAGAGAACGACTGTCTGATGCTGCTTTTGGTTTGAATAAATCTCATATGTAAACTTTTATTATTTCTAATTATATCATTGTATTGTTTAATATTAAGGCATTTTATAATTGTAAGTGTTATACTTTCCTGCCCATAACCTTCTCTGGCTATATCTTAAATAACCGTTTAAAGAACCATATTTTTATAATACTAATGTAAACTTTTTATATCGACCGGCCCTGAGTGAGTCGATACTACTTTGTAACATCGATTCTTATCGAACAAAATAACTATTTTATTAATAAACGTGCTGTTTTGTAATTTGGATTTGGTTTTTCTTTAAAAAAGCTTAACGAATAAATTATTCAAGCATACCAACTAACCGAAAGGCGGTATATTCGAAACGACGAACGCTTCAAGAAGAAGAAGAAGGGAGCCGTCTTTCGACTAGATTTGGAGTTAACCAGATTGTCCTTTAACAATTTTACTGAGAGTGACACTATTACAAGAGTAAACATAATACCACTTCATTTATAATTACAAACAATAAACACGATTAGTTCCTAAATATTAGGATTAATATTTTCATAAAACTATTTTTTCAGAAATTTTTTTTGTGAAATAAAAAATAATTTTTTTTTTATTTCAAATTGTGACAACATTATTACAGATCTTAATATTTTGTTTTATTACAATATTTTTAAAATGGCTATGAATCTTTAAAAAATCACTAAAACTACAGGAAGTGTAAAATGGTTCTAGTCTGAAAGTGCTGGGGCAAACCGTCCCTTACAAGACTCTCCAGCGTCTCTCTATCCACGGGTAAAGCCTTGTTGAGTAATCTGTTCTCATCGCATTCTACGCACGTGTGAATTGTTGATAATACGTACAGTTGTTAATTGGACAAATGTCAAGGTCACCCTGATGTCCGCATTTCGAAGGCGCGGTATTCTCTGACACGTAACCTAACATATCGAGAAACTTTATTCCGCTTCTTGAAGTCTGCAAAAATAATAACTTTCAGTTGAGATCCAGCTTCCATGAAGAATAGTCGGGACAGTCTTATTTCATAAAATTTCAAAAGCCTTTCTCTTTGAGTTTTTTTGTAAAAGTTTCTAATAAAATTGCGCCAAGTGAATACGTTTACATCGGCATCAAAGTCATAAGAAATATTAGAGACCAAATAACGAAAATGAATCATTTATTTATAACATCTTATCAGTGTTCATATCAGATCATTGTTTCCTTTTATTTTATGCAACATTTAGCATCAGGTATTGGAGGTATCTAATCCGCTTCTTTTTGCTTTCATACGGGTCTGGTCCTAGTTTCTTGATCCATTGATTTCTGTCATCCTCAAGTAACTAGATCAAATCCAATGTAAAACTTTTACAACGTAACTTCTTTTGCCCTTCTCTTAAATCAAGGTAATTAAATTTAATATTTCTGTTTCTGGATCTTGGCCATCGTGGCGTTTCAGCCATTCGAATCAAGGGTCCAGCGGTCCAGCCGATCTGTAATAACAGTTCGCTATTCCGTGCATTACATAATTCATCTTTGTTCTTTTGTTCATATGTTTCCGGTATCCTCATATTTGTTCTTTTTTTTTTTTACTTTCCCTCGAGCACTTCTCAGCACACATCGCTGTGTGGATTTCTTTCTGAGCCCCCCTCGCATATGACGGGTGTTTATAATCCAATTTATCTTTAGGTAATAGGCTACATAACAAAAACGCTATACTGTTATATATTTGATGTCTAATTACTGAATTGATACATCTAGTTAGGAAACTTTATAAGAAGCTGTAGCAATGTTTGAAATAAAAATACACTTTCATATTGTAAATACAAAGTTTAAATAAATAATAGAAATAGTATTATTTATAGACTGCATTAAATTTATTACAATACTTTATAACATACAATTAACTTATATACTGCAAAACCAATTTATCATTACCGAGGCACGGCCTTCTTGAGTCGCTGCCGCTGCCGTTGCCGTCCGTGCTGTTTGGGGTTCAATTTGCGACTTCCGACTGCGTGGTGAGGGATTGACGCCAGGTACAACTGACGCTAATTTTGTAGTAGCCTTTTAGAATATCCTACTACTAGAGTATAACTTACGCTACTTTTTTAGAATATACTTCTAATAATAAATTTTCTTTTATATCTGTAAACAGATATATTATAAATTTTTTTAATATCTGTAAACACTTTATGAGGTAGGATTGTAAGGTAGATTTCAAAATAATATGTAAAAATCTTTGGAACCGATTGATTAAATCCTGCAGCTCTCCTAGTGTTGCGATTCAGGACGTGACAATAAAACACTGGCAAATAAATTAAAAAACTTACCAAAAACTTAATTTTCCAAATCCGGAGGACCCTTACTAAGTGGGCCCGCCCGCCCCTTCCTCCACCCTATAGACCGCTACTGCCTTTCATACCTTGACAATCATTCTTGTCAATATGTCAGCTGTTAAAACATTTCCCATTCGTGTACCAATAACGGATTTAAGACAGCTGCTACGTGGAAAGTACGACGAAACTGACAGCAGTGCTGAGAGTAAGCCAAATACAAACACACTGAAGGTGTCAATCGTAATATAAATTTTTGGACTTCACTCGTAAGGATAATAGACAAGAAGAACGCGTCCTCTTCATTTGAGAATTCGTCATACTCAGCTATCTCACTTTTATCTTTTTTGAGAATCAATCCCCATCCCACAATATGCCCTTCAAAAGTAACACTCAAATCATTGCCAGTCATCTACTAGTAGAGTACCCTTTTTATGCAATACAGATAGTTCTACAAACATTGACCGTTTATTTCTCCATTTGAAAGCAATTGACGTTTTCAGTAGGATATTATAGCTGCGTCAAAGAACATCTGTAGCTGTACTCGGTACATTAAACTAAAAAAATGAGTAGACGAAGCGAAAGGGAGGAGGTGACTACAAGATGTGAAGGAGGATCTGCGTAGAGATGTACAGTGACAGCAATGAATGGAGACGGATCTTGTTGGAGGCGAAGGCTCAGGGTGGGCTGTAAGATAAGATACGTAAGTAAAATAAGGTTGATATGTAGATATAACGTGTATATAATGTATGACGTGTAGATACGTATCGTTACGGCGGTCTTACGGATCGTCGTATTTTACAGCGGAAACAAAATAAATGAAGTCGCTAATTAGCAGATTTAATTAGTCACAAGTAACTATTTGAAATCAACAAGGTACTCTCATACAATAATGCAAGTTAAATTTGTCCACACGCAATAATAATGTCAACTACTAGAGTTCAGCACTAATTATAACAGAATAATCACTTTCCACTAATCCGCAACATTCACTTGATCCGCACTCTATAATATCGCAGGTGTAACTAACACTAAGCAGGCCGTTGTTGCTTATGTATAGCCCATAGAAGTTCCAGAATAATTTCCCATTCTTTTGGCGGCGTGCCTGCATAATTTGGGTAGTTACAAGTTCTCGAACAGTCTGGAGTGCTACTCGACTGGATGGTCTTGGCACCGACGCCGCACGCTGGGCTAGTCGAGAAACGTGTAGAATTGTACGTAATTGTCCTAACAGTATATTCTACGTAATCATCGACCGAAAGTGATACATTATTTAAAAGAACTAAATTGGTTCATATGAACTAAATTTTTAGTAATTTCAGTAGGCTATTTATCTCCTTTTTTGCACAGTCTCTAAAGAAACAGCTTATTAAACTAAAAATGAAATTTAATAATATGAAATTTTCTTTAAACTGAGAAATGAAAGTAATTTGTCTTCGTGCGTACGAAAATTATGATGAAATGCAGTGTAGTGTAGATTCCAAAGGTGTGCTCACAAAAAATTATTTAATGAGATTGCTTTTAATTTTACGGAAATTTATCGGGGACAATATAGGCCTACTGGTCAGACTATATAAATACGTTAAACTGTATAGTGGTTGTATTTATACCTGAGAGAGAGAGAGAGAGAGAGAGAGAGAGAGAGAGAGAGAGAGAGTGTGTGTGTGTGTGTGTGTGTGTGAGTGTGTGTACGTGTGCATGAACGCGCGTAATACAGATTGTCCTAAGGTTTCTTCAAATTCAAGATTTAAATACGTTTTTGAATGTTACAAAGTGTTTTAAAATAACTTATTAATGTTATATTTCGAATTTAAAACAGACAGAAATTAGTTTAACAAGAGCGATACTTTTATTAATAAAAACTTTCATTATTTATTCTCACACTTTCTACGAATCACGATCACGGATTTGGAACACTAAGAACACGTGGTCTACAATAATGTTTGAAGATGGATCGAGAAATGGTTTCTACGAATCACGATCAAGATTTGGAACACTAAGAACACGTGGTCTACAATAATGTTTGAAGATGATCGAGAAATGGTTAGTGAGAGATGAGTAAGTTATAAAACAAGTTAAAACAGTTACAAAAGATAGTCGTAAAACAAATATTACAGATACACTGCAAACACACACACACACACACACACACATCATGCTATTTTTTAAATATTTATCCTTTTTATTGATAAAACGCATAACACTTTCTAATCACCGTTTTTTATGTATTTATAATTTATTTATAAATATAATTATATACATTTATAGCAGGAAACCATAACAACAACCAACCAAAAGACAAGTCCTGCACAAAATTGAAAATTAAGAAGGCTGAGAATGGGAACAATATGTTTCCCGAAACATGTCCCAAATAAAGGAAAAAACATGGAAGAAAAAAACATCTTGAGGTAAAGTAATTATAAATTTTAAATATATTATATATGCATCAAGAAATACACTGTAGCAAAAAGTGTTTGAATTTATAGTTTAATATTGTCAAATTGTAGTTACTGCTACAAGTATACGAGTATTGTACAATTATTTTAATCGTTTCAAGCAACCTGGCGCACGTTTAACTGACAGTAGCTTCCGAAGTCTATAAACAAATACAATTAATAAGTAATAAATTATATTTGTAATTCAAATATGGCCCTATTTTTTCAATAAATTCTCTTCTATCTCAGAATTCTGTAATGATTAGAAAACACTCATTAAATACAGATGTAAAAAAAAATACAAAGCCAGTATAATTAGTACAAGATGTTATTTCCATGTCCAGAAACAAATTGTTTATAAGATTTACACACTGCTGCCCAGTAGCTAATATTCTACTTCAGTATTATAAAATTTCTAACGTTATGTGTTTTAGTAAAAATAACAAACTGATCCCTGTTTTTCTATGAACAGATTGTTTCAAGTGCTAACAGAGAATTATTATTACTGAAATGTCTTAATTCCTATTTGAGTTGCACCTATGGTAAATTACTTGGTGACTTTTATAACTGATTGTGTCTATAGTCTACTGAAAAATTTTATAGCTTAACTATAAGAACTATGGTTAACATGGATATTTGCAATAGAATACAACATAATATCCATAATAATTGCGAATAGTTGTTCACAAAAGTGTAAATAAAGTTGTGATTATCGATTCTCTGGTGTGAAGAAATTCATTCCATTGTTTTAATCACGATCCATGTGATCCTCGTACCTGTGCGTCACGCGCGCGCGCACGTTTGTAGTGTCACTTAATAACGAAATGTTGCGATTATACAGCAATTTTCGCAATTTATTCCAGTACTCGCGTGTACGCCTACCAAGAATACAAGTACGTTACGATTCCTGCCATTATAATGGTGTACCAAAGACCCCTGGTTTGCTGGTGTGCGTCATTTATGAGGAAATTACACAGTTTATAATTCTCGTAACTGGTAAGTAAATTCTGTTGAGCGGTTTGTCACACTACTTAACGTTTGTAGTCACACCTCGCGTATACTCTTCACGGGCAAGTAGGCTACATGTTGCTAAATTATAATTCTTGCTAAACTAGCCTACAAAGTTTCTAGCGGTTTCGTTATAATAAATATAAAATAAGTACGTTTATATACTAACGATAAATTGATACTAAATGGTTGTTCTGAGAAGAGTCGAATATGATTGATAATATTCTAGATGGCCATTATCTTAGGCATAAGTAGGCCTACCAGGGGCGAATCTAGGATTTCATTTCGGGAGGGGGGGAGATTTTTTTCAACCACATATCGCTTTCTTAGAGTATTGTTTTTCTCATGCTATAATGAAAATCGTATCAAAAATTAAAACTAATAGGCAAATAATAGCTGTAATTCACTAATTTCATTTAAATAAATTAAAAACATACATCAGACAGCCTTCCAGTTTGCCTTACAAGCCTAAAATACCTTTCTATGGAAAATAAATACTTTAAAGAGAACGTCAAAATTAAGAAAGTGAGGGTTACCAGCATGTATATAGGCTAATTGCTGCGAATATAAATGTATCCAACAGGGTTGTGGATTTAAATTTTACAGTATGTAAAATAATGTTAAATAATTTTATTAAAAATATAATGATTGTCAGTCTTTTTCAATTAATTACATTAACAAAAACACGCAACCAGTTTAAAATTTTTGCTCCAAAATTTTTCGGATTTCGGGGGGATATAACCCCCATATCGCCCTCCTAGGTTCGCCCCTGGGCCTACCTAGCCTAGAGTATAATATACGCCATATGTATAGTATTAATGTATCTATAATGTAGGCCACTCAAAGCTGCTACCATGGACTTCTGGCGTTGTATCTTACGCATATTTATTTTATGTTCTCTTATGTTTACAAAATATTAACACCGCATTTTAATTTCTCGTAATAAATCTACAGTGCTTTTGAACTCAATTTCACTACAATTTTACCACTTACATAGTAATACGCGCCCTGTTTTCCTTCTTATATCTTCGTTTCTAACATGTTGGATTCTAGAAATATTACACGCTCTTCTTAAGAACTCTATTTCCACAGTTTCTATTATCTTTTCCTCTTTATCTGAAAGTTACCAGCATTCGCAGCCATAAGTTAAAACCGGCTCCACAATAGTTGTATAGACTGTCAGTTTAGTTTGAATTTTCCTTTTTTTTCGACCAAAGTGACGAGTTTAGTAAACGAATAACCTTTTCCCTGTTGTATCCTATTTTTGATGTCATTTTTTGTTGTTCCATCTTCTGAAATAAGTAAGTTGTTCCATCTATTTCAGCTTAAGTAAATAATTTCATTTATGTGTGGGGCACAATTTTAGTCGTTCACTAAGACGCGGCAAAATGTTATAATCGGAGAGTGGACCAGTGGAACGAGCGTAACTCCGCCAGTAGGCCTAAGACGCATCATTATACTTGACTCTGTTTCTTCAGGCCGTTGGTTTGTGGAGACAACGTTGTCTACCTTAGTTTATATTCACTCGGGAGTTATGTAGGCGTGCTCTGGTTCTTCTGTATAGCGCAGCGACTACCCAATTTGGGCCCAGACTGTCGGACGGCTTCTCTGGGCAACAAGCGACAAGCCAAACGCGTGTTCCTCGAGTCTCTTCCACTTTTACGGTACTTAATCTACCCAATAATCGGAATATATATTTTGACACGACTAAATTAAAATCTTATTTACATAAAGGAGTACTACACGTTTTTCGTTAATAACAAATTTACATAAATTTCTTTGAACAAAATGTTACTAATAGATACGACTAATAGTTATGCGCGGACGCTGACATTGACGGACGCGTGGCCATTAGTGCTGCCGGTTTATGATTTGATTGCCGCTTTTCGCCAACTCATCGCCACTGTATCGCTATTGACCACTTTTCGACACATCGTCGTTTTGACAAGACAGCGGTTGTTTTATTCTAGAAAGAAATCGAATAAAAAAGATTCCTAATTTTAAGTAATAAGTTTTTGTAACGTTTGTAGCGCAGCTTGTCTGCTGAAGGCTACGCATCCGGCATCTTAAGCAGACTAAAAAGAAAATAGTGTACAATTTTATTGTAACTGTATTTTAATCCATACACAAATGCATAGGTCTACATTCGCAGGCTGTACACATAGCCTATATTCAGTACGGGATTTACGACTAGGCCGACTAGGCAGCGGCCTAGGACCGCGGGCTCAAAGGGGGTCTCAAGCTACAGATAATTTTTTTAACAGAAGTATTTTTATAAAAGTAGGAGGCACTTTGATTTATTTAAGTATGATTTTTTTTAAATTAAATGATCAATTATTGTTAATAATAAAAATGGCAGACAGTTCTTATTTAAATATTGCGCGCTTATTTTTAAGACGCATCCTTGAAAAT
This sequence comes from Magicicada septendecula, assembly GCA_034769895.1. Classification (NCBI taxonomy): domain Eukaryota; kingdom Metazoa; phylum Arthropoda; class Insecta; order Hemiptera; family Cicadidae; genus Magicicada; species Magicicada septendecula. Next base: position 83,241,067 of record CM068370.1, read on the forward strand.
TAATCTGTGCATGCGAATTTTGTGTATGCTTTCCCCGACATTAATCCCATTAAGCTACATAGTCACTCCATATTAGTTTACCATTAACTTGTTGCATCTTTAGTCAAAGAATAAAAAAGAAAATCTAGACCTACTTTTTTAATTTTATAAAAATTATAAGAAAAAAATTGATGTGTTATAGCTAGACAATAAAAAAGAAATTTTTTATGTTAAATTTCTGAATAATCTTAGTTAAGTTAATCTACTTAAAAAAAAAATTAATTTGCTCAATTCTTTTGCATGGTTCTTAATATTTTGGAAAAGTTTGCTAAATGAAAGCACGCTTTTTTATAGTAGCCTATTGATTTTAAATTTGATAGTATTAATCTGACATCAAATTACTTCTGCAGTACATATAATACTTCAAAGTCACAGCCGGGGGGGGGGGGGAGTGCCTAGGGCCTCAAAAATCTTAAATACGGCACTGCCTATACTTTAAAGTACACACACGCGTACATTAGTTAAGAAACGTTTATTCAATATAGAGTATAGCCTATTAGTAATAGACTTGTTATTTATACAGATTTCATTTTGTTTTCATTTTGATAAAAAATGTTTTGTAAAAATATTAATTTTTATACTTAATTCGTTAGTGCTTTTTTCTGGCATTACAAAGTGAAACAGCAAAGATGAGATTACCGTTTAACAGAAATAAGATTAATATTGAAGCTCATTAACTGTGTAATAGTCGTTTGCCCTTATCAACCTACAAGTTTTTGATCAACTATAGGCTACCAGGAGTATCAAAGAACTGATTATACGAAGAATCATACCAACCTGTCAGGATGCCTCATGAAAAGTTCGGTTTTTGTACACCTTATTTCAAAGTACCGCATACGTCATACTACCATCTTCACATCGTTAAATACCAAAGCATATTTTAAAAAATTTGCACTAGGCTGTACTAAACCAACCAATGAGTATGTGTGTGTGTGTGTGTGTGTGTGTGTGTGTGTGATTTTTATATAATATTGAAAATTATATAATTTGAACTTAACTGGACCATGATCATGTTCATTCTTTACTCGTAAAATTAACTGTAAAAATAGACAAATGCTTTAGACATTAAGAAAATTAAAAAAAAACACCACAAACACTCAAATGTATTCATTATAATTAATTATGTAATATTCAATAAGTACATTACAGTGTGCAGTATCCAATTCGCACATTGTACAGACAATGCTGAAAGCTAATATACGCACGTGCAAATGCGCCTTCTTGATTTGCTGATTTTCCCCTTCTTTATCAACTTTTCGGCACCGGCATTAATACCTGCCACTAGGCGGCTCTAGTGCCGCCTAGTTTATTGCTTAAAATGTGCTCTGTTAAATACGGTCCTAAGGAAAACGGCACATATGTAATCTCGAAAATTAGCGAAATTTTTGATGGAGTTAAACGTCAGCGATTATGATATAAAATTTAAAAATCACCTGTCATAGTTATTTAAACTAGTAGAATCGGACATCAAAAATCTGCAGTTCATTAAGAGAGTAAAAGAAGGATTTTTAATGTGTTTCGCAATCTCATTTGGATTACTTTAAGAAGAGCAAGACGACGGTGATGGTCGAAATAGGCTGATACGAATGTCGTAGCAAAAACACGAGTCATCACAACATTATCTCAGAATTGTTACGCGTGTTAAGCTGCCCATACACTATCAATATTATTGCACAATATATTACAGAAGAATATTGGCCGGTTCCCCTGCACAGTGCAATATTATTGTACAACCTTAGTTGACTCCTGAACTTCTTCGAGTGAACGTGGTGAGTGTTATTGAGGCGAGTTGTGTGGTAATTGCACTGATTCTCTGTTTAAAAAAGAAAAAGAGGAAGAACCGCGTATGGATGAAAGAATGGTACAAGAAAAGGAATTACTATACTCATGAAAGGCTGTTGAACGAACTAAGACTATCTGAACCGAACGAATTTCGAAGCTTCGTGCGATTAGTCTGTGAATCATTCGACGAAATGCTCAAAATGGTTACGCCTAAGAAAAAAGCCCCTGAATCATTTATTCATTTTAACTCTTTTCTAAAGTTTGCAATGAATTAATTTTCTTTATCAGTTCCTTTTTATCTGCATTAGGATATTTCTAATTATACTTTTTTAGTAACTATCATACTGTTTTATTATTTTTTTGTCCTATTACTGTAATATTTCCTTTTAACGTTTCATAAGGCCGGTAGAGAACGATAAACTTCAATCACCTTTATAAAGTGAACTTTCTTTCCTCCGACAGAGACATAGAGAGATCGAGACGATGTGCACTGGCCGACGAAAGCGGGGGAAATGAGCCGATATGGTGCAATCTCGCCCATATATTATGCAATATTTCCCAGTTTGTGCAGTATATTTCAAACATTTTTGAATTCACACAATATATTGTGCAACCCATTTTAGACCTTCAATCTAACCGATACACTGTCAATATTATTGCACAATATATTGTGCAATAATACAAATATTTTATAAACGTACAACCAACTGTTTAGTATGGAGGAAGGAAGCTGAAGGCAACTGAATCTCTGTGTGATATGTTAATTACAGTTTGTTAATTTCCTTGTAATTTACTCATATTTATATTTTCATTTATTTTTTAATTTATATATAGTTCATTTAGTATTAACAAGTTATTTAATTTTTGAACGAGCGAAGAGAATTCTCAGTTTTAACTCGGCCGTTTGACATTTGTCTGTCTGGGGTACGTCTCTCGATACCTTTTGAATTCATCAGCAGATTTTTGTAAAACTTGGCGCGCGTGTCCATACTTTTGTCGTACAGAGAACTAATTTTTTTTTTTTTTTTAGATTGATCCTCCCAAAAATAGGGCGGAGGGGAAAAATGTAAGGGAGAAAAATTGTGAAAAAGATCGCAATAATCCGTGCGGAATATTAAATTAAAGAGAATTTTAACCGCGATCTGAATATAGTCTTCATTTTTGAAAATTTCATAACTTTTGAATGCCAGACCACCAAAAGCGGAACAAAATTTTGAAAAAAAAACGCAAAACTCCATGTGGAGTATAAATTTAAAGTAATTTAAATAAAATGCGAATATTGTGTTCAGTTTTGGTAATTTCAGCATTCTAGGATAAGCCCACTAGAGTCCTAAAAAGGTATCCAAAAGTTGAAAAATTGTAATAATCCAATCGATATCAAACATAAGGTAATTTTAACACGAATTCGATTTAAGCGTTTATAACGAACCTTTTTTAAATTTGTAGCACCATGGTCAAAAATGGAACTGAAAAGTTTAATAAAATTGAAAACGTCTTTCGGGAGGGATAAAATTAGAAGGAACTTTATTAAAAATACAAACTCGGTATTATTATGATTGTGGTTTTAAATTTAACTAAAAACTAATGCAGTTGTTCTAACTTAGGCGTGTACTATTTACTGCATTACTGTCTAATTTACAACTAGCTATTACCCGTGGCTTCGCACGCGAATATTTGACTTTTAATAAGTATTTTATTATAATTTTTATTGTTTATGTCTATACGGGGTTCTGTCAGCTCGTATAACAATTTTGTATTCATTAGTCAAATTCTCTCCAAAGCTGTTTTCAACACTTGTACTATGTTAACTTGTACTAACAGTTATATATATATATTGTTATTTTTCTAAAAACAAAAAAATAGCGAGTAGTCGAGGTTTCCTTAATTTTCCTGATGTGAAAAAATTATCTGGTACCGAAATTTACCTACTCTAATAATAAACGATATTTCGTTCTATTGTGAGCGAGTTCAGCAGCCAGGGAGCTTACTAGGTTAATAAATAGACTAATGGTACAGTTTAAATTTTATGTGTACTGAAAGAGGAAGGTGCTTCAGAATTTTGTTATAAATTAAGTCACCGGAAAGAGCTCAACAGTTATGCTTGCGGCGGAATAGTAGGCGTATGGTACATCGTTGAGTTTAAGTTAGAGGAGTCGTGTAGTGATACAGAAGTTACGTAAGTGGTAGGGTGATACTTTCCTAATATCTATAATAAGTCTATATAAAAACTCACAAAGTGGCGTGCAGTCGGCAGTGTCCTTACTCTTTTGTATTGCAAGAACCCCTCATCGCATTAACATAAGACAAAAACCAATATAAAATATGAGTAGGCCTATTTTTAAAAATAAGCTATCGTGTACAGATCACGAATTACTACCCACGAATTTTTTTGTTATGAAAAAGTAATAGTTAACAAGATATTAGATGAAGTTCATATTTTTTTTATTAGCGGGGGTCCTACAGTCTATGCTGCATCCCACATTTCGATCGCCATTTCCCCCTATCCTTCCAGTCATCATCTTCAATAGCTCGATCTCTCATGCTTTTCCTAATTCCTGTTCTCCATTGTGTTGTAAGTCTTCCTTTTCTTCTCCTGTTTTGTGGTGTGTAAGTCAATGCTTTCTTTGGTCATCGCTTCTCCTCCATCCTCATTACGTGACCATACCATAGCAACTGTCTGGATTCAATTCTTTCTGCTGATCTAAATACGCGCCCTGTTTTCCTTCTTATATCTACGTTTCTAACATGTTGCATTCTATAAATATTACACGCTCTTCTTAAGAAGTCAATTTACACAGTTGCTATCACCTTTTCCTCTTTATCTGAAAGTCGCCAGCATTCACAGCCATAAGTTAAAATGGGCTCCACAATAGTTGTGTAGATTATTAGTTTAGTTTAAAGTTTCATTTTTGTTCGACCAAAGTAACGAGTTTAGCAAACGAATACAAATTCGAAGTGATATACAAATGTGAAGTTGTTATACAAATGTATAAAGATATCTAATGGTGTTGAAATTGTGAGTGAAGGTTTTCTAAATAGAGCTCACAAACGTTTCGAAGACGGTCCAAAATGTTCATGGGGTGTTGACAAACATTAATTCTGTAAAATTACTGAAGATAACCGAGTTCGTGTTTGGAATGCCTCTCAGAGGTTTTTACAATTCTTTCAAAATTTTGACTTCCATTTTTGCTCTGTAGTGCCTCTGAAGTTAAATATTTTCAACGTAAACACTACACTAGGATTTTGTTGAAATTCCCTTCTTCTGTTACGCGACATGAATTTTTACAATTATTTCAAAATTTTACTTCCATTTTCGGTCTGTGGTACCTCTGAAGTTAAAGATTTCCAAAGTAAACACTGCATTAGGATTTGCGTTAAAATTCCCTTACTCTGGTACACGACATGGATTTTTACAGTTATTTTAAAATTTGTATTACCCTTGTTGGTCTCTGGCCTCCTAAAATTTGAAATGTCAAAACCAAAACACTATACCCAGATTACGGATAAAATGCTCGTTAATTTGATATGCATATGGACTTTTTACCATTTTTATCAAAACTTTGACTCATCATATTTTGTCTCCCGCCCCTTGGTCAAGGTCAAAAACAATATAGGTTTATGGAATAAAAATATGGCCACGCATGCTGTTTTACGAAAATCGGTTTACACATTCAAAATTTATCATAATAGGCCTACATCCCCCCCCCCAAAGAAACGGCCTTCTCGCTCTGCTCGTTCAGTGATGGATGTCTACTGTACGAAAATTCTTAGGCCTACACCGAATCTCATTTTTACAAATGAAGTCTAACTACTCATTCAATAAGCAATTCATAAATATCTTCTAAATAAAGAACGTAAAAATAAATGAAAAATAGCCTATATCTGAAAATGAAATAACTATACATAGGAGAAAGTGTATATAATAATAATAATAAGTTTTAAACATAAGAATAATTAATTAAACAATAAACGAAGGTTCAAATTAATTCAAAATTTGATAATCACTTTAAAATTCTAAACAAATTAGTCAAAATTCAAAATAAATGTTTATATTAAAACGTTTATTTCATGTAATAAACGTAAATAAACTAAAACAAGGTAATACAATTTACTTTTGTTATGTTTAATCATAATCTAATCGACTTATAAACAAGAATAACAATAATTGATCAAACAACTGATTACAATAATAATAAAAAAAAACTCAACAAATGTAAATATTCATAAATGCTCATATTTTTTTTGTTATATATTTTATATTAATATTAATGATAAAACTTTTTACAAGACTATGTTTTTTATTTTGTAAATTACATATGTTTCGATAGTAATCCAACATATTTTTGTTTTTTAAATTACAGAAACGTATGTAATTTACAAAATAAAATATATTCTAGTAAAAAGTTTTATTCTTAATTATAATATAAAATTTAAATATATATCCGGGAATTACTCTGGAGATTGTTCCAACGTAATGTGCGTAAGAAAAAGACAACAAAGTATATATTTGTATGTAAAAAAATAAGAAAATTGTACACGTACACTTACACTTAACACGTACACGTACACTTACACTTACACGTACACTTACAAAGCAGGATAATTTATTATTTAATTCACACTATATGTAGGCCTATACATTATGGTATGTATATGAATCACGTATGTTGACTGTAGACACATCGTATGTAAATCCCCGACGGACATATAGTTATGGATACAAGGATACTAGGTCCCTCACACGAGACAGTGTTACCTTGATATCAGTGAAGGTAATTGTAGAGTAGAAATGTGAACAGCCGCGCTGGAGGCATCTCAGGTAAACGTCTGGAATAGACACGACAATGGTTTGTGCCGAGGGTGAAAAAGCGGGACGCATGCAACAGAATAACTGAATGACTACAACGTATGAATGAACAACTGAAGACGATCGAAGACGTGACTTTAATCACAAGACAGGCGCGCCGCCTCCGTCTTGTGATGAATGGAGACCACGTTTCCATTCCATTCACACAGCTTTGTCCTTCATTATCCGCGCGCACTAATATTGCGGTAAAATTGGCTATTTCCTTTTACGGTACAAAATTATGTTACACACAATGTAATGATAAAGCGTTTAATATGAATATTGTGAGGTGACAAGTCGTATAAAACAGAAATGCATTAAAAACCATTGTCATTACAATAGAAAACAATGGTCACAGCTTCACTTGACCGACAAAAGGCAGTTCGATAATAATAGCAGTGTTTTCGCCGGGACAGAAATGTATTCAACTTTTTCAGTACAGTGAAACTTCGCTAATTCTGACATCACTAATTCGGAATTCCCTTTATTGCGAACTACAAGTTCATCATCATCATCCTCAAGGTTTAAACCAAGAATGGTTTGTTCCAGTCTCAAATAGGCAGATATTACAGCTGGTCACTCCAGCGCCTCCTCGGACGTCCCACACCTCTCCGTCCCCTCGGCTTATAGTTCCATAGTTGTTTGGGGATGCGGCAGTTATCCATTCCATTATCCATTCGGCAAAGATGTTCCCACCAATTCAGCCGGTACTGGGCGAATCTGTCGAGTATACTCGTAATATCCGACCGGGTAGTCCTTATTTGAGGCAATTTAGTAGTGAATATGTCCCCTAGATATGTTACTAGCATATCGTAGGGTTAGACGTATGGTGGGGCTGCCACCTTCAGGCTTAACGTCCACCCCGATTTTCTGTCTGGGTGTTCTCCCATAAACTGGCTGTCTTACCAGACTAAAGAGACCAGTTTTTCCTGTTGAGATATCCATAATGATCTTTAATGTGGTGGTTTCTCCTTGCCTCCCACATCCTACGTCGTTAACCAATGGAAGGTCATTCGCCTTTAGGGGCAATTTCTCACCCCAAGTGCAAGAGGGTGCCCCAACCTCTATTTGACAATGACAAGAAGAGGAGGGACAGCTTATACCGGCTGTCACTCGGTCTCCAGAGCCGCGTTAGCCACCCGTACGTAGGTGTTACCCATCCACCACCACGTGGAGGTGCGACTGGATATTTCCCTTCATCAAGGAATGATACCATAAGGCATTACTGATCCTCTCCAGTATTTTGGGGGACGCGAACTATAAGTTGACCCCATTAATTCGTAGTGTTGTGCGGATTTTAATTATGCAAGAAGAATCTTCTTCAACAGTTTATTTTTTCTTTGTAATCTAGCGACGAAAAATAAGAGTGGGTGTTATCAACAATTTTTGGGCAAATATTTGTAATTATTCTTCTCAATAGCTTGTCCTGATAACGTACAGTACCGCCGAAGTGAAACAGTCCACGATTACAAATGCATAGGGTTTCCTTCTGATGTTGGAAAGAAATCAGAAGGGTTGGACTGGAAGGTTTAGATTACAAGGATTATCGCAGACAGTTACGTCAGGCTGGAGGAAACGAAACTGAAATGAGGAAATTGTTAAAGGAGAATTACGAGGTATCGTTAACTCTGGCCAATTTTTGTACCATTAATTTAAAATGAAAACAAAAATGAATCTGTACAAATAATAAATCTATTACTAATATACTACTACTACTACTACTACTACTACTACTACTACTACTACTACTACTACTACTACTACTCCACGGCGCTGCAGCTCATGAAGAGCCCTGGCCTCCAGAACGATGTGTCTCCACTCCTCTCAATCGTGTGGGACTCTTCGGCATCTTCTGATCCCAGTCTTCTCAATTCTTCATCTACAACGTCCACCCACCTTCTTACCTTCTTCTTGGCCTCCCTCTAGCTCTTCTTCCTCCTGGCCCCCCAATGAATAATTTTTCACTGTGCTATTCTCTGTCATTCTTTGTACGTGACCTGCCCACCTAATTCTACCTTGTTTTATTACTGTGACGATGTTCGGTTCCTTGTGTAGATCGTACAACCCGGCGTTTGTCCTCATACGCCACAATCCGGCATCTAGTACACCTCCACATATCCTCCTCATAATCTTTCTTTCCCATCTTCTGATCATATATTCTTGGGCTGAGGCTTCTGAAGGATACAATATTAATGGTCGCAACGAGGTAACCAAGAGGTACTCACACTATCTGGGTTAATGAAATATGACGATTCGATTGTGGCAATAGGACAGGCACCGTATTTCAACATCATCATCGTTATGTGTATTCTGCTCAAGGGCATGTTCTCTACATGGTCTCCTATCCTAGTCTAGTCTCATGATTTCCTGTTACTGCAGACATGTACTATCATCTGGCCTCTCCTACGTCTTCTATTCCACCTTCCATTTACCAGCCCTCCAGTGTTTCTACCACCACATTTTCCGCATAGTGTCCCAACCAATACACATGATGGTTCCAACACGTTCCTTTTCTCTCTTACTCTTCCAAGCACCTCCTCATTGGTCGCTTTATCCTTCCAGGAATTATTTCCATCCTTCTACATGTCCAAACCTCTCGAACACCTGTAACCTCCTCTCCTCTTCTTTCCTCAGTGTCCACAGGGCCCCCCAGAGGGGGGCAGCTGGGGCAATTTGCCCAAGGCCCCACTTTCTAGGAGCCCCCAAAGAGAAAAAAAGAAACACACGGAAAAAATATGGCCAAAAACTGCCCTCCCTGGCTTAAGTGTTTATCATTTCATTAAATATTGAATTTTTATATTCCCACTTTTATGGGGCCTCCTTTGCCTGACGTAAACAGTAACGATGCGGTGGGCCCCGTAGGAACGGCTAAAAATATGTACTGCATTCTACCACATAGAGGTTAGTTAATATCAATTGCTTCCTTTTAGGGGCTCCTCTGAATTTTAATGGACAAATATAAAATAGGAATGAAAAAGTATAAAACATGAATTGGTAAAAACCATTAACTTTTATAATGTTATTCACGAATTCGCCAAAGTGAAGGCAAGAAAAATAAATATGTAAACTAACATTTGTAAACTAAGAAAGGCCAACACCAATATTTTTTATAATACTTTAAGTTTAAAAAAGTAAATGTTATGAGAGTAGTTTAATTATGTTACGAAGAAAATTATTTTGTTTACATACTTAACTTTAATTTACTTAAGCAGACGATATAAGAACTCCAAAGGTAGGCCAATCTCTTATGTATAGAATTTCAATCAACTTCTTATTACTGTAAAGCGTTTCGTCATTGATTTAATCATAAATAAAACATTACTGTATTTGCTTATCTTAAATATTGAATAGAATACTTAATAAATAAACGTGTTGATTCATCTTAATATCGTGTGTTTAATTATTCTCTTATTTTCCTTCCTGAGGGGTGAAGGTGTGGCGTCATCATGGCTTTTGATGGTGGGTTGGGCGGGGGTAGAGACCTGACCGAGGGGTTCCCCGAAAGAGCTTTTACCCCAGGCCCCCAAATGTCTCTGGGCGGCCCTGTGTTCACGTTTCTGCCCCATATCGCTCCAAACAAAACACTTTACCATTCTCATTCTCGGCTTTACGTCCAGTGGCCTGAACAATAACCTTTTCTTTCTATTAAGGGCTTCCTTAGGTAAGGCAGTTCTGTATTTCACCTCTTGACTACAACCAATGTCCTCTCTACCTAAACATCCCAGATATTTAAAAACTGTCACTTGTCCAATTTCCTCATTCGCCGTTGCAAATAGTGCTCATACAATCGAATTCGATACGGTCCTCCTCATCCTTGCAGACTGTAGTTTAACAGTTGGTTTCAAAAATCTGCTGTAAGGCAATTTAGAGAGATGAAATAATAAAAACAAAGTAATTCAAAAACAAAAAGTTAACTACCTAAACAAAATTAATTTTTTTTTTTAATTAAATGAACGTTATTTCTTTTTTTCCATATTTACTTCAATATCATAAATAAGTAGGCCTATAGTTTTAGGTTTCAGCGATGTTTGTGTTAAATTCACCTATCGCTGTTCTGGTTATAAGTTAAAATGAGAAAGGTTTACTATATCCACTTGTGTGAAGTAACAAGTGTTATAAAAGGAAGATTTTTCTTCCGTTTGCATTCTAATACTTGTTTCGTTAGAATAACATCTAATTTAAAAGTCGTTTAGACTCACCAATCATAAGAAAGCATTTCGATAAAATATAAAACAAAATAATGTATTACTATATTTTATAAGGTAAGAATATATATTTTATTATATGCCGAATACTTACCTACGAACAGTGTGCGCATTTGTTTATCATTCGAACTAAATTTCTTTCAGTAAAGTATAATTTACAGTAATTCAGAATGTTTTCCTCTTAAATTAGCGCAATTTTACCGTATTTACTAATTGTTTTAAAATTAGATGCCTAGAGGCCTTTGAGATGTGAAAACTCAGAAGATTGCTCCGGTTATCTTGGGTCGACAGGGTCTCCAACTCTGAGGTCCTTCGAGGAGCGGATACTCATTGCGATCTGCTAAATGCCATTAAAAGCAGAAAAGTCGCTTATCTTGATCAAGTCTTGAATGGAGGGGGGAGAAATATTGCATCGTAGGGGAGGTGGTGGTAATATGGACCGGTTTTTTGTTTTGGGCAAAATACTCGATTTTGAATGTAGCTATTTCATCATTAATCATCACAAATTAACAAATACGTTCCTTGTAATGTATTATGAGTGGCTATGGACAAAAATTAAACTGTTCCATAGTAAATTATTATTTTTTAAACAGACAGCAAAATATGGGTTTTGAAGAGCAGGGTGGTAATATGAAACAAGTATAAGAATAAATTCAAAATGTTTTATTTTAATATTGTGAGTACTTTATTACTTTTATTATTACAGTAAGGCCCTATTTTATTCTCTTAAACGTAAAAAAAACAAATTATACTTTAGATGTTAATAAAACTTTTTGAACATAGGAAAAATCTAAGACAAATTGGACAAAGTTCTTTACGAACAGAAGTCGCAAATAAAAACATCATTTTCACACCCACTGCACAACATATGAGCCTATTGCTGGCACATCACACATTGAACCCAAAGTTCTGCAGATTTTGATTTCTTGAATGTCTCGCCACACAATAGACAATCTGCATCATCTTCCGCTGGAACTTCCTGCCCAGTAGGTTCTGATATGTTTGAGCTTCCAGAAGACAGACACCCTCCCGTCTCATCATCATCGCTAGACGTTCCATCTTCATTTCTCCTTCTCTTGGAAAATAGACTTCGTCTTCCATTTTTCTTATTCTGGGATGTTCCTTTGCTAGTTCCGGGTTGACTCATTTGGTTTTTATATCTGACAGCTGCTTTGTGAGCTGGAGGTCCCTTCTTCTTTGAGTTCAGTTTAGTTACTTTTTTATCAAGTGATGATTTTAAAGCGTCCTTATATGGAGAACTAGTTATAATAGTGGCAGAAAGTGCTTTCCGACCTCTGTTTGATGTTATCTTCTTCTTTGCACTTGGAATTGGAGATATGTCTTGTGGAGTGACGTGGCTTATAGGTGTCGATGAGGAGCCTCCAGCTTCCTCTAGTGTTCTCTCGTTGCCGTTCCTCAAGACAGCACTGCTTTCTGATCCAGAAGGATGCAGATCATCATCACCATCCTCGTCGCCGGCTTCATGAAGTTCACTGTTGTCAGCCACATTTTCTGCTTCATGTTGAGCCGCAATGAAGTCAGTCTCGGAGAAGACGTTCCTGTTTAGTGGATATATCCCGGTGCACTTAAAACCACTGACTGCTATTATCCCAGTTTGAACCTTGAGATATGCATTTGCAAACTTCTCAGCAATGTCATATGTGTCCATCCCGCCTGTTCTCAGTGCCTGCCTAACCTCTTCGCTATAATAAGTCTTTAGGGGACCCATGAATTTTCGGTCCAAAGGCTGAAGTCTATGAGTTGTGTGAGGCGGCAAGCACAGGATCGTTACATGGTTGTCTTTTGCCTTTAAGATAACATCAAGGTTCCTTGTATGGGAAAAGTGTCCACCCAGTATAAGTAAAACTGGAGATTCAGATGTAGGCTTTGTATGTTCAATGAAATGGGAAAACCATTCGGTGAAAAGGTAGGATTGCACCCAGCCTGATGGATGACATTTCCCTATAGCTCCTGGGGGTGCCCCCTTCATCAATCGGTCTGTCCAGTTCGTGCGTGGAAAAATCATCATTGGAGGGACGAAATTTCCTCCTGCACTCATGCAAGCGATGATCGTTACAAGACTTCCCCTCTCTGCTGCAGTAAGAGATCCTATCTGCTTTTTACCTTTCATTCCAATCACGTGCGGAAGTTTAGTCTGCACTACACTCTGACCAGATTCGTCCACATTAAAAATTCGATCTGGAGGATAACGATGCTTCGCGTATTCCGTTTCTAGAAGGTCGAAAAAGTTCATGACACTCTCCTTGTTAAAGCCAATGGCTCTGGCAAGTGATGTCCCTTCAGATTTTCTAATTGACAACAGATGTTTGTGTCGATTCATAAAATGGTCAAAGCAGGCCCTCCCAGCCATGTCGTCATTAAAGTTGTTGCTGATCCCATTTCTAGCTGCCAGCTGATAAGCCATTCGCCTGATGTCATTTCGAGTAAGCCCATAAAACTTCCTTTCCATCAATAAACAATACTCCACCAGTTCCTTCTCAATTTGTAGGGGAAGAACAGGTTTTCTTCCTAATTTTTCATTAACCAAAATCTGTGGATCAACATCTCTTTTAGCCACCTTTCTAGAAAGTGTAGCTTTGGGTACATTGAAACAACGTGCTGCTTCGTTTAAAGTATTAGTTTTCTCCCGTACTGCTGATATTGCATTTAACGTATCTGCTGGTCGCCATTTCTGCCTTAGCCCCTTTTTTTCTGGTCCTAACTTGCTTCTTGGCATAGGGACACCTAAAAAAAAGAAGGGTTGTATTATGGAACAGTCTGTTTCATATTACCACCCTGCGCCAATAACTATCCATGGCATTTTGAAGTTAAATCATATTACTATCTGATACTATAATAATAGTATACTTCATTTATTAATATAGGTACGAAAAAAAATAGAGAATCTTACCTTGTGAAAGGTTTTGAACGTTAGAAAACAAAACACATGTATTTAAGACTGCAGACAACACCATACCGAAGTCAGCAGCCTCTGGAGACCAATACGGAAACTAAATGTTACAATTACAATTGCCGATAGACGGCTCCACTTCCTGGACAAATACTGTGCTGTTTCATATTACAACCCCGTTTCATAATACCACCACCTCCCCTACAATTAATCTTGAAAGGAAGAATCGAAGGTTGTCATAGTACTGGAAGAAAACAACTCTCCTTCTAGGAAACATTAGAGCGTGGACCGGCATCCTGAGAAGCTTTTTCGCTTTGCAGAAAATAAAGAAGCCATGACAGGAGTGACCGAGCACGACACGAGTGACTGCCTTGTACAAACCGCTGTATACACCAATAATTGAAACAAGCGATTTCGCTTACACTAAGAATTTCCAATTTCAAGTAGGCCGCGAATCTCTGAGTCGAAAGGCGTAGAACTCTCCTTCCTTTTGGCGTTTTCAGGTCACTAAGGAAAAGTAGGTACAATTTATTTTTATAAACATACTTTTTAATTAAAATTTATTTTATCCAATTTAAGTTCACTTATTTTTATTAACTAAAAATTACTTTTGAGATAACTAAACTCATCTAAAATTGCCACTGTTTTGGTTGACATTAATATATGCGGCTTTGGGCTTGAATTCGTTTCACCAGCTGTGGAATTTTTGGACTGATATTGCCGCAGAGAGCTATCGTATGTTGTCCACCTGATTTCTGTGCTTACGTTTACGTCGGGTAAAAGCGAGACGTGTGGGCCAGAAAGAATATCTCGAGTCAGCAATTAGGGTGCAACAAAAATAAACCCAAGAAGAGGGTTTACGACCTTCTCTATACCTGACACATCCGCCCACAGTCATTGATGTAAGAAACAGTTCTAGTATTGAGCCATTGCAAACTTAGAGCCCCCGCACACTGAGACGAAACAGTTCCGCAACTGTTTCTTATGTCTTAAAATCTCATGTATTTATATAGGGGGTGCGCACACTACAGCAACAGAAACAAAACTGTCTCCTACGGTGGAAACAGCACGGAGACAGAATAGTCGCGAAAACGTGCTAGTCCTACTGTTTCTTATGGAAGTCCGCACACTGCAACTAAACAGTCTCGAAACTGTATCGTGGTGGGGGCAGGTGCCGCTCCATCACCACGGTACTCAACAGTCATTCTGCCAGCGCGTTGAGTGTGTTTGTTAATAGTTGGTTCAACTCGATTATTCTTAAATTTTTTATACAAATAAATTACAATGAACGACGAGAAAGTCGAACAGTTAATTGCTGAAGTGGAAAAACGACCTGCTTCGTTTTTAAAAAATTTGAATGACTATATGGACATAAATTTAAAAAAGAAAATTTGGGAAGAAGTTTGTGCTGCTATTTTTGAAAACTGGAATGGAATGTCATCAAAGGATGACATTGCTTTGTAAAAGTAATATGTTTCCACTTAGCTAAATTCAAATATCAACAAACTTTGTGTTTGGAGTACGCAATGTTTCGTGTATATGTTACGATTCGTCGAAAACGTAGTAATACGTAGTTATCAGTCCCACTAAATCTGATGAGTAAGTAAAAACAAGAACAGGCTCGGATGTCAATGAACAGTTCACAATTCACGCTCAATAACAAGTGCGGGATCCACACACGCACAAACACACATCTAACAAAAGAATAAACGATAGCAGCACGAATATTGTTCTATTGGCCTACACAATATACGTAGGCCTACACATGAACAGTATGCACACGCGCGCGTTTCATTTTAAATATAAATGTACAGTATAGACGAACGGAATCTCCCATCTACACGAATCACACCGAGCGCGCGCGTACATACAAACACACATACATTCGCGTCCTATCAAAACTAAATATTGTTCTGTTGTCGTATGCAATTAACGTGAAATAAGTCCTTGAAATAAATGTTTTAATGTTTTTCTTTTCATAGGCCTATATATTAGGGTGTTGGTGACAGGGTAGTTGAAGGTAGACGTGAGAGAAGTAGTGGGTACATTACAACATTACAGAGAGAGAGAGAGAGAGAGAGAGAGAGAGAGAGAGAGAGAGAGAGAGAGAGAGAGAGAGAGAGGTGTAGGTAAGTTTGCCCATTGTAAACGGCACGGCAATGTGTGTGCGCGTATACGTGATTTGAACAATGATCTGTATTGTATCGGCTTAGTTATAAGGAACTATAAATAGTTATGTTAGTTATAAGAAACTATAAACTACATGTTTTTCCAAAACGATTAGTGTAAAGCAAGTCTTGCAGGTAGGAGAAAAGGCTGTAAAACTGTTCCCCGAGACTTCTCGAGGGACACGTTTATTGCAGGCTTATTGTGCGCGCAAGGAACACTTTGGGGCCCCACACGTATCACCTTTTCCCGTTTTTGTCAGTTGATCGCTTTCACTACCACATGGACAGTTTGTTTATCCTGTACTTTATGAGCTATAGTAAGTAAATGTGTTTCTTTTTTTTCCTTATATATTGGTGGCATCACGGACCACCGGTGGGGAAACATTAGATCTAGATCTACAACACCGGTGGGGAAACATTAGATCTAGATCTACAACACCGGTGGGGAAACATTAGATCTAGATCTACAACACCGGTGGGGAAACATTAGATCTAGATCTACAACACCGGTGGGGAAACATTAGATCTAGATCTACAACACCGGTGGGGAAACATTAGATCTAGATCTACAACACCGGTGGGGAAACATTAGATCTAGATCTACAACACCGGTGGGGAAACATTAGATCTAGATCTACAACACCGGTGGGGAAACATTAGATCTAGATCTACAACACCGGTGGGGAAACATTAGATCTAGATCTACAACACCGGTGGGGAAACATTAGATCTAGATCTACAACACCGTTTAGTCAGAACCGCCGTTTTTTAATATCTTTTAAAATATAATGTATATTTTTTAAAAATTTATATCGCTTTAATTAAACACTAATTAAAGTTATTCGTATTGACATAGAAGGAATTAAGAAAAAGTGTGGAATTATAAGTGAGAAACATTTGCGAACAATAAATGTCGAATGAATATAAATAAGCCTCTTCGTAGTGACGAATAATTCCATTATTATAAAAGAAAGTTATGAAATCAAACATAAGCGTATTGTAGATGGGTAGTACAGTCATCCTCGATTGTGCTCTGTTGTCTAATGTCTGAATATAACAAAAATCTGGAAAGAATACGCCTTTATGAGATCGTAATAGAAAATATCGCTACATACTGGTCACAAGTAATACATGCACAAACATAGGAACTTGCAAACGAACTACAGCTGACTGAAAGCAAAGGAGAGGGTTGGAGATACTGCAGAATGACCCGTGCAGGATCGGCTATCAAGTAAAAAGGAAGAAGAAGAAGAAGAAGAAGAAGAAGAAGAAGAAGAAGAAGAAGAAGAAGAATGAGTTTAAGCTAAACGACATGCTGATGTGTGTGAAGGCGCGTCCGTATAGTCAGATAATTTAATTTTCCACACATTCACAGGTATATATTATACACCTGGTGTTTAAAATTAGGTCGGTATACTTGTATTAAAGTTACTGCTTAGAGATCGACCTCTGAATTACAAATTACATGTTTTCCTGTTAGAAGTCGTCAGCCCCAAGGCCGTCGTTCCACATATTTGTTTGTGATAAAACAAATTACACCTTACTGAAGCGGCTCGGAAAGCGAATGGAAATGGGCCATTAGGGACGGTGATAAGTAAATGACATCTAAATGACACTATTAGCCGACACTAATCCAGTACAGCAGTCTGTGTTGTCGTTGTGTTCACGAAACCATGAAATATCTGCTGTTATTGGTCTACGTGTGTTTGGTGTGTGTAGCGGTGACGCAAGTCGCTGGAGCAGCCGTGGACTCGGAAGACGTAGTGAACGTTACACCTCGCAGACAAGGCAGGTTATTCTCATGTAAGTGCCTAATTACTAACCGATATCTCTAACTCCAGGGGCGGATTTACCATTTTGCCGCCCGTAGGCAGTACAAATTTGTCACCCTCCCACATGGGCATAACTTGGGGCCTAACTTTAAGGGGCAGGGTAAAGCTTCATAAATTCAAGTGTGTAATGAGATTACATATAATATATACCGTCTATATAATAAAATTATTAAAATATATTATATACAAAATTAGAAAGCTTAGTAATAATTCTTAGTTAGTAAACGAGGGACAATTTCATTTTTTAATGGTCAACAAACCTTTCTTCATAAGTTGTACTTTCAGTTATGTTTACCTAGAACAAATATACTGTAGGGCTATAAACATAAACAATTTCAGTTCTTCCAATTCTTATATCCAGTTTCGTAAACGCATCCTCTCACTTAGGCACACTGTGACAAAATGCTCGGCAGTAGTAGCAGTAAGCCGAATCAGTCACAACACAAAGAAATTTTCAAACTGCCAGTCAGGCAACTTTCGAAGAAATTAAGCCGTGTTACTTCTTTGCCTTTCTTATCTCCCATTTCCCAGCACTTATCAACACAAAAAACCAAGACAATCACGACAATAACGAATTAAGAAAGAGACAAGCGATGTGTACTTTACCGGACTACGTACACGACCGAGTAAATGACCGCACCTGTATCAGTAATCATTAACAAATAACAGGTCCAAACGACCGCCTTTTAAGATTCGTGAACAAAGCCATCTACGTCTTGCGATGTTTATTCCAGTTAATTAGGTCTCTAGCGTTTTTTTTTCGAACAGAAGTATTATTTTGACATACATCATTAAAATCTGTCAAACATTCCCCTTACAAGTTTCTTCGAAAGAAATAAGAATAATAAATTTATGGTAACTAGTCGTTTGATAACAGTACAGACGTTGATAAATAGTGCTTATTGTGCTCCCAAGCGTAGAAACTGTCTCCTGTTTGACTATTTGTTAGTTTTTATTTATAACAACTGGAAACAAAATTTTATGATGCTCGGAACATTGGGGGGGGGGGCGAGTGCCCCCTTGCCTCTCCCAAGTTACGCCTATGGGGGGCATTTACGGGTTTAATTCAATCCTTCAGATTTTTAATTACCCTAAAATTTGTTTTTTATATATTTACTCCCCAATTTTTCTTAATACATTTCTATAGTACAATAAGACATCAAATTACTGTAGTCGTGTTTATTCCAAAACATTTTAACTGAAGTCTGAATCAACGAACTAAAGAATAATAACTGAAGGAAAATATATTAATAAGTAACCAAACACAAGAGGGGCGGTGGTGTGGTTAAGAAAAAGTGATCAGAGGGCTCACACTACAAATGTGTATTTAAATGCATATGTTAATAAATAATAAATGTAATAAAAGTAATAAATTGTAATTACCTTTTATACTGCTCGAGCCCTTCGTTGGGAAGCCATAGGTAATCATGGATATTTAATATACTGTATATCAATGCAAATTTGATAATGATGCAATCTCACGCAAATAAGTTTTTAATTCGTTTTATTGCAAATAAATTGATTAATTAGTCCCACTCTATGGGCGTCATATGTAGATATGCCTGTTAATGCCTATATCACATTGAATTAAATGTGTACGTGTAATAAGTGTGATGAGTTACTCATCATGAGTACCATTAATTAACAGTCAGATAACTTTGACTTTACTATGAGTGTTACTACGTTATCACTAATTTATTCCACTCGTTGGGTGTCATTTGTATATACGTGCAATTACGTAAGATAATTGGTATTAACTAGAGTGGTTATAAATGATTCGACTTGTACACCAAATTCTGCATTACGAACAATAATTTATTCAGACCTTCTGCAATGGTCATCAATTTCTGAAATTAAACATAACGTTATTTCGCAATAATATATGATACATTACATTATTAATTCGTTCATTACTTCTATGAGGATTCATTTCGTTATGATAACTTAATTATAAGTAGTTAAATCATGACGTCTTTACACATTACAAAATTTCTCTCATTAATGGATTCATATTTTAATTTTGCCTTTCGCAATATATCATTCAGCTTTACTCTAAATGAATTTAAATATGATTTCTGACTAGATCAGAGGTGTGTTCTTTGTGAGGAACAGGACAGTGGCTACTAAACATAAGTGATACATAAATGTTTAACTTTTGGTAAGTATCCACAAACTACGGCGTGTGTCTACGATGATTTCCTCTCTCCCTCGCTCCTCAGGATGACTGATGACTTGGTGGACACTCTCGTCATCGTCTGAAAGATACACTATTCACTATCCTGAGATTTTGCACTCCGGCGTCAACATTCTTTTAGTTCGCACTTGTTTAGAAGTTATATATGTAACATAAGTTAGTTAGTGCGATCATTTAGCTTTGAATTATTCATTTCACGACTTATTCGGGTGTGACTGTAACTTTACCACTTTGTTAACAAGTACTGATTGTTTGTAATTTATTTAGCCGACACAGTTATGTCACTTACGAACCTTTTCATTACGACATCTGACATGGTTTACCGACGTAAATAGTACATTAGTTCATCACACAATCGCGATATTTAGTTCATATTTCTGAATTGTCTTTCACGATTACGCACAATGTCTCTACTTTATTCACACCGTCAGAGTTTTTGAGCGTCTTTACACAACTCGTTATTATAGAAACTTTTAATTTGAACTAAGTCTCTTTTTAAGTTCTACTTCGTTACGTACAACACGATCTTGCGATTCACCATCAACATTTTACTCCGCACTTTACGACTCGTCAGTATATTGAGATAATGCAAAGTCCGATTAAGATTAACCCAAAATTACTATTGAGAAAACTCCATAACTAAGACTCTTATTGTTACTAAAACTTAGAATAAGACTTCCGATTTTGTACTGGCGAAATAAACAGACTCCCGACGAATATAATACTTAGACAAAATGTATAAGACAAAGTTATACTAAGACAAAAACGTATATAAGCCCCCTTGCTCGTCGTCAACACGTATTTTTATACCTTGAGTCCTTCCACTTTCCTGCATCCAATTCACTCCTCCCCACCATCTACGTTCTTATTGGTTTTCGTCTTCATTTTCCACGAAAACTCCTCCCTGAGTCTGTAGCTAGACTCCTGGCTTCGTTCTTATTCGCTCTGGACCCTTGTCTCCTTGGTAACCTCTTCTAAAGAACCGCCTTTACCAAACTCTAGTTCGTGGTAGGCTCATCTAGATCCCTTCTCTTATATCTTCCTGTTTCGCTCCTCCCTTGCTGTAAGACGAAAGACCGAATTTCACGCTTGTCCATCATCCAATTGTTCTTGTATTTCCATTCAGCTCGTTCCTACTAATTGCTGACCAGTTACCCGTGTGTCCTTTAGTTTAGGTGTGACCAATTGCAGTATTGTCCCCTTACTTCCTTCGTTTCGTTCACACGCTGACGGAGGTCGCTTTCCCGGTATGGCACATCTGCTCTGCAGCTCTCCTGCTTAGCCCGTACTCTAGTTGGTAAACAAGTTCCCCGCTGCTTCACCATGCATGGTCCTTCGTTCATGTAACGTCCGTATGAGTTTTGCCATTGTGGACTCTTTACATCTGTGTGTCGTCGCTAAGCTCCACACGTGGCTTGACAATACTCGCGTCGCCATCGTATTCGTATTCTTGGTAATTGGCTCGGTAAGACGTATTCCTTTGTTTTTCTGTTACTGCAGCTCGTTCTCACGCAATACTCTTACGCCGAACATCTGCTATCACCGAGGCATTGTCTTCTCTATCTGTGCCTACTTCATCGCTAATGTGTCGCACGTGTCGTTGTCCGAACGGCGGGTGGTCGACTTCAACATATATCATTTCTGAAAGCTGACACCTTCTACTGTTTCCTTTTATGTAATAAAAAAAATTCCTCTACAAAATTGCGTTTCAACACTTTACGCAGAAGTACACAGCACGCCAAAAATTTACGCGGTGCCGGTCCGATTTAGGTACGAAATTATGCTACGCTGACAGTCTATGACTTTTATAGTCATGAAATTATACCTCTTTTATAGTGGCATCTATCGACAGTCATCCCGTCAAATTACAGAGTCGGTAAAGGATGTTCGAAATTAGAATGTAAACGAAGTAATAGTTAAATAATTGATTAATACAATGGAACTATTACATAGATAATGCATGTAAATACGGTGTTCTCTTTATGTAATAAACCTAGTTACTAAACAATATATATTTTTAAAGTTTCCTATCATATTGGGACGAAATGGAGCGGCATTTGAAACATCTCTTAGGTATAAAACCAACATAACGGTCGTTAAATTTCACCTTTCAAACATTTGCCGCCCCTCAAATTTTGCCGCCCGTAGGCGATTGCCTACTTTGCCTATGCATAAATCCGCCACTGCCTATTTCCGCCGCCTATGGTTGTTTCCATCAGTGGCGTATTTACAACTTGGCCTGGGGGGTCGGCTTCATACAAGACAAAAAACAAGTGAAGACTAATCAACATAGGCCTACTATCTATAAAATGACTAAAATCAGTCTCATTAAAGTAAATGGTAATCACACAATATATAGGGGTATATATACTCAATATATATTCAGTACGCGTTATTGAAACATTGTTTACATGATACCTATTGACTGAAATGATTTTCCTATATTTCATATTTCAAACGTAAGCTATATAGGCTACACTAATGGTGTGTAATAAACCTGTTTATATATTTTAAAAAGTTACTATATTAGTGTACACAGCTAAAAAAATAGTAAGACAGCCTAAAAATTAAGAGATTAACAAAATTCGTCAACTTTTTCGACCCTCTGGGGGAGGGTCCGGTCCCGTTTGTCTGCCCCCCTCCGGTAAATACCCCCCTGGTTTCCATACATGCCCAAACAGTATTCTAACTGCTAGCTGGAACAATATTCTCCTCTTCAGCTGGAAGTAATTCTTCTTGTGCAGCTGAATGTCTTTCCGTGTGTATGGCATTGTATCGTGTGGCAAGTCCCATACACCATTGCTGAATTATCACTGTTGCACACCACTATAGAAAATTATTCCGATTAGCCCATGACGATGAGCTGTGAAGCTTGAAAGTGCTAATCGGAATAATTTTCTATAGTGGTGCAACAGTGATAATTCTGTTTGTGATTATAACCACTAACACAACTTTCTTAATTAAATTGCTGAATTAAATTATATTATTCTTTGATTGGGGGGGGGGGGGTTCATCGATTGGACTCGGAAGAATCCTCTGCCTTTCTAATAACATCGATAAGCGTTTGTTAAATACAAATCTTCATCTTCGCTGACGGCCAATTCTACACATACCTGCACACCCGCGTGTGTACGCGTTCATTTGCACATGCGCCGGGCTTGTTGACAGATTGAGTGTATTAAAGTTATAATAATTAGACATGAAACGGCTGTCTGGTGGCGCTGTGTCAAAAGATATCATTGCGCATGCGGTTACTTTGACGCGTGGTTTTCGGACCAATTATTTTGTGTTCAGAACAGCGACGTGGATGGTGTATCACATTGTTGTGTGTAATTATTGGTCACCTCACACCCCACATCCTGCACTGGTTTCCCTGACCCCCTGATCTGCGCGAACAGTTTCATGTCTCACTAATTCGTCTGTACTTGTACAAAGTTTTCTTTATGTTATCACACGCACTATCACAAACGATTGTCGGTTGCACGTGCAGAATACGAAAATAATACAATACAATATAATAATACAATATTACGTAGATTCTTTACGTGACGACTGAACAAATCTGAAATATCTTTGCAAAAAACATATAATAAAACAGAAAAGACCAAAGAAAAGAGACGTCATGGTAAAAACGTTGTCTGTAGCTCATGGACATAATGCTAAAGACCTGTGTCACTGAGAAGGAGATTATGTTGTAGGCCTACACCATACGACAAGATCCATGGTAGAACTGAGCCATTCCCGCTGAATTAGCAGTATGTTCACCCTGCGTCGTGAACGCGCCTAACAGGAATCACCTTAAGTCGGTTTAGAACCTTCACTAAGCCCCTTAACTAGTCTGCGTTAACAGTCTTGAGTAATTCTTCGACACAAGTATTCATTCGCTCGGGTCATGGTTGCGGATTCTTGACCCACTGCTTCGGAGTCTCAAGGCATATTTTTGCCGTGGAGGTCTTCTAGATGCATCTCCATTTCCAGCCTTACGACGTCTTTGTAGTCTTTCTAAACGTGAAAACTTTATAACACTTAAGAAAATTGCCTCGTTTATTCAACACTCTCTCCATTTTGCTACATTCGTTTAAGAAAGCGAATAAATAAATGAGAAAAATAGACACAGAGGAAGAGAGAGCGTGTACACTCGTGAATATACGAGGGTCATTCAATAAGTAATGAGACAAATTGCTCTAGCTCAAAAACTACTTGATAAATCAATACGATACTTTCAGGAGTACAAGTTGGCATCATTGTAATGACTTCTGATCAGCTGTTTAATAAAATTTCGTAAACATAACCTCTAATTTACTCAGTCAACAATGGCGATTCCGCTTGATAATTGCACCGCGGAAGAACAACGTTCAGTGATTAGATTTTTAGTCGCAGAAGGTGTCAAACCTTCTGAAATTCATGAAAGGATGTTAAAAGTGTACGGAAATCACTGTTTGCACCGTTCGAACATTTACAAATGGGTAGAACAGTTTAAAAGTGCCATCAGCAGGTAAAGTCATGTTGACGACCTTTTGGGACTTTAAAGGCCATATTTTCTCTGATTATCTGGAAGACCAACGAACAACCAACAGTCAGTATTACAGTGATATGCTGGAAAACAAGGTAAAGCCTGCCATCAGGACCAAACGTCGTGGACTCTTGACAAAAGGCGTGATTCTCCTTCAAGACAACGCTGGCCCACACACGGCTCAACTGACCAAAAGAAATGCTTACAAAACTTGGTTGGGAGGTCCTGCCATATCCACCTTATAGCCCAGATCTCGCTCTATCAGACTTTTGTTTGTTTGGACCACTTAAGGAGGAACTACGCGGGAAAAAATTCGGTTCCAATGAAGATTTCAAAATTCATGTGCAAAACTGGCTCCGTCAGCAACCCACAGAATTTTATGCCAGGGGCATTCGGAAGTTAGAAAAACGATGGGATAAGTGTATTACAGTTGGGGGGGGGGGATTATGTTGAAAAGTAACCATCACTTTGTATTGATTCAATAAACGAGTTTTAAGCTAGAGCAATTTGTCTCGTTACTTATTGAATGACCCTCGTATATATAAACTGACCAAAAAAGTACTTTGAAAACATTTTGAAAGTGGAAAACATTTATCCTAGGGATTAAATCAGGGACAATCGATGGGCACCCGTTAAAGGCATGAGCATTTGTCTCTACCTACGACATCTATACAGTTTGTCAGGAATTTTCGCTTTTCCAGAGAGTTTTCCATAGTACAGCTCTTTCTTCCGACTGAGGTGAAAAGCTGTGATCATTTTTAAGAAATATAAGCAAATCGTCTTAACCCTCTTTAACTCAAGAGCTGGATTACCCATTAAACTTCCATTCATGGGTTAATTTATCGCTGACGAGAATACTGTTCGGGTAAGATTAAAACCGATTTTTGGCGTATTCACGTGTGTTTGGGTGTGAAAGCCACCAACTTCGATAAAACCACATCGCGAGCACATAATTTGTATTCTTTATTACAGAGTTACGTCATCATTCCCTCAATCATATTTTTCTCATATTTCCAACGCCCTCGCCTACACCAGTACTTGTTTGATTTGTGTTCTTGTGCCATTTTGTCTGGATGATTTCTCTCTATAAATTTTTATTTTATCATTCATGGTATAGACACCCAACTCATGCCTTACATCCAGGTTTCCTTTATGGTCAACCCTCGTGTATTCTTTAACAAGTGTTAGTAGACGATATAGCCCTGTGTGTGTGTATGTGTTCGCGCGCGCGTGTGCGGGTATGTCTATAGAGGTACAGATGAATACGATCTAAAAGTACAACTCCTGATTTTCTTGCAGTTATTATACTACAATAATTATAAAAATAGGCCTAATCATTTTCGCTTGCAAATTGCAAGATTGTACCATCCGACATGCGTTCACAAGTCTATATTGTGTACCATCGAAGCTAAATCAAAACAACCGATAATCATTTTATAAATGTATACATTAACAACAACAAAAATCCTAAAGTTAAAGTTTTTACATGTATCTCTGTCATGAGTCCTCTGGTTATTTTTATGAGATCCTCCAGTTCCTCATCCCCATCTCTGCATCTCAGGACGTCTCATCTACACAAATCTCTGCTTTCACCTGTAGTCTTCTGTATTCACTACAGCCTCGTTCACCAAAGTCATTAGCCCTGGAAGTTTCAACCAATCTGTCTCGTCTTCCCGTACTTCTCTTTTCTCATTTCTTCCTTTCTCCTTATTTCCAGGAGCCGTTCATTTATTACTTTGGCCACACATTCTCCTGTAACACCGCATTTCAAATGCCTCTGTTGCTCATCATTCAGCTTTCCCTAGTGTCCAGGTTTCTCATCCGTTTAATGCTATGTTACAAACTTTAGCAATTCTCTCCTGATTCCTAATCCAGCATTTTATAGTAACAACTCTTTCTCCTTCAAAAAATACCTTTTGGCTTACGATGCCCTCATTTGATGTCGTTTTTACTTTGTCTCCCTTGCGACACTGCTTCCTAAGTTGGTACGTTCACCCACATACTCTACGATATCCTTCCCAAATTGAATTTTAAAAAAATAACCGCTTTTGTAGCTAGAGATTTTCATAACTTTTGTCTTACTGCTTTGACTTTTAAGCCAATTTCTAGTCCTAATAATTTTTCCTACCACTTAATACTTTTTCTAAATCTGTCTTGTTTTCTGCAAGTTTTCTTCTTCTTCTTCCTTTCTTCACTTCATTAGGCTTGTAGCCTGTTCCGTCTTCATGCCCCGTTTTCTTGGTCTGCTTCTACCTCGTCCTCCACGAGGCTTATACTGAATTATCTTTTTTGCAAGTAGAAAACTATTATTTGCAAATCTCAACATACTTACTATCTCTCTATATACTACAATCTACCAGACGATTCTATCATCAAATCCCGGCGATCTGGATGGGTTACACTCTACCCGCGCCCCGGGTGGTTAAAGCTTTGTGGTGAATCTACCTGTAATATCAAGAGTTATATGCTTGAATACCAAATCTGTGCGGTTGACCACACAGCAGTTGGTGGGCGGTTCTACTCAGGGGCGGATTTAACATTTTGCCGCCCGTAGGCAGTATAAATTTGCCCCCTCCCACAAATCTCTGTTGGGGGGGGGGGGCATCATTATATTCCCTCTTTGGTTTTACAGTCCGCACTAGTGTTCTGTTTAAATCCAAACTTTGCTACATAATCGCGTGTGCTCTCGTTCATTTGCCAATTAATAGGATCAGAATCTAAGACCTTCCCTACCTGATTTGATGACATTTCATCATGATTTTTGACGTGAACTGGCTCTTCGTTCTTCAAAAATGAAGGTTCCTCCACAACGGACCTCTCTGGCTGAACTGTGTGAACAGTATCTTCACCTTCACTGCTATCACAGTTATTGTCGGTATCACTAGAATGTCTCGATTCTTAAATATTAGCTTGCCTCGGTTTCTGGAACCAACCTACAATTCGGTATTACATTGACAGATCTACATTTCTCACTTTGATCTGGATTGCCAACATCTAAAATCTCTCGGATGATCAACGCCAAATATTTCAACGGTTGAAAACATAAACATTCGCCCGTATTACTTTTGGGTGAAAAACGATAACTGCGTTATAGTTACAAATTAAGTGAAGATAATTTTTATATTCGTGTGTGCTTAATTCAATTGGCTTTTATACTTGTAAATTTGTTTGACTCTAAAAATATCATTTCTTAAATCAAATTTTGCCGCTCCCCAAAATTTGCCGCCCCAGGCAAGTGCCTAGTCTGCCTGTGCGTAAATCCGCCCCTGGGTTCTACAGAGGTTTAAGATTCGAGTCAATATGTTAAATCATGCTTTTCATATTTGTTTCTTACTCAACATCCCAAATGGACAAATTCAGACACTCGATCTAAAAGGCACTTTTCTAGAAAGAAAAAGCCTATGACATATGAATATTTCACCGACACTGTATTCTTTAATAACTATACTAGGTCTACTGTGTGTGTCTGTTCCTGGAACTATGTATCCTGGTTCTGGAGCAGGTCAGTAATTCTG
This sequence comes from Magicicada septendecula, assembly GCA_034769895.1. NCBI lineage: Eukaryota > Metazoa > Arthropoda > Insecta > Hemiptera > Cicadidae > Magicicada > Magicicada septendecula. The sequence goes on from CM068370.1 coordinate 83,269,072, forward strand.
AGGAGGCCTATCTGGGCTATAATGTATGTGTCTTACATTACTTACAATGATGTGGTGGAGAAGCTGCACAAGTCCAACAATATGTGTGGGACCATCAGGAGATCTCTAAAGGCAACGAGTCCAACAATACGTGTGGGACCATTAGGAGATCTCTAAAGGCAACGAGTCCAACAATACGTGTGGGACCATTAGGAGATCTCTAAAGGCAACGAGTCCAACAATATGTGTGGGACCATCAGGAGATCTCTAAAGGCAACGAGTCCAGCAATATGTGTGGGACCATTAGGAGATCTCTAAAGGCAACGAGTCCAACAATATGTGTGGGACCATTAGAAGATCTCTAAAGGCAACGAGTCCAATAGTCCAACAATATGTGTGGGACCATTAGGAGATCTCAAAAGGCAACGAGTCCAACAATATGTGTGTGACCATTAGGAGATCTCTAAAGGCAACGAGTCCAACAATACGTGTGGGACCATCAGGAGATCTCTAAAGGCAACGAGTCCAACAATATGTGTGTGACCATTAGGTGATATCTAAAGGCAACGAGTCCAACAATACGTGTGGGACCATTAGGAGATCTCTAAAGGCAACGAGTCCAACAATACGTGTGGGACAATTAGGAGAGCTCTAAAGGCGACGAGCCCAACAATGTGTGTGGGACCATTAGGAGATCTCTAAAGGCGACGAGTCCAACACAAACAAGCCTGGAGTTCTACAAGGTTATGGGTCTCCCCACGCTTCTCTACGGGTCTGTGAATACAAGACAACTTTTGTTCTACGATCAGATTTAAGCATTATCATAACTGAAAAGTTAATTGTGTAGCTTTCAAAGGATCACGGCTGTACGGACCACAGTTTGGCGCTCATTGCTTCGGTTGATATAGCCTATAAAAAAAGTTTTGAAAAATAAAATCAAAAGAAAGAAAAAGGACTGGAGGCTTTCATAGTGGTGGAGAAGAACGTCCAATATTTCATAAAAAGAACACAAGGGAAAATAATTGTGAAAAGTCTTTATCTTTATCAGTCTTTATTCCCTTCTTATCAGGTAATATACAGATATTATCAAATAAATTACCTTTATTGACATTGTTTTTTTATGAATAAACCACATTTTACAAGTAAATTTATAATATCACTACCAGCTATGGGTGGATTCATATAGATGGTGTGAATTTTTACCACTCTAGATAGATAGATAAATGGGTATTCCACTACCAGCTGTGGATAGATTCATAGGCCTATCTTCCTTGCTTCTAGATGAATAATCAGAACTGCTACCATTAAAACTGAATGCACTTTACTTGTAAAGGATATGAGTAGATTAAAAAATTACATGGAAGAAAGTTGATTAAATAACAAATTATTTTTCTTAGAAAGCAAAAAGGGATAATTTAATAATTTGCATGACTGGGAGAATGGCGTACAGAAGGGAATTGTGATGGCTGGGAGGATCATTTAATTAGGAACAATACTTGCGTAACGACAAAGAGAAAGGTAGATGAAAGAACTGTTAGTGAAAAGTTACGAAAGGGATTGTTGGATCAATAAGTGGAGAACGGGTTTGAAACGAGGTGTAAATTGTGTACGGCGGGCGATGAACGAAATGACGTAGTGATTTCAGAATACACCACCCGCCAGCCTTCGGATTATGTCTACAAGAATAAGGGGAAGGGGAAAAAGAAGAAGAAGGAGGAGAACAAGATGAAGAAGGAGAACAGATCCGTCTCTCGGTTGATATTACAAGAGAAATTCTAATAAAGGGGGGGGAAGCACAGCATATGTGTATTTTTATTTTTTTCTTACGATAAGGCATAATAATCAGCAGGAGCAATAATAATAAAAATATTTTTATTTATTTTTTTATGGATCGTTTACTGTAATTTACAATATATCTCTTAATTAAGGAATGTTATTCATCTACATAAGTTGGCCCGTTAACAAGGCTCATCAATTTTTATTGACCGTCGACATTAAACGAGGGCTTTAAAACTGCTACAGCGGATTAGCGAAACTGCGCGCGCACGTATCTGCGAAAATGGCAAACACACGTACGCACGCGTACACACACGTCAGCACGAACACAAAAAAATATTATCCTTCACGTATGACATAATGGTGTCCTCCTCGGGTTATTTATTGGAGAGATCAACAGTGGAAAAAAAGGCTTACATATCACAGCTGAGATCGAACGATAAAGAACGGAGCCCTCTGTACTTAAAAATGAGACTTTATAACGTATTGTAATGTGTATTAATTTTTAATTAATTTACGTAAATTTACATATATGAATGTGTGTGTGTGTGTGTGTGTGTGTGTGTGTGTGTGTGTGTGTGTGAGAGAGAGAGAGAGAGATTAAATTGTATTTTATGTTTTAAAAAACTAATATAGGCGAACACTTGTTTTCAGTGATGTACCCTTGGGCGCGGAATGTGTTGCTTCTCACAGCGAACGAATTTCAAACTGAAAGATTCATATTTAATAAATAATGGCTCCCATGTATACCACCGAAGTAGTTTAGGAGTAAGGAAGGGTAGGCTGCCTTATTTGAGCCATACGGCACACAAGGAAGGCAGTGTGGCCAGCAATATGCTTCAGCCGTCCATTATTATCCCCAGGATGTTATCCCAGGTACTCATTTTCAACAGGCTGAGTCGACCTGGAGGCTGAAAAACGCACCTTGATTTTATGGTGCGGGCCCCGGAGTCGAACCCGGGACCTCTAGATTAGTAGCCAGGTAGACTCATATTTTTATGTAATAATAAATAAATCTCCAGGGAAGTTACAACTGTCTGTTAAACTCGAATTTCGACAACAGAATAGCTTATTAAACTTAAGGAATAAAATACCGGCAAGTAGGCATACGAGGGTCAGCTGAAAAGTTCGCGGAGCGATATCTATAGCTTAGTGGTAGAACTGAAATCTTTCGTGTGCTGCAAGGTGTATATTTCGCGTGAACATCTGTTAATTTCCAGATGTATCTGTCAATTTATTCACTTTTTACCAGCTGTTTGAAATTTTCTTGTCACGCGTGTTTTTAAAATGCACAAAATTAAACATCGTGTTGTGATGAATTCTCTGTTAAAAACGTTCCAGCACCAATGGAAAATCAAAACGAAATTGTAAATGTGTTAGGAAATGCTGCGCCTTCAGAAACAACGGTAAGTGGGGCACACTCGAGTTTAAACGTGGTCGTACAAGCACTGAAGACTATCCCAGCAGTGGACGTCCAAAAACTGCAACGAAAAATGGCATATCGAAAAAATTTCATAGGTTGTTGGAAGACCGCAGATTGAGGAGTGGATGACGTTGCTGAAATCATAGTCATCTCATATGATCGTGTGCATCATACTTTAACTCACGTACTCGGTGTGAAAAAGCGTTGTGTAAGATGACGCCGCGTCTAGAGTTGTTGCAGTTTTTGGGCGTCCAGTGCGACCACGTTTTCAATGCTCGTACGACCACGTTTAAACTCAAGTGCCTACTTACAAACCGTTGGTTTTGAAGTTGCAGCATCTCCTGATACATATACAATTTCGTTTTGAATATCCGTTGGCGCTAAACAATTTTTAACAAAGAATCACACCACGATGTTTGATTTTGACCGTTTGTCAAAGCACGCATGACACGTCAATTTTAAACAGCTTCTAAACATTTAATACATTGACAGACAGATTTGGAAATTAACAGGAGTTCGCATAAAATACAAACCTTGCAGCACACGAAAAAGTTTACTTTTACCGCTAAGCTACAGTTGTCGCTCCGCAAACTTTTCAACTGACCCTCGTATAAGCAACCAAACAAGGTGAAGTGCTAAGGAACATTGTTGATGCGCATCGTTTCACCAGGGATCACTCGGTAACGAAGTGTGTTACCAACGCAATCCAAACATTTTACAAGGCGAATTGTTAAAGAAATTACTCTTCTGTTAGACCAAAAATGTATAAATGGACGACGTGACCTAGTAGAGAACCTACTAGGTTAAGGAACTAAGAAATCCTTACCTTTGCGGAACTCTAAGTAATGATTTTAATTCCTGATTTTGTAAACAACAAATAAAATATAGTCATAACATTAGACAACAAGACGGTGGATGGATCAAACATATCGTTACTACGGTCTCACTGAGCGTCGTATGGTACAGTGGAAAACAAAATACATGACACCAATGAAGTCACTAAAAACCACCTTTAATTATCACAAAAAACAGCGTATAATCAACTTGTACAATAATCCGAGCAACATTTGTCTACACGTAATAATAATGTCAACTAATAGAGTCCCGCACAATTATAAAACAAAAACACTTCGCCACAATACTTTGAACCTCACTTGAATAAATCGCCACTTAAATTGGCATCTAAGCGGCAGCTGTCGTTGTTTAAATAGATAGCACAAGTGTCCCAGAATAATCCATAATATGCGTCAACACTACTCGAAAACACTACAGCGTAATTGATTGCGGCCTTGAACACAGTGCGCCGACCGGTATGGTCTGGAATAGCCTCGTTTGTTGATCCATGTTAAGTATCACATACGCACACAAACATTACAGCTGGGCTCTGCTGGCATAGCCGAGAAGCATGTAGAACGTTCTGTGATGGCGTAACACTATTGTGCCATAAGGAGAGCTTGGATACCATGCATACAAGAAAAGAAGACCACATGATCAAAGTATGAAGAGAAACGTGCAGGGTCAAAATGGTTGACGACAGTATTGGACAGAGAGAGTAAAGAAACTATGGAAAGCCACGATCAACACTGCACGAATCTGCCACTTCAGAAGAAGAGTAAGATGCAAATAATTTTCACAGTAGATGAGAAAGTATATATAGGCCTGCAGTGTTCAAAACACAAAACAATACCAAACTCACGAAGAGTTATTGTTTTTTAGGCACGCGCACGTACCACCACTTCACACGTCGTCATCATCATCATCATTAACGCGATGAGAGATGATGATGATTCAGTGCTCTTTCACTTTCCGTCCTCCTGAGCGAATATCCTTTCATATGTTTTTTTGTTTGACATTAGGAATCATCTTAACCATATGCGTCTGCTCCCCTTACCAAATATTTGCCCATCTCAATTTTATTTCTTAACTTTTAAACGACTTTTTTTAGGTAAAACAGACCACGAACAAATCGGGCATTACTTAAAAGAGCAACTATTATTGTATGCTTATTCTTGGATAATGACAGCCATTGTTTCAGCTCTGAACAGGTGGCTGGGACCGTGGGGACCGGGTCAAGGTACAGGAGGAGGTTGCGGCCATCCCGACACGTGCCCCGTGCATCATTGTCGCTTTGACGACGCAGTCATACACGGCTACTGCTGCGGATGCGCCAGGGTTACCGGTACGTACACACACACACACACACACACACAACTAAAATACTAGTAATTCTGCTAAAATGTAGTAATCAATGTAATTTATTCTGTATTTTTAGTTTATGGACCAAAGAAAATTTAGAATAAGACGTGAAATGTACACTTGACAAAAAACAATTGATATAAATATTCTTAAGTCATCAGAAATAATAACACGCCTGGGTATTTATAATATGAAATATTAATAAGCAAACTCAATAGGCCTACAAATTAATTTAAAATTTTTCTTTGTGTCCTGCAAATTTGTATTAACGAGTTATGTACAGCCCTAAAGAACGTACAAAATAGGGAAATACAGTTTTTACTCAAAAATAAGGCCCCTTGATTGTAAAACGCCAGCCTATGTTTTGTGCTGATTATTTTTTAAAATCTTATGTTCTGTTATTTTAGTGTACTGCTTAGAGCGCTGATATAACAGAACATAAGATTTTGTGTGGATTTTAGTTTTCTATTATTGGCTTAAACACCGAAATGGTATTAGACCTGTACTGCAATACGACTTGTTTCAATAAATACCGTCGCCATTATCCAGTTACATTCCTTTTCCACATTTTTTTTTATTTTATGTATATATAAGCCTACTAGAATACAAGACCCTCCAAAATTTTAGAGAAAATTGGTTCTTATTCTCGAGTAAATACTTATTTTTATAAGAAAAATTACGCGGACCTTAGGTAAAAGAAATTAAAGTTTTATGAAATTTTTTTATGTAATCTATACTTATATACGCGTACGTGAAGTCAAAAACATAAAATACGCGAGGCTACTTAGAACTACTCAACTACACTAAAAGTTTTCTTAATTTATGTCACAATATGTAATCATAAATACTTTACATATATTGTGTTTAATATTTTAATTATAAACTACGTAGTGAGTGAGGCAGTGCATGCGACAGAGTGGGAAGAAGGGATAGAATACAGATCGACAGTTTGACGGTGTGAAGAACCCAGAGGTTTTGAATTGAAATGCACGGCAACAGAGCCTCATGGGTTGCAGTTCGCTACACTTCCATCCTAGAAAGATTTTGGGTGTGTCTAAATCTACCATCAGCAAGTGAAACCACAACCCACGAAACCTTTCCTCAACACGTGATCACCGGCGGGACAGAACCCCCGACCAGGCTAGTTCACAATCCCGTGGTACCACTTTTGAGTACGTCGCTGATCAATACGACGACCCCCGGTGCCCAGAATGGTCGCGGCCGCGACCTCCGGGATCGATCCAAAGGATCTACCTCGAATGGTCTACGACATTTCCTACACATTCCAGCGCGATAGGGGAACACTATCCACCGGGCGTACTGGAGACAGGATGTCGTCCCCTTCCCCTCTCACTCGAACCAAGTCAGAAGCAACCGACTCAACGGACCCCAGTCCGCCGTGAGGGGAATGCAAGTGGGCCGAGCCCGAAGCTACTAGTGTTCAACTGTGTTCTAATAGGACATCACGGACTCGTGCAAGAGGTCCAACACAGCTACTGACCAAGGACCGGCCATCCTGGCTCCCGGGACCAGGGCGCACCCTCGCCGTTCGCGCAGGCGACACGCACATTTCCCAACCATCGAAAGCAGTGAGCGTCTGGGTGGGGTCTTGAACTCACGGGATACCACCCGCAATCGGGGATGATAACCAACCGTGAGACCCCGGGGCTCTCCCCGGACCCGCAGGGGTCGCGGTCAGGTCACGCATATCTCCCCCGCGCGCTTGTCACGGATGTGTGTTAAGGGTTCACCCGACAGCTCTCCAAAGAACGGATCGCCTTGAGACTACTTGCCAGGGAAGATAGCCCTGATTCCCAAAACAGGTGGTGCTACTTGGATTCACTGCACCTTGTGCAGCCACTCTACCAGGAACGCTGGAAACCGTTGCTTCCCTTTCACACCCGCTACTAGCTTCATTGCACCTCGTGCTAGCCGCTGGCCAGGGACAGCAAAACCCTCGTTACCGTTACCGAAGCACACACGTTCAGTCTGTTCCAACAGCCCCAATCCTGCCGAAGGACCAGTTACACCCCCTCGCCACTTGTGAGGCAGTGTGCGCCTGGTGGTGGACGACAACAGGAAAAAAGCCCCAAGCCCTCCACCAAGGGGGAATACAGACCGACAGTGAAACAGTCAAAGAGAAAAATCGTCTACTATTTTCTGTTTAGGAGGGAAAACATAATGGCTGTTTGTATTTTTCGTCATTAGCCTATATCCGTGCCTAAACAATTAGTGTAACCATTACAGGTGATTTGCTACGTAGCTTATAGGCTGTTGACTAGTTGAGAAAGTCGTTTAATATCAACTGCAATTTCAAATGAAATAATGTTCATTCCGAATTAATTGAGCTCAAGAAAAATTTAGTAAAGACTAATCAAATGAAATCACATAATCACGCAGACAAATTGCCACCAATTTAAAGTTGTGAAGTGCGCAACATTATTGCTGTATAAGTAATTGTTAAGACGAGTGACGTGTCTAATTGTTGGTATAAAGGATCGATAGTCATTACGTCGACTGTGCACGCGAGCACATACGGTACTGCGTCTAATGATCAGCAACCGCAGCTATAATCAATAATGGTTAACTAATATGTAGGAGGCAGCAGCCACACATGATTTATTGTGTGCCTATGCCTCTATGATTACAGCATCAGTGTAGTGCGGTTAATTGAATGGTACGTACCCTGTCTAACGATTATTAATTGCTGTTGAGTATACAGCCTTCTTATTTCCGACGAACTCACGAGCGCTAACCTAACCTATTTGGGAGGGTTTTTTAACGCTATTTTGAGGGAATATTCCTTGCATCTTTTCTTTAAAATAAAAAAGTTAAACAAATTTACTCGTTTAAAATGGTCGAGAATAAATTTAGGCCTATTTGATATTGATATTGCGATGTTACAATATATTAAAGAGAATTTTATTTTTTGACATTTTTATGAGATTCGACAAAATAATTCTTGAAAAGGTTCCTCTCAGAACTGGTTCAGACGTTCTCACGAATATCTCCGATGAACCAGACTTCTTCTGTCGATCTCGGTCTAAGGATGTACAGTCCTTTTTTTATAGCTGGTATAGAAATAGAACTCCTCTTCGCAAATCTTCCTCGTCGTTGTGATTCTATGCATGATTTAATTAAGAAGAGGACAAGACAAGATAATTAACGCCATTGATCAGTTTTGGTCTATATGATTAGTTAAGCTCTCTGGAATGCTCTATTTTATTAAATAAATGTGTCAATAATGTTTCAAAGACACGGAAATGTACCTAACTAGTTTATTTGGAACCCAAGTAAGCTCTGTGTGCCCAAATAAACACCCTATTGTTTCTATTATGACCACTGTGAAGCAACTGAATTACCTATTAATATAAGTATTTAAATTAATGTGCACAGTTGAATCATTGCAAATGACGATGGTAAACTACAAGACCTCCTTTTACAATGTTATATAGGAAATAAAATTTGTCCAATATTATGTACGTTATAATTTTAAATCTTGGAAATTCCAAGAATTATCCAAAATCCAAGATAGTAAGGATAAATTACAACTGGCTATCCACAAACTAAATCTATTATCAAAAGGTTATAATTTGAACATTTCAGTAGCAAAAACTAAGACCATGACATTCCTAGGAAAAGATTCGATTCGGACAAAAATTGTAATTCAAAACAAAATTGTAGAACAAGTATCACATTTCAATTACGTAGGATGTGATATTACATATGAAGAAGACAAAGATATTCTTAATAAAACAAACAACTTCCAAAGAATATGTGGGACATTACGGAGAACATTCAAAGGAAAGACCACGAAAGAAACACAAATAAAATTCTATAAGGTGATGGCAGTCCCCATGGTATTATACGGGTCCGAATCATGGGCACCAAGAAAGAAAGATTATAGACAGATGGAAACGTCTGAAATGAAATATCGTAGATCTGTGAAAGGTTGTATAAGATTAGATCACATAAAGAACGAAGATATAAGACAGGAATTAAAAGTACAACCAGTAACGGAACTAGCGAAAAACTATAAAAAGATGGAAAGAGCATGTTATGCGCATGTCTCCAGAAAGAATTCCAAAAAAAATCCTGAATTATAAGCCAACCTGAAGAAATGCTGGCAGACCGAGACGGAGATGGTGAAGCCGGAACAGGCAACCTGCCTAATCCTGGACAGATAGATGATGATGATAAATTTAATTATTATATTCTTATTTGTAAGTGTTAGCTACTATGATTTCGTAAATGTAACAAACAGTTTACTATCTAGGTGGTGAAATTGTACAAAAGGAAAAATGATGTATCCCAGGTATCTGAAAAATATACTGTTTACTTTCATCAAGGTGTCAGGTGGAACCATTTGAGAACCCCAACCCGGATCGCACAACCCAATGGATAAGAACATCTTAATAACTCCCCCACAGAGATTCTCCTGGAGTTCGCTAAGCGAAAATCTTGACGTTAACTCCTCAAAACCACTAAATACTGATTCGTCGAGGTATTAAGTCTTATAATAAAACTTAATTAATTATCCTAAGTCCGATTATGGTTAAATTATAACATGGCTATAATAATGTTATAGCTTACGTCGCTGGCCTGCTTCCGAACGTAATTCTCACGCTGTTGAACCAAAACTAAGATTATCCAAGAAGTATGCTGACAGTGTTAAGTTTTCTTGAAAACACTAGACTCTAAGTAACATTCGATTCTTCTGTACATTCCAAGCTCTATGACCTTTCAATCACTTGTATTATCTTCCTTACACTACTCATTAGTACATGGCACAAAATAGACCTAAATAAAGAAATAAAAACATAAGAACTCCTCGCATTAAAGCACTTTCACACTTTTATAAAATAAGCATGTTAACAAGTAATAATATTTGCTAACTAACAAACTCAACCAGTTAATGTAAAAAAAAAAAATACAACAGGTTTGCCCTATTCATGTAAAAAAAGTTTGCCCTACTGTGAGTGTTGCCAATACTGTAAGCGTTCTAATTATTTTCTTTTTGTTTTGTTACATCCAGCGAGAAATATAATATACCCAGTCCCGTAAACTGCAGAAAGGATATGTTATTTTGTAAAGTAATTATAAGAATTTAAGCGGTTAGAAATCACACTCAGATATATAAACATTGAAATGAAATGACAATTTTGTATAGGCCTATATTATTATATTTATAGTTACTTACCTTAAAATACATATGACTTATATATTAAAATAACGCATGAAAGCGTGTAAGCAGATTTTATAAATCTATTTAAACAAATGCTCTCTCCAGGAAATAGGAAACTCCTTTTTACTTAACTAGGCTACGGACAGAAAAAAACTATTAAAACATAATGTAACTGGTTTGGAGTTTGAGGGTTAGTTAAGTCGTACAAAGAAAACTTAACCAGATCCAACTCCAGGAGTATTCTGGAGGCGGTAGACATATTCTTCATTGTGTACCCTATCTAAGGATAATTAAATTTTCGTGAGTTTACACACTTCTTCCATAATTTAAACACGTACTACGAACCATTAAGTTGTTTGCAAAGAATCTTCTGAATGGTATTATTGAGGGAATTTTTGGATGGTCCATTGGATCACGTTGCTAGGACGGTCAGTACGAGTAGTCAGTGATGAAGTTACCGAAATGTTTGGCTGCTAAATCATATTGACCAGCAGGTCCTGGCTTTCATAATCATCTTCACGGATTAAACCAAGGATGGTTAGTTCCGGTCTCAAATAGGCAAAGATTACAGCTGGTCACTCCAGCGCTTCCTCGGACGTCCCACACCTCCCCGTCCCCTCGGCTTATAGTTCCACAGTTGTTTGGGGATGCGGCAGTAAACGGTTTGGTATCCATAATTTTTAAGTTATTACTACACGTAAGGTGAATTCGTCTAACATGTTGAATTTTAAATATTAGTTGACCGAAATCTTTAACCAAGGAACTTTCTAAGTGAGGAATGTTTCGTGAACCTAAAAAAAAACTACTACGTAAAACAGACATAGACTGTCTAACTCTAATATGCACTCCAAGCTTAATAGAAAGTGTTAACTCCTCGTAAAGAAAACTCACATATCTTAATTTCACCCAATGACATTCAACAATATATAGAAATGATTAAAAATAGGGAAGTGTTTGTGTTTATGGATATCGGAAATATCAATAAAATAAGCATTAAGATGATTGGACAGATTGAAGTATTTTAAAATAGTTTGTCTTTTATATTTTATATTCACTTATATTTTCAGTCAAGTGTATGATTACAGACCGAGTGCCGATACAGTGTCCGATCGGATTGCGTTGTCCGCCCACCCCACATCCACTCTGTGAAGATTACGATTACCTGATGGAATGCTGCTGTTAAACCAAGGAACAATGTGGACTTATTATGTGCACTGATCAACTTAATAAACATCTGTTGATTTACAAATCTTTTTTACTTTAACTTTTCATAGTCTCCCACATAAAGTTGGACAAATCCTAAATAAACAACCAAAAAGCAGTAAAAGTAGGTCATACTTCCCCTCTTTATTCTAAACTGCCATCATCACCACCTCATCATCTTCTGTCTTCCTTTTTCACAACTGACTTTTTATCCTTCCGATTTCAATTTATAGTTAGTTATTTTACTGTTTTTTTTTTTTAATAATCCAGTACTCAATATATTTTAAGTCGTTCTCAGATATCAGTTACGAGAACGTCATACAAGAATATGCATACATTTTATAAAAATTCCACTTTCAGTAATCTGGAAATGGAATTTTCCACATGGGGCCCTTATGTAATTTTAGGACATAGAAGCGAAAATGTTCGCTTCCATGCTTTCCTTTTGGATTCCATCAACAATGTAGTTTATAATCAAAATGATCAAAATAAGTTTTAATAATGGTTACTTGACGACCTGGCGGACTAATCACAAATAAAAAACTTAACCTTAATAATTTAAGTAGATACAACTCCAAGAGTATCTAAGAGGCATTGGACATATTGTGTACCTGTGACTCTACAGTTACCGTCAGAGACGTGCTTACCCCACCTAACGATAATAATTTTTTGTTGGTTTAAACACTTCTTCTTGATGTACTCACAAGCGTTAAGATTTTTGCAAGAATCTTGTGAATGGTATTTTGAGGGAATAACTCTCCTTTTTTTTAGTCCAAAAATATATTTACTTGTTAATCCGATTGTAAACCATAGGATAATGTATAAATTTATTATTTACTTTATGTTTCCTTTCACGTGACACGATACTTTTCTTTTATATTATTAAAGGTAGTTTTAAAGAGAATTGATATCTCGCTCAATTATGAGATTCAACAGAACAGTTTTCATTTAGAAAAGATTCAAACTTTCAGGCTGTCTTAATTGTGAGTGTAGGTTATACTTATATAGGCTACGTTTAAATGTGTGTGAATGCGTGTGGCCATACGCACGTGTACATACATTCCTTTTATTAATAAAAATGATATAACTGTCCTGTGCAAACAAGTAGTATTCCTACTTATTACGGTCTGAACTCATTACACGTTTCAAAGACGAATCTTTGATGACGATGCGAAGATGGTAAGCTCTTAACGAAATACCTGTACAAGAAAAGTTAGGAAAGTTATCTCCTACTCAGTTACTAAAAATGCATGTAGCCTACATAGTTAAGTGAAAGGAACACATACACACAGATTTATATACTCTAAGAATTGCATTTGGACTAATCACATAATATCAAAAATTTTAGGAGACTTTATTTTGTAAAGAACTTATAGAAATATCTGTACTGAGACACTAAATGCGGGTCTATATAAAACAGTTTTCGATATAGGTCTATATTTATATTATAATCACATTAAAATATTCACGAACTACTAAAGTATAATTTATTGCACCGCCCATTACTGTTTCGTCTCCTTTGCCTCCCCTTGATTGTCATTCTCATCCTTATTCTCCGCCATCTCCACAACACGATCATCACCACTCATACACATCGTCTCAACTCCACGTCCTCCTCCGGTCCTCTGCCTCCTCCTCCATCTTCTGTCTTCCAATTCCACATCCCAGTCTCCTAACCCAGTCCCAGTCTCCATTAAAATAAAAAAGAAGAAAGAACAGAAGCATGCGGTGGAGATGGTGGAAGAGAACGAAGAGGAGAAGGTGACGGTGGAGGAGGGAACGGTGGAGGAAGAAGGAAGGACGGACAATTAAAATAAACAATTACAGAAATTAATAAAACGTACCTATCATTATTATGGTTTAACACTATCGGGATGTGGTGTCATTATTACTATGTGGTTCAGAAACACTATTGAGAATTAAGTGTAGGCTACAGCTTGTTTAAAAAAAAGCATTTATCACAAGTCGTAAAAATAATAAATTTAATGAGGAAGTTCTTTATTATAAATTCTTTGGTGTCACCCTTTCCCTTTGTTACCACCTTTCCGTCTGACACACACTCCCTCTCTCTTTATCTGTGTGTGTGTGTGTGCGCGCGCATGTGTTTAATTTCGGTCAGTGGGCGAAATGAATTGCGCACTCTGCGGACTGGGTAATTGGGTATTTTGAATTAGACACTTGTCGAAATGTACTTCTATTTCGGGGACTGTGCAAATCAAAATACCCAAATACCCACTCCCTGGAGTGAGCACTTTATTTTACATATTTCCAGTGGTTGAGTTCTAAAAATATAGGTGCCGGAACGCATCAATTCAAAAACTGTACAGACACAAATATATTTATATTTTATATTAGCGTATACAAAGAAGGTCTACATTTTTAAAGTCTTATAAAATATGTAACATACGTATTAGCTTGTATCTAAAAAGATAATAAAGTTTATTGATATTTCTAAACAGCTTCATCGTCAGGTTAGCCGCACGACAATCGAAAATATGTCACTCATCCGGGAATCTCAACCAAACTCTAAGTGATGGTTTCGGTGGTTCGGTCATTTTAAAAAAGATTCCATAGTTTCATCATTGTGTCGTCATATTGTTTGTTTCTTGACCTTTCCTTACTCTTTGTGTCCACTGCTGTATGATGGCCAGAAATCAGCCATGAATCCACGTACTTTGGTGGATCAAATAAACGGAGAGGAGGTCCATTAATTTTCACAATAAGAGGCTGGATACAGTCTTTGTCATTAGAGGTGCTCTTAAAGATGTAATGATTAGATTCATTTGTGAAAACCCCTCTCACATTCACTTGAAGATATTACATATTTCACTTTTGATCAGAGCCCGTCCAAGGTACATTACATACGCATTCAAACTCAGGCGCCATACACATTCACATTTTGCGTTACTTTTGTTTTGGAAGACGGGGTTTGGAAATGGTATTTTAGTTTGGTTTGTAACCTTTGCTTTATAATTTTATTAATTTCCATAAGTTTACAAAAAAATAATTAAATACACATTCAAGACTACGCGGTCGCACACATTCATGCACATTTTATGTTATTTTTGTTTTGTTTTTTGTTTTATTTTGGATGAAGGGATTTGGGTTCATAATCTTTGTTTTATAGTTTGATTACTTTCAGTAAAGATGAAGATTTATATAGAGCTACTTTTCTACAAATGTAAGTCAAGTAAACTAAACTAACTATATTTATTATACAATAACTAAAAAGCTAATAACTAACTGAAAATCTTTCTTTATGACTAAGCTATGTTTTAATACAGCGTACTGCTGTTTTGAGATGACAGTTTCCTAGGGTTACCATATGACGTAGGTGAAAAAAAGAGGACAACCTGAAAATTTAACAGCATGATCGTTACTTTCGGATCAAAAAAAAAAATTGACAGTTTAAACAGTATATATACCTATATGGATAAGAAGGTATTCACAATTAAGTTAAGCACTTTTACAGAGTTTATACAAAGTACAATTTAATTTTTGTGATATAACAAGAAAATTTTTACAAACAAAACTTAAAACTATTAGTTAGAAGTGGAACTTACATAGGAAAATAAATTTGCTGTACTTGTTTTTAATCATAGCAATAATTAATTTATTACTAATCAGTCTGAATCGGATTCACAGTCTAAATGTTCATTTCTGTCTTTGTGGTGCCATTGGTATTTATCAGATGAACGAATTCCCATCAAAAGCTTTATATTTTCTAATATAATCACAGAACTGAACACATGAAAGAATTTTAAAGTTGTACTGTACACAAATTATACCTTTAACATTTTCTACCATTAACCTATTTCTTTCTTTGGTCCACTGTGAACTGATCAGAGAAAATATCCGCTCTGTAATAGAGTTGTTACTCGGAATTGAATAAAAATACATTTTCCAGTTTTACGAAAAAAGAGGACATTTCCCTGTTTTTTAAAAATCCTCCCCGAGAGGTTTTCAACACTAAAAGAGAGGACGTGTCCGGGAAAAAGAGGATGTATTGTAACCCTAAGTTTCCCTTTATTATAATTCCATTGGTATGGACGTATATAGGCCTACAAGTGTCACTGCTATGACATTTTGACCTGCATTTTATGTTATGTTTCATGCATAGGCATGATTTGTTGGTGCAATTCTTCTTACACCCACAACGTACAAAGCCCTGTTTGGATCCTGAAGACATCATTGCTTCCTTTCGTACGATAACTGGATTGTCAGGAAGTTCATCTAACATTATGAATTTGTTTGGGGCTGTTTGAAACTGGTTCCTGTTGATTGATAAGATAGCCACGTTGGCGAGGAATAGTCAGTTCGGGTACTGAGAAAAAGTAAAATGCGCAATTCGCGAAGTGATTATTTTGCATCGCGCACTGCGCGGAGTGAACAAATAATTCGGGCAATTGCGAATAACATATCACACTCATCTGCCCCCCTTCTCTCTCTCTCTCTCTCTCTCTCTCTCTCTCTCTCTCTCTCTCTCTCTTTCATTCTTTCTTTATCTATATATCTTTCTCCTAGCCCTATTCCTTTTCACTGCTGAAGTTATCTACGCTAGCAAGCTACAAGTCGAATTGTTTCAAGCCTGTATAAATACGCTCCAGGCACTGGTAAATTTGAAGTTTTCAAGTAACTGGAGTTATTTTTTCGGTACTTTGGGCTCACCAAATAAATACATAAAGGTCAAAATTAAACGCCTTTTAAGAAATATTTAATAAAACGATGATGTAGTCCAATACGCACAGGAGAAAAATGCTATGATATGATAATTATAAGCGTCTAGGCTTTTACAGTTTTAAATTTATGGTATTCAAAGTGAAATTTTCATAAAGTTTAAATCCCTATTCCTGAATTTTATTTTCAACATTCATTTCCGAGAACAACCTAACATATTTTGAAACCTGACCATAAAATACAATAAAGAACATTTCTTTTTTTAATGTTTTTATTACGTTATTATCGAAAATAAATTAAAAGAATATAATTCAGAAATAGGCCTTTAAACTTTATCAAAATTTCATTTGAAATACCGTACATCGGAATATTTAAATGGTATTAGAAGGCGACGAACTTGGTAAAATACATTAGAATAATGTGTTATGAGCATGTCTTCAGTAATTTTAAAATATAGGCCTACATAAGTACGAACTACAAACTATTCACCTATTTGACTTATTTGGAGTTTTAAAATATACAAACACTTGGTAAGTTTCATAGTTTATTTACCTCTGACAGCTGTTTCAGCTTATTAAGCTATGATAATAAGCTGAAACAGCTGTCAGAGGTAAATAATAAACTGTGAAACTTACCAAGTGTTTGTATATTTTTAAAAACCTTTGTATAAATAATGTTTCTCCAATTGCCCAACGAGTCATCAATCAGTATCGCTATTTGGATTTATTTTTAAACGTAGTTTATTTGTTTATTGAGAGGTAAATTTATTTGTCAAAATATAGACCAAGTGAAATGTACAAATAAATGTACAATAATTCCATCAATTGTACTGAAAGTCACGGATTTATTAATTAAAAAAAAAATATTTACGTGTGTAATACTTGAACCAAAATTGAATCAAATTAATTTTTATAGTAAATTATATATTTTATGCGTTTTTGAGTTTTGGCTGGATAAAATATGGTTCTCCGTTCCCAATTTTGAAAAGAATATATTGTGCTATCTATTAGCGAAACCTAAAAGTTGACCAGAACCGCTATCTATGAACGAATATTAAGACTAGTCCCTAGCATTATCACTTTCGTCACTAGGTATCAGCAGTTTGCAATTACTTTCCGATATTGCTCATAGAGTGCGTGCTATTCTCTTTACGCACATTCTTACGTGCATACGGATTTTGTAGTTTTGTAAGTTTAAACACTTTTTTAATCATTAAATTAATACAGAAAAAACGCGAGAATAAAAATATTCATTACATTCTGGAAAATACTATTAACACGAAAATATAAAAGTGCCAGTATTCGCAAATGGGAACACAGCAGACAGAAATTTACATAGCCAAAAACTATAAATTAATAAACAGTATTATCACTGTTGCACACCACTATAGAAATATTATTCCGATTAGCGATTTCAAGCTTCACAGCTCATCGTCAGATCGGAAATGATTGTATGGTGGTGTGAAACAGTGATAATTCTGTTTATGATTATAACCACTAACACAATTTTCTTAATTAAATTTATAAATTAATAAATCATAATTTTAAGCAAGTTTTAATTTTGATAATCGTAAAAGCTGATGCATAAGTATATTGTTTTATTTATCTGTCATTAGTTCTAAGCATTATTTCTATCGAAGGCGTAATATATTTTGTGCAAATATAATACCTACGGTATTTATAAGCAGTATAAACGACAAAAAACTGTTAAAAACAATGTTTGTGTTTTTAATTAATATTATTCTTTGGAATCTTCTCTTTAAAACACAACATTAAATATTTTCAAGAAAATTTAACTGTTGGAACAATCTTTTCTTGAAGCCTGCATTGTTTTCAGAACAGGATTTCGAATGTTGTAGTGTTTTAGTTCTCTTGTAAAGTAACGTCAGTTGTTTAGGCCAATGTGCAATTTTCTTTATAAACTGTGTTAAAAATAAACTTGAATCTACGGGTCATTTTAAGAAAAAAAAAACAGAACTGAAACCACAAAAAAGTAAGAAAAATTACCAGATGGAAAATCGTTGTCACTAACCATTGTCTAACTCGAGTTACTGTTGAAAAAATCGTCTGTCGCGTAAACTAAGAAAAATAACGTGTATGACATGAAACAAACAGTATGGTCACTGTATTATCTAATAAAGTCAAGTCGTAAAAATCCACTCACTAGCTCCATGAGACAAGTAGATTATGTAAGCACAAACATATCAAAGCTGTCCATGAAAGGAAATTATGTTCTAAGCTGTTTCATAGAGGAAATGCTGAAATATAAAGGGAATGCTATTTCATGTTCTAGAAGTCATGGTGCTGGAGTTGAAACCGTTCTTCATTGAGTTAAGTAACCTTAAGTGCTAAAAAATATTTGACAGAGAAGTCACAAAACCCTCATAGAATCGCTGAAATGTTGATATGCTGCCGTTTACTTAAAAGGTTTGTAAAATTACCACCCATGCAGTTTGAAGCTTTTGATGTAGTGTTATCTTTCAATGATGCGTATGTAACCAAATTGAAAATTATGGAACATCTAGTCTTGAAGCAGGAAGAAATCTTTTTAGAGTTTAAAAAAACACAGGTTTTAGAGGAGAACAAAACTACTTGAAGAAAGTTCAAACAGCAGAGGACATTAATGAAAAGGAAGTCGGAAGACCTTTGTGAAGTAGAGGAAGAGGCAGGTAACTCGTCTTACAGTGACAATTATTATTAAAAGATAAAAAATTAGTATAGTTATAGAAAATCGTCTTTAACCCTTTTTCCGGAAAATAACTTACCGGAACTGTAATTACTGTACAAGTTTCTTTAGTATTTTTGACGCCTTACGTTATTCTAGGTTCTTAATCAGGGTTTTTAAGATATTTGAAATTCAAGTTGAATACAAGAAAATTATCTCTACTTTAAAAAAAATCGTGTTTTCCAACAAAAACTATAAAACTTGCAGTTTTAGTCAGAGTAAGGAAACTCTATGAGTAAGTAAGCAGAAACGAATGTTCTTCCAAATAAACAATGAGTTATGAGTCTAACCAAATAAGGACTTGAGATAGGGGCCTATGGGTATTATAGTTAGCATTGTCATCAAATGGAGCTTGGACTGCCCTCAGAGTTGAAAATGACAGTTTTCAGAATTCATTCAAATATATAAATTAGGCAATGTGTTTAACAGGAAAATATAATAATTTATTGTTACTTATTATATTTATTGCACAGCATTAAAATAATATTTATCATTGTGTCAAAAAGCTTTTTTCATGTGAATTATAGTTTATGTATTAGTATATCAATTCAACGGACAGCTGAAGTGACAAGTAAAAACTTTCTGTTTGGTCTCGGAAGTTTTACAACAGTTAGAATATCCATAGATGATATAAAGTCTTGTATATAATCAGACAACAAATAGTTTTAATGAAAAAGAAGGGATTAATGTCCTCAAGAAAACACTTTTTTAATTGCAAAGAAATAAGATAATCCATTTACCTCTTCATGCATGAATTAATTTTTTCAAAATTATGTTGTTAAAAAAATTGTAGTTTAATGAAGAAAGTTGTGTTAGTGGTTAAAATCACAAACAGAATTATCACTGTTGCACACCACTATAGAAAAATTATTCCGATTAGCGCTTTCAAGCTTCTCAGCTCATCGTCTAGCTGAGAAGCTTGAAAGCGCTAATCGGAGTAATTTTTCTATAGTGGTGTGCAACAGTGATAAAAAAATTGTAGTATAAGAAAATACTGTTCATTTAGTCATTTTATGGAAAAAATAGATTGATTTTTGAACTTTGTCATTAAAAAATTAAATTTTTATGTGTGTCATCATTTGTGTACATACAGTCATTACAGACACTTTATTTAAGTATTAGAACAATTAAAATCGCATTCATTATAATGTAACTATAATTTTTCTTAAATATTAGAAAGTGGCCTGGGTTCTGGTACTTTACATGCAACAGAGTGATGGGATTCAAAGTAATGACTGTAGTCTAAACTGTAAATAATGACTGTATAAGTGTCAGAGGATCAAAAGCCAAAATTATAGAGATGGTAATCTGGCAATGAATAAATACTTTTAAGAGTTTTGTCTGTAATTGCAGTGTGTAGTTTTAATCATGACCATTGGGCAGTAGACAAACCACCATTAACATTTTAAGATGGAACGCTGAAGGACAACGCGCAAGATTTGGTGGAACGATACTGTTTAAAAGGACGCTTGAGAAAAAAGATTGAGAAAAAGTATTACTTTGATCCCAAACACTCTGTTGCATGTAAAGTACCAGAACCCAGGCCACTTTCTAATATTTAAGAAAAATTATAGTTACATTATAATGAATGCGATTTTAATTGTTCTAATACTTAAATAAAGTACGTGTCCTCGGTTATAAATATACGTAAAAGAAGCAAATGTCCTAAAGGATATTAAATAGAAAAAATAACATTTTTGTCACTAAAAGAAATGTTTGACGGGCTATTTCTATTTGTAGCATTATTCTATTTCAAAATGTGCCGATAAGATAAATTTTAGGCTTTCAATAATAATTTTATAAATAAGTGTATATTGTAGGTCCTAGTCTTACAATTACTTGCCATTTTATCTTTGTATAACATAAAGTACTACAACAAAGTACACATATTCTCTTTAAACATTTGATTCAGCCATTAGTTCACAATCTGACCAACAGATAGCACCATATAGCAGCATACTTCTCAGACTTATAACCAGAGACAGTGCACCCGAATTTTTCTAGCAGCTCTTTGTAGATTATTAAGTATGTAACTCGGAATCAGTCTTGGGACGTGCGAGTAACGCAGTGTGGACTACTCGTTCCGGACCCTTGACGGAATCTTTCTTTTTGTTCATCGCTCACAGCACAAACAAAAAATCTACACGAGAATTAAAAAATGAATTTTCAATGATATACTGCAACCTAAATTTCAGTGGTTAAATGTTTGTCACAAATGAATATTTTGAGCTTTTTTTTCCTAGAAAACTCTGTAAAACAGATTTGAATGATTGCCATGCCACTGTTTTCCTGCAATATTTTAAATACTTCAGAAATAAAATTACGTGGAATTCGTTTACTTTTCATGATTCTCCACAAGATTAAACACTTTTATAAGGACGATTTTAATATTAGAACATCCCTCAAATCCCTCAATAATAATAATTTATTATTTTTTTTAAATAAATTAAAATTTTTGTAAAACGTACCACTTATATTAATAGTAGTTTCAAGTCTGCACGAATACCTGAGTATTCCTAACAGACGGGCCGATGTTACTTATTTTCAAGTTACTGCATTTTTTTGGTTTTCAAATATATACGCATGTTGTACCATAACATGAAAACTCACGTCTTCCTTTATTGAATATTGTCACTAATATTTACGTCAATGTACAAATAAAATAAAGAAGTTAGCTTTCACAGAATACATGACAAGTGGTAAGGCAATGTTTTGCAGGTGTACGTAATTGGCAAGTGTGTAGTTTACATCAAGAGTAATGCATTCACCGCAACGAATGTTATTGTCGTTAAGCGTTTCGCGCATTACTTTAAGGGAACACGGAAAGCAAAAAAAACATTAACCAAATTTTCGTTTTTAGCGCCAATTAAAAGCTGTTTTTTTTTCTGAATGCACTGATGTGCGACACTTGTTATTTTTAACAAAAATTCGCATAAAAATATGCTTTTTAAAAATATATTACACCTTTTGACAGCTGCCGTCAATTAAAACTTCCATATTCAAACACGCATAACTCTTGAATCACTCCATCAAATTTCATGATTCTTTTTTTCAAAACTTACTACATTTTATGGGCAAAGGTTGGCACCACTCAGCTGTTCAACTGTATTCAGCTGGCAATTGTAAAAAAGTGTCTCCATGGAAACACTCAAAACTCAACTTTCACATGTTTTCAGTTTTTTCTCGATTACCGAAAGTATGGTTTTTCAATACATAAGGAAAATTTTCTCACCAACCACTAAACCAGTCATTGTGAAATTTTCACAGAAAATTCACAGTATGTTAGTATGTGTACTGAGTTTTTTCTGTCGTGGTAAATGCAAATTTACATATTACAAATTTGTCAACTTTCAAAAGTTAAATGAGAAAACAATTTCCATTTTCTATGTTATATTTTTCAACAAAAAAACTCAGCTCTTGTGAAAAGGTCTACAGAAACTGCTGTGAAATTTTCAAACAGATTGGTTTAGTAGTTTTTTAGAAAATGTTCCTTATGTTAAACTGGTGAAAGGTAGGGCTTCCATGTCCCCCCTTCAACACACATACACCCGCGCGCGCACGCGCATAAATAACACAATAACGGTTTCCACGAGTCACACTCTAAACAGAGCTAGGGTTACATTCTGCATCATCAGTGTTTCACATTAATTCTGTTTATAAAACAATCGCTTTATATTTATGAAAACTTAAACTAGGGAGTACTGTGTTCTACTGTATATCGATACTTAAATGTTTTTATAGAATGTTGACACAGCTGACGAAGGCGAACACCACGTCGAAACGCGTACGAGAAGAAAACACAAGTAAGTTTCACAAGTTGAAAGTTTCAATATTCTATAAAGTTTAGTGCTGTGAAAAAAGATGATGAACAATCAAAACAACTTAAATGTTTTGTGTCTCCATATCGTGATAATTATTACACTAATAACTAAAGGTACCCGCTTAGCGCTGTCCCTTCTTCCACTGATTCGTCATAGCCGTTTTGGATAAAAAAATCGAGACCAACTGTTTAGTTATCAATACGTAGGCCTGCAGTTTATTTATTCGTTAGTGGTGTGGCGTGGTACATAACAGCTGTTCCCGGTTGTGATAGGCCTAAAACTTAGCCTAAAAATTAATTCGAATTTTTCTACTACCAAGTGTTCTTTTTTTAGAGCCAAAATGTTTTTTTATATTATTATTTATCATTCTATGGCAGAAGAAGAGGGTCCCGGGATCTGAATCCATTATAGGCCTTACTTACACAGAATAAATCAGGACACAAATAATCGAATTAAAAATAATAAAGACAAACAGAGAAACACATGACTAAACGAACAAAACACAAACAGGTACGTAGTAACTGCTGCACGTCGGTTCCGAAAACGAACATTGTTGCTAACTGAGAGTTTTGCCGGTTTATACATGTGCCCCCCCTCCAAAGTTTGTACATTGACTCTACTACTACGAGATCAATGACCATATGCAGTAAAACATTGCCGATGTCCGAGTAGGCAACACAAGACGGTGCAAGTTCGAAAGCAATACTATGCTTTTCTTCTACTGATATTGTTCGGATTTCAAATTGTTCAATAACCAAAGTATTTATTCTGTAATATAATTATTTTCTCTTATTTTCAGTCCGGCAACAGCGGTTACTTGGACGCCACGCTACTGTTCGTTATTTAGTTGGGTACAACGTATATTATCTTTTATAGATAGTTTGTGTTATTTTTACGTGTTATCATTGCGAAATTTTCAATTTCTCAAACGCCAATCATGTAAGGTTTAAAGAATGACTCTGTAAAAAAGTATCAGCTTGGTTGTGAAATCACAAGTGTTCAGACGATCAGAATCTGGTGACCGTCAAGTGGATGTAGCCTGTTCATTAAATTTGGTACCACCCACAATTAAAACAATTTAAAAAAAAAACTGAAAAGATAAAAACATCTGCGTCGATGTCATCAAAATTATCTGTCGCTAAAAAAACTCTGTCGGGAGCAGTGTGCTTGAAGAAATGAAAAAAAGTTAAGCATTTGGATTGATGGTCAAACGCAGCGTAACATGCCGTTTAGTCAGTTTACCGTCACGGAGAAAGCTAGAAGCATTTTTACTTACATTCAGAACGAAAAATGTGACAAATGAGAAACATCTGGAACTAGTAAAGGATGATTTGGTATGTTTAAGAAACGTTAAAATCTTCACAACTTTAAATAACGGGTGGAGCAGGTAGCGCGGATTACCAGGCTGCGTTAAATTAAAAGTAAATAAATAAAAGATAGGATTAGAAAATTCAAGTGTCTAGAGGAAATAATTCAAGAGAATGGTTTAGAAAAAATCTGCTATAGAAGAAAGGATTCATAAAACGGAAAGAGCATATGGTATAACTAAAGATATTTACAATACAAAGTGCATATCTAAAAATACTAAAATAAGGCATTACAGTAGTGAAGGCAGAATGCCTATTTGCAAGTGAATGTCTAGCACTGAATTATAGGCCTAATTTAGACAAACTAGGAATATTGGAAAGACGAATTATTAGGAAATATTAGGCCCACGAAAAACTTCAGAAGGTTGGAAATTAAGAAGTACAGTATATATCAAACTATAGGAAATATAACAGAAACAATGAGAAAAAGAAGACTATTATTTTTTGGACATTTATATAGAATGGACGACAATAGGTTAACAAAGCAGATCTTCAAATATCTGTGGGGGGGAAGAAGTCAACATCTAGTTGGATTAAAGAAGTCCAAAAGGATTTATAAAAAAATAATATTGCCACGCAGAAGAAGGAATTGAAAGAGACGTTTTTCGGGCAAAAGTGTTAAAAATAGAAGGAGTCCCAGGGTAGGAGAGAGCAAAACGCAGGTTCAAAGTGGACTGAAGACAGGAAGAAGAGACACAGAGAAAAGATGAAAGAATACTGGAGAAAAAGAAAAGAACAGAGAATAAAGAATTGAAATTGGCATGTGGTCCTTAGATGGCCGATACAAAAAAAGTAAACAACAAATAAATAAAGAATAAAACAAGTAGTAAGCAATAATCATTGAAAGAATCTATCCCGTACAGCGCTGTTTCATATAGCGCTTCGTGATCGCGGAACGTATCTCAAGCGTTAACCGGGGTATTAGCCTATTGTTCAAGGAAACATGGGACTATGCAAAACTCCGCTACCCGTTCTCAGACTGTATTCAAAGACAATAAAACACAATCACATAACACAACTGCGGGTTACACCATTAAGAGGTGAAGTCGTAATCGTTGGCAAATTGATCCAGTGAATTCACTCATTACTAGACTCATTAAAGCCCCGCCCAGAAGGGGGGACGAAGGGGACATTGCCCAGGAGTTCGGTTCCTGGGGGGGGGAGGTTCAGATATTTTTTAAAACGATTTACATACGTCTTTCTGTAGACTTTTAAAACGACTTTTACGTTATATTTTTTATATGTAAACAAAAAAGATAAGTAGAGTACCGTATGGACACCTTTTTATAGTTAAGATATTTTCTTTTGATCATCTGATCAATGTTTTCTTTATAAAGTTACATCGGTAATTGTTTTGAAAACAGATACTCCGAACCGAAGCAATAGACCGGGGCGGTGCCACTGCCTCTGCCAGTGTTTGAATGCTTTGATAACAGCATTTTTACCATTAATTTACCTCATTTTTACTAACTAATAATAAAGCGATGATGATGAGTGGAAGAATCACTCCTCTCTTATAGTTGAGGGGTCACTCAATGAGAGTTGACGTTTCAAAATCTTAAGCTAACCCCATCCCGTCTCCTTATTGGGATGGTCTAAAATGGTCTAGGATGGTCTAAACTGAGTCACACATAAAATATAGAATAATTTTATCATCAGAAAGCATGTATAAAAATTCCCTTTTGTAGTTATATTATATTATATGTATAGTCTATATATATAAATAATATATATAATATATAAATACATATATATAAACGTTATATAAAACCACATATACACGCATTTTCGGGGAACAGACGGTTGCATCGTTTGGGAGGGGGGGCACAATATGGTTTGCCCAGGAGCCCGGAATTCCTCTGGGCAGGTCTGGACTTCTTACTGTGTCTATGCATTTCTTACACAACTGTATTTCTACACCAGTATGTGATTATAACATTAGGCATGTATGACATCAGATTAAATTAAATATTTATTATAACAATTCCAAGATATTTGTACGTCTGTTATGAAGTAATATTTTAATAATACAATTTATAAATTTAGGCTAAACTAACATAACGCGACAATGCGTTTTTAGTACATTTTGCTGATTCAGCACGAAAGATAATATGTGTAACGTACATTCTCTCTCAAGTTATAAAATTGTGTTGACCCGTGATATTAAACAATCTATAATATGTATAAGTAATAAACAATATTAAACTCCTTAACTATACGGCGTTCCAAGTCGCATGGCACCTGAGGGATTAGGAGACCATTCATAACACACACACACACACACACACACACACACACACACACACACACACACACACACACACACACACACACACACACACACACACACACACACACACACACACACACACACACACACACACACACACACACACACACACACACACACACACACACACACACACACACACACACACACACACGCACAGCCGTTCCGCACGCCTGGGGTTAGAATCATCTACTGGGGTATCCACTACGTACCTGAAACTTTTGTCATATGAATTATTTAACAAACCAGCTTAGCTCAGCATATTTGTAAGCTCCATAAAATTTTAAAGAAAATGACACCGAACACGACGTGGTTGTAATATATTTTAGATGTAGGCCTACAAGTAAGTGTAAAATAATACTCATTTTGGCTTTAGAAATTAGTATTTTGCAAATGTAGACAGCATTTGTTACTGTAGAAAAATACAAATGTTCACATTACCGACGTAATTTTGCGCCGTGAATGTAAATTGCAAATACATTTTTGTTTTAATCATCAAGATATTACCAACATACTTATTACTTTATAATAAAGTCTTATTTAAGTACTCCAGTTCTGCGCATGCTTTACAAATCCATAAAATACTCATATTTATCGCAGTTATGTGTTGTTAACTCATTTTTCTTACAATGTCACGGAGATTACAAAAATTATAGTTTAATTTGGATTATAAGCTAAATTAAAAATTTTATAGTTTTGAATTGGACCGTATACGCCTAACTTACCTGAACCGCCCGGGTCGGGCCGGTTGTGAATGCGCGTGCGAGAGTAAGGGTCTTCTAATCCCTTAGGTGCCATGCGGTTTGGAACATCCTATAACTGGGTATGATACCTTCATTACCTGGTGGCAGCTTATGGTCAGAACTAGTTACCACTGTTTTCTCGAATGCTTATAAGTTAAGTTAGAATTACTGAGGTAGTAAGCGATGGCCTGAATTTGTGTTAAGGAAAAACAAAGTCAGTTCTTGGTAAACGGCTTTATTAACCTAATGCAATAAATAAATAAATATATATTTTAAGAGTACAAATTAAATTAAAGTTGAGACGTCATCAACAGCAACAGTAACGTAAGTAGTCATACGCGGGGCAGATGGCGTAGGGGTTGACGGGGCACCAAATGTCGAGTGGGCAGTTGAGACGTCATCAACAGCAACAGTAACGTAAGTAGTCGTACGCGGGGCAGATGGCGTAGGGGTTGACGGGGCACCAAATGTCAAGTGGGCAGAACACGCCGAACAAATCTGTACAGAAATAAAATTACATTGAATTTGATAATTCAAAGGAAAGTGTTAAAATTAAATATATTTAATATTTATAATATCTTTACCTCAAGATGCGTTTTCATCATTTGGAACATGTTTCGGGACACTTAGTGTTCCCATCGTCAACCTTCCTAATTTTGAAGGCCTAAATTAGGAAGGCTGATGATGGGAACACTAAGTGTCCCGAAACAAGTTTCAAATAAGGAAAAAACATCTTGAGGTAAATATATTATAAATATTAAATATGTTATATACATCAAAAAATAGACTGTAGCAAAGTGTTTTAAAATTAAATAATATAGGCCTACTTGTTTGGTTATTTGGTAAGAGTCTTAACAAAGTATAGAGAAAAATGCGCAATGTCATTAAGAGAACACAGGGGTGAAAAAAATTGTGCAGTGGAAAAGAACATAAACCACGAGAAGGTTAGACGGATGATGCTTTGAAAGACATTAGATCAGTGGAAGCGAATGATTGAAGGCGTAAGAAATCTAACAGTGCAGGATGGAACGGTGTTTTGAGGCCCGTCAAAGTTGACAGAGGCTATAGTGCACATTTTTCATCATCATCATCATCATCATCATCGTCGTCGTCGTCGTTGTCCTGATGAGGAGGAGGAGAAGAAGAAGAAGAAGAAGAAGAAGAAGAAGAAGAAGGAGAAGGAGGAGGAGGAGGAGGAGGAGGAGGAGGAGGAGGAGGAGGAGGAGGAGGAGGAGGAGGAGGAGGAGGAGGAAGAAGAAGAAGAAGAAGAAGAAGAAGAAGAAGAAGAAGAAGAAGAAGAAGAAGAAGAAGAAGAAGAAGAAGAAGAAGCTTTCTATTTAGACAGGCCATATTCTGAGAAAGAACTCTGTGTTAAAATTAATAATTGAATGAAAAGTGGAAAGTTTGGAACTGACAATGGAAAAGGTACAGGGGATCTGGAGCGCTGATAGATCTAAAGGAGAAAAACGTGTCCAAATCTGTAGAGAATCCAACATAAGACAGGATGGTAGTCAATCTATTCAGCCGAAACCTGTTGTTAGATGATTTAGGAAAAGAAGACATTCTGAGTAGAGAGGAAAATACTAAGTAAGGATACTAACAGCTGGTTTGGCGTACCTTTGACAGGGCTACCGTCTGACAGCCAGACCAAATTATTTTTCTGTTTTTTAGAAAAAAAATATTATCGCTGCCACTCCACAACTGTTAATACTGAAATCATAATTATAATTAATATTGTGAAAACTTGCTAACCTACAGATATATAGTCTTGTAAGACTGACCTGTAGGAAGACCGCATCCGCAGCAGTATCCGTGTATGACAGCGGTATGCAAGCGACAGTCGAATGGCGGACACGGACCGCACGGAGAGAACGGGATACCTGCTCACGCACAAAATGTACACACTCAGTTATGATGAACGTTTTTATTATTATAATATATAACATTACATTCTAAACATTTTTAGGATATACAATAATAACACATAGAGGGGTCCTTTGGGACACAACATCACTTGGGATATAAAGTTCTTTTTAAAGTTGTCCGACTTCACTCCAAGGCAGTGCCGGATTTACCACTAGGCCGACTAGGCCGCGGCCTCAGAGGGGGCCGCAAGCTACAGATATTTTTTTTTACAGAAGAATTTTTATAGAAGTACGAGAAACTTTATTTATGATTTTTTGAAATTAAATGATCAATTTTTGTTAATAATACAAATGGAAGACAGTTCTTATTTAAATATTACGCGCTTATTTTTAAGACGTTAGCGTCCTTGAAAACCAATCTGCGCATGCGAATTTTGAACTTCAGATATATTACCCACGAATTTACACGACCGTGGTACATTTTTTGTGTATGCTTTCCCCGACATTAATTCCATTAAGCTACATAGTTACTTAATATTAGTTTACCATTAACTTGTTCTATTTTTAGTCAAAGAATAAAAACAATATAGACCTATTTTTTATTTTTTTTTTAATATTAAGAAAAAATTAATGTGTTATACCTAGACAAGAAAGAAATTTTTATGTTAAATTTTTGAATAAGCATAGTTAAATTACTCTACTTAAAAAAATAAATTAATTTGCTCAATTCTTTGCATGTTTCTTAATATTTTAAAAACGTTTGCTGTATTCATGCTTTTTTATAGTACCTAGCCTGCTGATTTTAAATTTGATAGTATTAATCTGACATCAAATTACTTCTGCAGTATATCTTCAAAGTCAGAGCCGGGAAGGGGCTGCTCAGAAAACTTGGCCTAGGGCCTCAAAAATCTTAAATCCGGCACTGCTCCAAGGTGAGAAAGAAGATACATTAATCGAGTAATAGATACAGCGTGGTAATAAGCTACAAGGATTAGAAGCTCAGATAAGCCAAAGGATGAAGTAAAGCAGGTTTGCGCCTTATCATTGTTATCGTTCAAGATACAACAAATTAAGCAAGTGACCAGTCTTTCTGAAGAAGAGACTTCTGGATAACTAGCATATATTTACAGATATGCAGATAGGCATTTTCGTTGAAAGTTATAGTGATCTAGACGACAATGAAATAGAAATAGATCTATTATGGGAAGTAGACTCTATAGGTTTGACGTAGAGGTGAACGAGAAGACAACCGAAGCTGGAACTGACACAAGTAAAATGGATATATTAAACCGGTAGGTGTAAAGCTGAAGCTGGTGAAGATTTTATAATACCTGATGCGCATAGTCTCAGTAGATGAAAGATCTACTGAAGACGTTAAACTCTAGCATAACAGAGACAAAACAGAAAAAGGAAAGGCCGCTAAGCTCAACAAATAGGTCTACTAGACTCACGGAAAAATCTGACAGATAGTGGCTCTGTTAGCAGCCTAATATTATGTATGTGTATGCTTTAAAAAAAATATAGTATATATATCCTCAGCACGTTTTGAACGCGTTTTAACGTTTTTCTGTATTTTTGATTATATGTTTGTCTTGTTTGTCTGCGAGCATTAATTCTCCTTCTTCTTCTTCTTCTCCTTATGCGGTTCTCATCCGTGAAATAGTTTGCAGCAGCTGCTGGTACTTGGGATATCCTGAGGGCCCTTAATGTTGTGGTTTCCCCTTGCCGAAAGCATCCAATGCTTTTGGCCGGTACGCGGCTCATCCGCCTTTAGGGTAGAGGAGTCGTCAGACACTGGCTGTACGCTCTACTCCATTACCGTAGTGAAATTATCTTACGAGAATGCCCGTTAATTGTTAGATTACAAAGAATCGAATATCACGTATATAAACAGAAGCTGCCAATGAAGACACAGCTAAATGTTGAATCGTGTATAAAGAAAAAGTGATTAAAACATATTAAAAACTATATAATAAAGAAAAAATGACGAAATGCAAAATATCAGCAATCATGTTGGGAAGAAGGAACAAACAATTGAAATAAACTGTTTGGCATTCTCAGATGACTTTGCTATACTTTCTGAACATCTGACATCTGCAGTAACACAAGTTAATTTTTCGGAGGACATAGTCAGTAGAACGGGCTTAAGATTTTTTGCAGAAAAAACCAAGTTTCTCACGAACATTAAAAATGCGCCAAAATTCTTGCTAACAGATATTGGTCGAATAGAGAAAGTTCGGAAATTTAAGTATCTAGGGGAAATAATTCAAGAGAATGGTTTAGAAAATATGCTATAGAATCAAGGATTCATAAAATGGAAAGAGCATATGGTATAACTAAAGATATTTACAATAAAAGGTGCATATTTGAAAATGCGAAAATAAGGCATTACAGTACAGTAGTGAAGCCAGAATGCCTATATGCAAGTGAATGTCTAGCATTGAATTATAATTTAGACAAACTAGAAATATTGGAAAGACAAATTATTAGGAAAATGTTAGGCCCACGAAAAACTTCAGAAGGTTGGAAATTAAGAAGTAATGATGAAATATATCAGAGTATAGAAAATATAACAGAAACAAAGGAGAAAAAGAAGACTATTATTTTTTGGACTTTTATATAGAATGGACGACAATAGGTTAACAAAGCAGATCTTCAAATATCTGTGGGGGAAGAAGTCAACATCAAGTTAGATTAAAGAAGTCCAAAAGGATTTAGAAAAAAATAATATAAACGCAGAAGAAGCAATTGAAAGAGGGGGTTTTTTCGGGGAAAAGTGTTAAAAATAGAAGGAGTCCCAGGGTAGGAGAGAGAAAAACGCAGGTTCAAAGTGGACTGAAGACAGGAAGAAGAGACACTGAAAAGATGAAAGAATATTGGAGAAAAGAAAAGAACAAAGAATAAAGAATTGAAATTGTCATGTGGTCCTTGGATGGCCGATACAAAAAATATGCTAGATACGTTTCACACACACATATAAAATAAAAATTACACGTTATTAACATATTGAATTACATAATTATGTAATAATATATAACCTATACATACACTATCACATAGTATTGGATGCGCGCGCTTGTGTGTATTTCTAAGTAGTTTAAAATGCTTATCGTATGTTTAATTGTCATAATTTATACGTTTTAGTTTATACTGTTTAAATGAGAATATTACTTCTAAGTCAGCTGACAAACATTTTATCAGTACTAATCAATATTATCACTCAAACGCTATCGGGTTTGTATAAATTAGGAACGCTGTTTTCATTTTAACATAGGCTTTAGTACCAGCGTTGCAGCATCGAGTGCTTCCATACAACCGTTCGTTAAAAATAAAATGCGTGTTAAACCTAAAAAATTTAGTTATTAGTAGGAAATAACAAAAAAAGGTTAATTATTTTCTATCACAATTATTGTTACACTACGATCGTCGAAAAACTGAAACGCTTCAAGATTCCGTCTTTCACAGCTACCACGGTAATCTCTCCTTAAAAACCTCTAAGCGGTGGGTGATTTCTTGTTGGTAAATCCTCTATGCGGACTCCTTCCATCGTAATGTTTTTCTTGCTTGACGTTTCAAGGATCGACCTCAAAAGCTGTGAGTGGCGGTTGAAAGATCTAACAAGACCCAACAAACACCTAATAACAGGGTTGGTCTTTGTTGGGTCTTGTTAGGTCCTTCAACAGGGTCTTTCAACAGCCACTCTCAGCTTATGAGGACGATCCCAGATTGCATGGATCGAAACACACAATAAATATTACGATGGAAGGAGTCCGCATAGAGGATTTACCCATGACAATCTTGTTTGCGGCCTTCCTCGCTGAAGCGAATACCTTACTTATACCATACAAGAGTTCAAACACTTGTAAACTCATATAATACATTCTACTTTATTTTTTACTTAATGGACCTACAACTCTAACAACTTCAATATTTTTCAAAAATACTAATTTATAAATATCTTATTATTCCGTTAACTTATGTTACGGTACAATCGAACTAAACAAAATATAAAAATATGAACTTAGACCTATAGGCTATGTACTATAGGTGTCTGATTGATCATACTTTTTTGTTAGCCCGACAAAAAAAAAAACATTTATAAGAAAACACCTACGAATTCAATTTAGCTAAATATTTATTAACAAATTCACGCATATTGCTTAGTTTAAATAATATAAAATTACTCGGAAATATCTGAAGAACAAAAAGTTAAGATTTGGGAGAATTTTCGAATTCACATATTCCAAAACTAGCACTACTTTTTTGTATCATTAGACGAATAAATGCGGACTGATTCAAACACGACAATTTAAAAAAAATTTTATCTCTGTGTCCAATAATATAAACTGAAACATTTAATATAATAATACACAAGGAACCTAATGTTTTCGTAGATGAAACAGGATTGACAATCACACACAAACACATTAATACAATATAAAAGTGTTTGAATGTTCTGTGTACCTTTGATTTTTGAATGTTCAGTGTAACGCAATTAACAGGCTTCACTAAATGTAGATAAACAATAAATAATTGGGAGAAATACATTCTAGTAAAGAAGACAAAACGTAATATTTTTAAGAGACACTTTTATGTAAATCAATGTATTGTATACGTTGTAATTATATATAGGCCTAATCAATATATATATATAACTCAAAGTCTGAGGATTTATGTATACTGAATACAAATCCACAACGTTACACCGATTGCTACAAAATTTTGCACAGGTAACCTTTGACACAAGGCGAAAAATACTGTCTAACTTGGAATTTGATATTTTGCCCCGTTCGCACAATTTAGG
Organism: Magicicada septendecula; assembly: GCA_034769895.1. NCBI lineage: Eukaryota > Metazoa > Arthropoda > Insecta > Hemiptera > Cicadidae > Magicicada > Magicicada septendecula. The sequence continues at coordinate 83,303,125 of CM068370.1, forward strand.
TCGTTTTAATTATGCCTTTCGTTGACGCGTATAAAGGTGTCAACATCACCATGTAGACCAGAATTAATTACCATAGTAACAGTAAATAAACAAAACCTATTTAGCGGCATCAGAACATTTATCCATTCCTGCAGTACATTTTCAATGTTTTTATATAGTATGCGATTGTATCGATATATTACGATGTGGAAAAGAAGAAGTGTACTATTTGTAAATTGTCCTATTACTTAATGCAAAGCGAAAATACGTGTTGTTTTCATTTGTGAGGTTAGGTGACAATAGTTTTTGGTTTTTAGTTTACTGCTGAAATATATAAAAGCCATGGTTGAGGAAAACATAACGTTTAATGTGTTCTACAATGCTTCTAACACAGTAACACTTAAAATAAAGAATTTAGCGTTTTTGATTTAACACGTACTTTATAGATATCTCCACAGGATTTATAAACGGGTACTTTTAAATCTCCAAAGGCTGTCGCACCAACATAATAATTTTAGTACAAGTTAAAATAGTACAAGTGTTGAAAACAGCTTTGGAGAGAATTTGACTACTGAGTACAAAATTGTTATACGAGCTGACAGAACGCCATATAGACACAGACAATAAAAATTATATTAAAATACTTATTAAAAGTCAGATATTCACGTGCGAAGCCGCGGGTAACAGCTAGTTATTAATAGTACACCTTTCTCTCTTTCTCTCTCATCTCTCACTCTCTCTCCCGGACACACAGATTAGGCGTACGTACATTGTGTCCTGTATGGTCGTGTATTGTATATCGGATAGATTTAATGTAAAAGTCGTTACCTATCGAAATAGTGGCGGTTGTACACGTGGCCACAGTCGCCATTGTGACCAGCCATGAATTGATTTTGAACGCAGAAATCTTTCTCATTGCAACTGATCGTAGTAGCGCCAGAGCTTCGTTCGGATTCTCGCCAACTGTTCGTTTACGCACAAAATTTATGTAACAAAAGCAGAGCAGTACAAGGCTATGTGACATCGTCAAGGGCGTGTCGTTGTGTACGGTACGGTACAGTGCGACTGCTAATCGCGTCAAACCGCATAATCCGTCCCACGCATTGTTTACACACCGACTTAACTGTTTCTAATTAACGAAAAATCCGTGTCACCAGTCAATGCCAAAAGAGTTATTTGTGTGAACACGTTTCTTACCAATCACCACCATCACCACCATTACCACCACCATCATCGTCATCGTTTTTATTGTTATTATTATTAAATTCGTAGTCACCGTCAATCAATGAATATTTCCGGTGAAGGGTTTGTGAGGATCGGTCAAAAAGTGTAACACCGATTTTAAATTAATCAGTGATTAATGTAATCAACAATTAGTATATATATATTAGAACTAGTACAGAAAACGTTTATACACATACCTGTCAACATACAGCATAGTAAAACATATTATAGATAAATACAGATTATAGGGATGATCAATTATGTAAATTATTAAAAGTTATTTTTATCATGTTTAACAGTGTGCATCTGTTGTTTAACAGTGAATTTTACCACTAGCAAGTGAAATATGTTAAAAATAACTTTTAATAATTTACATAATTGCACATCTCTATAATCTGTATTTAGCTATAATATGTTTTACTATGCTATTCGTTGACTGGTATATGTATAAACGTTTTCTGTACCAATTCTAATATACAATTGTTGATTACTGCTTTTATACTTAATTACAAATACCATTACACTATGACTAATTTAAATTGTAATATTGTATAAAGTAGGCTATGTTCTGGGATATTACAATTTTCTCGTTGTATTTAAGGAAGACATTTGATGATGTAAAACATACTGTTTCAACTCTTTCAAGGATACAAGGACACACACACACACACACACACACACACACACACACACACACACACACACACACACACACACACACACACACACACACACACACACACACACACACACACACACACACACACACACACACACACACACACACACACACACACACACACACACACACACACACACACACACACACACACGCGCGCGCGCGCGCGCGCGCACGCACGCACGCACACACGCACGCACACACACTCACTCACTCACTCACTCACTCACTCACACACTAACACAAACGCGTGCACTCAAATAATTGATCTGTTGTATTTGACATTTCTTTTGTGTTCATATACAGGTCCTGATGATGACAATACATATTATCGGAACGTCGACACAAATAATTTAAAATTTGTGTTATACTTTTTGACCGATCCTCACGAACCCTTCACCGGAAAATTATTATTGTTATTATTATTATTACTGCAAGTGGGAGCTGAGACAGTATTTACAAAGAACGCTGTGAAATACCTAGATGTGAGACTACACTCAAAGCTCCCTATTATTGGGAGCAAATAAAGTATGCAGCTAAGGGGGCTAACGTTACAACCAAGCCCAGCAGACTTATGGCCAACGTAGGCGATCCCACTGCAAGCAAGGGACGATTGTTGATGGCGGACACAGAATCCATCCTTCTCTACGGTTGCGAAATCTGGGCCAATGCACTAAAGGTGGAGAAGTACAGAAAACGTATGGCATCGGAGCAGAGAAGAGGAGCTCTCAAAGTAGCATCCTCTTACCAGACATACCTAGATGTGAAATACCTAGATGTGAGACTACACTCAAAGCTCCCTATTATTGGGAGCAAATAAAGTATGCAGCTAAGGGGGCTAACGTTACAACCAAGCCCAGCAGACTTATGGCCAACGTAGGCGATCCCACTGCAAGCAAGGGACGATTGTTGATGGCGGACACAGAATCCATCCTTCTCTACGGTTGCGAAATCTGGGCCAATGCACTAAAGGTGGAGAAGTACAGAAAACGTATGGCATCGGAGCAGAGAAGAGGAGCTCTCAAAGTAGCATCCTCTTACCAGACAATGCCAGAACCAGTAGTCCTGGTGATAGCGGGAGTGAATGAACCTGTCGGCTCTAAAACGGAAGTATTTATTCGAAAGAAGAGATGAGATTGGAAGGTATGCCGCAAAGCGTCAAGCTAGATCACTGGCAAGATCGTTGGGATAGACAGGATAGATGAAGATGGACCGCAAGGCTCATACCAAACTTGTAGGAATGGATCAACCGCCAACACGGTGAGGTCAACTGCCATCTGACCCAGTTGCTCAGTAGCCACGGCAATTTTAATGCCTACCTCCATATAATGGGAAAGGTGTAAAGTCCAACATGCCAATACGGAGACTCTCCCCATGAAGATGCCTCGCACACGTTTTTCAAGTGCTGCAGATTCGCAAGACAGAGGATGGTACTGGAAATGGAGCTCGGGGAGTCCACGCCCGAGAAAGTAGTTGCGCTTATGCTTCGTGGTAGGGCGGAATGGGACCCCATCAATGCATTTATTCAGTGGGTGCTACTATAAAAAAAGACAGGCCCAAATTGTACCCAACGGACAGTGGAAGAATAACGAACGTGGACACTGATGTACGGATGGAGAGTAGTACTGGCCATACTGAAGAGCGGCTGACGTTTGCGACCTACCCTGCCTACTTCCACAAACGTTTTCAGCCATTTATCTCTCAGTTTACTTAATGCCTTTTAGTGTTACATAAAAAGTAATTACAAGGTACAGGCAGAGTAGACGCAGGGTCTTGCAACGTCCCCATAGCCCCCTAGAATCGAACAACAGCCTTCTATCATTCTATGTACCGTCTTCTTAAAGTTTAAAAAAAGAAAGTTATCACTATGAATTTGAATGTAAATTTACCTAGTTAGCTTGTAATTATAATCCTTAAGTGTGCAATCAAGTAATTAGGATGTTGTTTCTTTATTATTAGATAGGCCTACAGTTTTGTAATAACGTGCGTTGAAAGACTTTGAAACCCTAAACACAACCTGTAGGCCTAATATACATTATAGGCATACCTCGTAAAGAAATGAAACTTTATACCTGTAATTCTTGATACACTTGACGTTCAAGTTATTAGCAAGAAACACGTTGCAAAAACAACGTTTTTCTCAACACCCTTAAAATAATCGCTGTCCACGACAATTATTGTGGACAATTAGTGTAGACTCATTAATTTCTTAAAATATGATATAAGTCCTTGAAACGTTATAAACGCTTAGAAAACTAGTTTTGATTGATCACCTAAATTCTTTAATTCTTTAGTTAGTTTTCAAAATATGCTGTACAAAATATGAAATCAAAAATATGGAACCACTTAATAAACAATTAACATTAATTATTATATTACTTTAAAACCGCTGTTCTAAACAACTTACTTTATTTAAGAAAAATAACAATTATTTATTCAAGAATATGTAAAGCTAAAGTTGTTTGGAACGTGTTTATTACTAAAATAATTTAGTTCAAGAACAGTGAAGAAGTTAATAAAACTGTGTGAAACGATTAAAAGTAAAGGTTGAAACTTTGTCTAAAGTATGTAATATAGGCCTTCTGACTGTTATAAGTGCCCAATGGGTGACAGGTAGAGATCGAATTGTATCTGACATAAGACAAGTCAGATTATTCTCATCATAACAGGATACAATGTAACGGTCTGTGAAATGTGGGTGGAGTTTAACATAAGAATCACGAAACTGTATAGGGAGATACCAGACCGAGTGCGATCCATCGTCGGTGTAGAGATTGTAATGTTAAGGAGCTAAAAAATGAGGGTCACCTACATCGCCGGAGGAGAAACAGCAACAGGGAAAGACCTGATCGGAACAACAACGGGCTGACGTGAAGAGCGAATAAAGATCATTGCCCCCAGCATAAACTAGTTACGGAAACAACTGATCAGACTCCACTGATCGGAACTGTCACTCTCCAGCTGAAACTGCTAAATATTCTCCAACAGAAAAAATTAAAGTGTAGCAAGTTAAGCCTTGACAGTAGAATTGTTGTAATAAACAGACTTTTAGAGTGAGGGTGTACCATCGTGTCACTGAATAAGCAAAGTAAGGAAAACGGTTTTATAATACCTATCTGGAACTTAACGCACCGCCCTGATTATTATAGTACTATTAATGTCAGAAGTTACATTTCTATAACTCCTACTAGTTTATGCTTACATACAAGTAACCAGAAGCTGCAAATCTCCATCAACGTTATTACATACATATGACTTACAAACATATTTACACAGATATTTTTTTACATAGTGTTTAAACATAGTGTTTACGTAGTGTTTAAACGTACCCGAAATGGAGAAAAGTCATAGAAATGGCATATGATAGACACTAGATAACGTTACGACAATGGAGCTAGTACTTTGGGCTGCTAAACTCGGGTTACTGTATGACCTAGGTGAAAAAAGAGGACAACCTGAAAATTTAACAGCATGATCGTCACTTTAAGGATCAAAAAAAATTTGACAGTAAAAACATTATACATTATTGATAAGAAGGTATTCATGATTAATTTAAGCATTTTTACAAGAGATTATACAATGTACAATTAAATTTTTGTGATATAGAGACTTACATAGGAAAAGAATATTTGCTATATTTAGTTTTAATCATAGAAATAATTATTATAATACTAGTCCGTCTGAATCGGATTCACAGCCTAAATCTTTAATTGTGTCTTTGCGGTGCCATCGGTATTTATCACATGAACTTCATTATCGTTACTTCATTCTGCTTCATTATCGTTCCGGTCTTTCTTAAAGCTAGTAGCCTATGCTCTTTTAATAAATTTTCGGTTAACACGCGCTTTCGTTTTGGCATATAAATAATAATAAATTCAACTTGCTAACAACTAATACTACCTCTAACTATACTCAGAATGTGCACGAAAATAAACAACTCAATTTAGAACTATCAATAACCTTAAAAACTCACGAATGTAAACGCCTATTAGCCTATAATTGCAGAATACGCGGAGAAGAGTTGTAGGCAAGCGACATATGACGACAATGGTACATTTCTGAGCGGCGCCGCTGGAAGCGCTCTTGCGCGTGACTACATTTTTTAGTTTTACAAAAAAGAGGACATTTCCCTGTTTTTAAAAAAAATCCTCCCGGACAGGTTTTTAACACACAAAAACAGGACGTGTCAGGGAAAAAGAGGACGTATGGTAACACTAGATAAACTGACATCTTGAAAAACTAAAGATGAATTAAAACTAAAAGACTAAAGGATTTGCTTAAACTGCATTTAGTAAAGTTTTTAATTTGAAAATGTTAAAGACAGGAAAATTGTGTGAATTCCTACAGAGGGAGGGCTTTCTTGGGAAGCTTGCTTGAGAAGACTGCATCAACTGAAGCAGTGTTCATACTTTTGTTGTAGTTAATAGCAAATATCTCTTTTTTCTTTATACAGTTAGTCTTTACAAGACTATAACTAGCTTACGCCTAATATTTATGTTATTCCTAACGTAAATAACGTGTCTCGTGGAATCAATCATGAATTCTCTGATCTTCAGAATCTATGGAAATGTAATGAAAATCAGTGAATCTATTACGAAAATTTAATGGCTATAAAATCTATAATGCAATTGCTATAATGTAATTGCTATAATTTTTATAAGTTTGTTTTATCTTGCGTTTCCTAAGCAGTATGGATACATGTTTGACACCTGCAAGCTTTCAAGACTATGTGTGTAGAATCTTGTTGAAACAACCCACAGTCTACTTTTTGGTGTCTGTAAAATTTTAATGTTTCGTTTACTAACTGAGCTTCAACGCTGCAAGTCAGGAAACAAAATTTTAACAGTTTTGAAAACTGTAGCTTTCTATTGACAGATCAGTTTTTCCTACAATCCTACGTATTCAGTGAAATTTAACCCGAAATTGTTTTCTATCAGTAAACAAGCGAGACTGATAGTTTTATCTTTTTGAGATAAAAGTAACGTGACTCCGTTTACGTTTATTGGATTTTATTGACAGCGTTTTATTCGTTTTTGAAATTTATTAAGATGACTTTGAAGTTATCTTAACGCAGTAATAAGATTCTGTTTGAAACTAGAATCTCCGTGTTATAAGCACAGAATACATTGATGTAACTGCCGGGCCCGCAATGTGGAGAGGGCTTCGGACTAGGGGGTCCATGCAAACATTTCCCTTAATTTTTTAAGAATGGGTATAAATCATTATACTTAAGTAAAACAAAATTTTCCCGTATGTATTTAACATAAAATAAAAAACAAATACACTTATTTTTAACTGTTGTTTTACCGGTACTTAGGCTAATTATGTACTTTGAGAATATAAATTATTTGGTTTAATAGGGCAGTGATTCCAATTAAGAATGCACCGAGGGCACCGGCTGGACTACGTCGTCGGTTATTTGTTATGAGCTACGAAAGGAAACTCATAAATGAGCCAAAGTACTGGATCGTGTTGTAAATATTACTCTGACATTTACAGCTTCAAATTTAATCTTTAGAGGCAACAAATAGAAGATAGTCAAGCCAAATAGCTGAAAAGTTTTGGCAATTATCAATATTTTGAGTAAATACGATCCAGTGTTGCAAGAGATAATCTCAGGCCCGAAGAACAGTGAGAAATGTGATTCCCAAAATTCAAAATGTTATCACTCAGCTTTTATCTAAAAAAGTTAAAACAATTATTTTGAAACAGACTGAATCTGCTCAGTTTTTCTCTGTAATAATGAATACTGCACAACACATTAATAGAAAAGATCAACTGAGTCAAATAATCAGATTTATACAACTGCCTGATCAAACTGGCCTAGGCTTAGAAGAAGAGGTTGATGGCATGAATTAATTAAGGGTAGTAGGGAGGCCGCAAAGGATTCCTGCGTGGGGCACAGAAAAATGAGTTACGCTACTGACAGAATACTGTCATTATTTTTCGAATCAGTTAGGTCTCTTGTAAACGTTGTTTAAAGTACATTTCTGAGAATACTATAATGTAATAGTCTAGATTATGGAATGCACATTTAATTTAGTAAATTAGTCTCTAATCGAAAGCTTAGCTACTCTTGATGAAAACAACTGAGCAAGAGTTTCTGCTTTCGCTGTTTATTTTGTTGACTAATTTGTATGCTTGTTCGATGATCCATGTTCCTTTCTAAGATGAAAATACTTGGAGTCGCTTATGTGCTGATCAGTCGACAAGATGTTTCGTCGTCACAGTTTTAACAGGTTTAGCAAGCAGTGGCGTATTTACGGGGGGGGGGCAGGATCGGACCCCCCCCCAGAGGGTTGAAAACTTTGACGATATTGTTAATCTCTTAACTTTTATGCCGTTTTATTTTACTTTTTTTTTCAGCTGTATACGCTAATATAGAAGGAGCTCCTTTTTAAATATACACACAGGTTTATTACACACCATTAAGGCAGGCTATACCTACGTTTGAAATATGAAATATATGAAAATCAATTCAGTCAATAAGTATCTTTCAACAATGATTTAATATCGCGATTTACTATTGCGTTATTAGATCTACCGTTTAGCCTACTTTAATGGGCCGATTTCAGGATGTTATCACGCGTTTCGCGCTTTAGCCACTTTAATGATAGTAATGTTAATTTTACACTTCTTTCTTTGCAGCCTTCTTTCTTTACACTTCTTTTGTACGAAGCCAATCCGACTCCGGATCCCTTCCAAATTCTAGATAGCCTTATTCTAATGTTAGCAAGCACTATGATTTGTCCTACCTTGGACTGCTAAGAAAAGTAATTAGGTCGTAGAGTTAGGTCATTATAGACAAGTGTTAGTGCTTTGAGATAATGATAAAAAATTATTTACAGGGATCAAGTCATCTTTTTTTGAGTAGACTTTGAGTATACCTTTAGCCTCGTGAACTCAAATTATGTATAGGCCTATCTCATAGACAGTGACGTCTGGTGTGGACTTGAGTGGAGAATTGTAGAGAACCGTTAATTAACTATTAATGGTCCTTCTTCCGTTGTAGATAAATTGACAGTCAACATCTGGAACAAAATACATCTAGCGTATAGCTTATATGGTCCGTTTCAAGTCGGTCCAGTAAGTGATTGAATGAATACTTCATACTTCAATAGTTATTAAAAAGTAAATACTATGCCACTGTTGTTCAAACATTATGTAATTTTAATTTATTAGCCAGCTAAAATAGTAAACATCGTTTAGCGTAAGTAATATGTTTTTATGCTTTAATTACTTAGTTTTTTGTCGTAATAAATGTCAAAGAGTAAAGGGGACGTTAGTCGATGTTTAAGAAACAAAGCGAAGAAAAAAACGTGCCCGAATTTTATATTGCAGTTGTTACACTCATTTGCAGCACTGAAACAACATAATTTTAAAAATGAAGCCTACAGGAAGAAAGATCTTGATAAAGGAGACAGACTTAGTAAATAGTGATTCCGTCAATAATAATATAAGGAAACAAAAAAAAAAGAATCACTTATAAATAGAAAAACATAATTAATTTGTACTATAAACATTACAATGGTCAAAATACAAAATTTGAAATGCTACTTCCTGACCAACAAAGTTCCTCAAATCCTAAAAAAGTATAATAATAATTCTATTATCAGAACAGACTTTCATTTTAAGAAATTTAAAAAATAAAAGACAAATTTTATTGTCTTTCATTGTTCACAGATTGCTTCTAATATATAATAAAACATGCCACTCAAGCCTTTGTGTGGCATACCAAAAACCTTGTACAATAGTACATCATCATTTCTCAATTATATTACTAATAGAGAAACTTGTAACTACACACAGTTTAACAAAAGCACTTTTAATTACCCAACTAGGAAAGAAGATACAAAAAGAGTAGCAGAAAAACCAACTGATATAGGTTGTACTTTTGGGTTTCCCGAAAAAAACATCTCACAATATTTTAAGAGTTCTATAAATATGAGACATACCATGGAGACCAGGTCCTACCTTAAAAAAAATTACGTTTACAAGACTAGTTAACAGCATGGAAAAGAGTGCATGAGACAAGATATCATAAACAAAGGCACAACTTTAAATATTTAGTTTCAATGAGAAGATAACATCAAACACTAAAAATTAATAAATTGGGACTTTTCAGAGAAAGGAACGAAAATATGAAGGAACACGTAGGCAGGTAGATCAAAGAAGGGATGAAAACTGTAAAAGACAAAATTGTCCAAAACGTAACGCAAAAAAGAAGAAGCTAAAAGTGTTTAATAGAAACAATTAAAAACATAATTTTAAATTACTTAAAGAAAATCAATAACATGTATTTATTGATGTTGTAAAAACATGCGTTTATCATCAGCACCTGAGAGAATCACATTTTCCTGCCGCAAATTTAAGTTTAGCAATGAGTTTAGTCGTTTTCACGTAAAAAAAGGAAGAAAACCACTGAGAACAAAAGCAGGTTGTAAACACGACGTTTTAAAAGCCGGGCGGCCCTGTTGTCGATTCGATTCATCGACCAGCCGTCATTTTGTTCTTCTTCTTGCGGTGCGGTGTCAGAGCTGAAGTTTATTAGTGTTAGTTAGTGTGAGTGTTTTATACAAATCTTTTGTAGACGAAGAAAGAATACTATACGTATAAAGGTGGCAGTGGCGGTGACCACACAGGCAGGCCGCGGGGCCGACGACAAGTGACAAACAGTTCCCTCCCTTGTCGGCTTCTCTCTGACTGACTGACTTTAAGCCGACCAGCCTCCTCCTTCTCCTCCTCCTCCTCCACTTCATTATGTTTCACGACGTGAACTACAAAAGCACAAGTAATAATGAAAGTAGCACGTCACTCATTCTCTCTCTCTGCCTTCTATATCCCCTCCTTCCAATCGTTTCTTCTTCTCTCTCCTTCTCACTTTGAATACTTACTCTGTCACATGACAGTCTCGTCTAATTTAAATACCGTGTGGCGTTCACTTCTCTTATGTATATATGTATATTTTATTGGATTTGTTTTCTGTCGGCCATAACGAATACGATAATTATTGTGAGCTACAACTGGTATCCGGTAAATTGCAGACTACTACAGTCTCCGTGTGACTATTGTTTACATAATAACAACTCTAGATCAATCATGTTATTATACATATATACACACATAATGACGCAGTACCGGTAGCACTGAATTTGATTGTGTTCGGGTTACGTGTAGGTGTGTGTGTAAGAGAGTGGTAGAGAACAAATAACCGATGCACCTTCGACATGTATGCACGGGAACTGCACGATGCTCTTGAACCCGTGGGACAAATGATTTCACTGACTTCTGAATTAATTATAAAACTAAAAACAAATCACTGATAAAAATAAACCGGAACACAAGAAATAAAAACTCTAGGTTCATAATTTAGTCGGCATGGGAAACAAACTCTCTCTCTGCGACTAGATTGAAGCTTCATTATTACTTTATTCACGATCCAGTTTGATTACCTTATACGAAGTAACTTGTAACCGCCTTCTTATTTCCTTGGGAAGGCAAGAAATTTGAGGTGGAAACTGCTGATGAATTCACGTGAAGAAATTCGCAGAAACATAATAAATGTTACAGTTAAGATTTCCTATTTTCTATTTTATCTTCTTTCCATAATTAAGAAATTAATTTTGTTAATATTGTTTTTTAATGTGCTATGTCGTTGTTGGCGACCAATTTCATTTACATTATTTCTTTCAGAACGCCTCTCAACAGCCCTATTCGAGTCCACTGGTGAAATATTCTCCATCTACCAGGTCGTTTCACTTCTTCTGTAGTAGGTCTATATGGCTCTTTCCTATAGGCCTACATAGCAAATTGCTCTTTACCAGCTACCATATGCCTCACTGTCTCTGACCGATCACTTTCAGTTGTGGCGCTATCTTCCAGTCAGATCCAATGAACTTTCTTTTTTGTACAAAAATGATCCTCAAAAATAGTGTTTATTGATTAGTTATAAGCGATTCGTCAGGAATAATTAGAGCAGCACATATAAGTATAAGTGTGTGTATACCTATATATGCCTCATAGTGTGTGTGTGTTTGTGTGTATACACAGTGTGTATATGTGCCTTACTTCTCATTATAACATAGTCTTTTTGGCTGTTTCTTTGTTTGTATTCCTTTCTTCTTTTTTCGTATTATACTCGTTTCCTCGGTCCTTATTTATCTATCGTTCGCGGACAACAGTTTATATTTCACGTTTCTTCTTCATGTGCTTCATCTTATTACTATCTTTTCGGTGCTGTTGCTATCTGTCATTATTATTATTATTATTTTGCGTATGAGCCACTGTGAACTACGTTTGGTTCAACTGGTTCTATCCTTCTTCTCCTCTCTCTTCCTCCTCTCCCACATCTCCTTCATTTTTGATCGATGTCTTTCCCTCCTTTCGTCAGTCCAGATGATACCTGTCCTCTTCTTGGGTATTTCCTGAAACCTTGGGCATTTTTTAATTTCTTTTTGAGTGGCAATCGTTCTTCAGTGTTTTTTTAAGTAATCTGGAGTTCTTCTATTATTATTATTATTATTATTATTATTATTATATCTATTACATTCATTATTATTATTTATTATTATTATTATAATTTTTGTTTATTGATTATTTAAATTCTTTACCTGTTGTTCCTTTCCTTCTGTGTTTTTCCTTGCCTTTACCTGATCTAAGAGCTATTCGTCGCTAAACGAGCGATCTGTACAAGTCTTCGGTACCCGTGTAGTATGATTCTGTCGAAGTAACAAGACATCCGACTCAATTAATGCAAGACATTTATCATTCCTCGAGAATATTCACGTTAAGTCCCTGTGACCTTCTATAATAATCTAATAAAGTACGTATAAAAAGTTACAGATTCGACGGGTTTGTTAACAATCTACATGAGATCATCTACACCGACTCTCAAGGGAATTTATGGACCTCTTTAGGTAAGATGTGATAATACGTTCGTACTTCTGCTTTCTGTGAAAGAACGTAAATTACCATACGTTTCTTTTTTTTTTGTATCATTTTTAATGAAGGTGACGCCTACTGTGGTAATTTTGCAGTGTCTTGCCTTTGCGTTGTTCATCAACGTATCACCATCTGTGTTGGTCCATTCCTCATCAACTCATTTTCCCCTTCGTATTCCTTTTTGCCGTCAGTATTACCTCCTAGTATTATCTACAGCACGTCGAATTTTTCACGCGGTATTAAACGCCCTCAATAAGAACTCTTTCTGTGTTTTATTGTGTTAATATATTCTGCCCGGGGTCTTGTATCGTTGGAACATTCTTCGGTCTGTAAATTTACTTTTAAGCATTCTCCTCGTGTCCGCATTTCGAAGACCTAAACTTCGGACATGTCCCATTTTTGGCGTGTTCGTTTTTCGCAATCAAGGCTCAACAGTTAGCAACCATGATTCTGTTAGAGAAACAGATGTTGACAGCTTGTACAAAATAGGGCTATTTGTCGCATATTCACGATACCTTGGAATGATCTAAACGCCTTTTGATGTATATTCCTAGATAGGTGTAGGCCTATGTTTATTGTAGGTGTAGGCCTATGTTTATTGTAGGTGTAGGCCTATGTTTATTGTAGGTGTAGGCCTATGTTTATTGTAGGTGTAGGCCTATGTTTATTGTAGGTGTAGGCCTATGTTTATTGTAGGTGTAGGCCTATGTTTATTGTAGGTGTAGGCCTATGTTTATTGTAGGTGTAGGCCTATGTTTATTGTAGGTGTAGGCCTATGTTTATTGTAGGTGTAGGCCTATGTTTATTGTAGGTGTAGGCCTATGTTTATTGTAGGTGTAGGCCTATGTTTATTGTAGGTGTAGGCCTATGTTTATTGTAGGTGTAGGCCTATGTTTATTGTAGGTGTAGGCCTATGTTGTTACGCCATTACAGAACGTTCTACATGTTTCTCGTCTATCCCAGCAGTCCCCAGCTGCTGGGATCCGCATAATGTAATGTTTGTGTGCACACGTGACACTTAACATGCGTCAACAAACGAAGCTATTCCAGACCATGCCAGTCGACGCACTGTGTTCAACGCCGCAATAACTTATGCTCTAGTGTTTTCGAGTAGTGTTGGCGCGTATTATGGTTTATTCTGGAACCTTGTGCTATCTATTTAAACAACGACAGCTGCCGCTTGGAAGTCAGTTTAAGTGGCGATTTATTCAAGTCAGGTTCGAATATTGTGGCGAAGTGTTATAATTGTGCGGGACTCTATTAGTTGACATTATTGTTGCATGTGGACAAATTTTGCTCGGATTATTGTACAAGTTGATTATAAGCTGTCTTTGATTAATTAAAGCTGGTGATTACTACTGACTTCATTGGTGTCTTGTATTTTGTTTACCAATGTAACATACGACGATCAGTGAGATCGTTGTAACAACATGCTATATGCTATAGGTGTACAGGTGTATGTAGTATTCTAACAGAATTATGTACATGGGCTAAGTTAACTGGAAAGTGATGTTGCTTTTCCGATCTTGTTTTTATGAGCTTTCCAACAGATTCCAGGTTAAGTAAAAAAATTAAAAAATTGTACAGTTACATTTTACAACCCGTAGTGTTCACTTAACCTATGTCGTAAATGTAACTGTAACCCTTCGTTTTTACTTTTTATTGTTTTAAATATAATCTATTACTTTTCCAGTACTACTGCTTAGAGTAATTTTCGTGCAGAAAGTCTGTAACTGCTGCAGAAGGTAAGATCATACTTCTCAATGGACCTTTAATCCGGCTGCGCTTCTTAAAGTAAACCGTCATCAGAACATTTAAAATTCAAACACAGAATGAAATTAGCCTACTTGTGTTACTGTCTGATTGTGACTAAATGTTCCGTAACAGTTAGTCACGGAATGTCGGTAATTTTCTCCGAAGATGTTCACTATTGCGACTTTAACGTTATTAGTATTGTATAAAATATAATGATATACACACCATGATTTTCTTATGCATGTAGGACCTATTAAGAATTTTGTCGTCAGAAATAAGATTCACACAAGCACTTTTTTGCATCGTCAAACGTCATGTCAAGAGCTGACTATACGGTAGCCTGTTTTTCTTCTCAGCGGAGTGCGTATTTCCATTTGCGCAATACCCGAAGTAAACTTTAATTTCTGCCATTGGGTAAATCAAAATACCCAGTCCGCGAAGTGAGCATTTTATTTTACTCACTCCGCGAATTGCGTATTCTGCTTTTACTCAATAACCGAAGTGACGATTGTGTGAAAACACACACGCACAAACGCACACACACTCACGCGTCTTCACAAGTACATTTATTGTAATTATTTATTTTTTTTATTTTTTAAGAAGTTCTTAGAGGTTGTACTCTTTATTTTTATATTTATTTTATTCTTAAACAGTGCAACAGAATATAATAGAAAAAGTAACTAATCTAAGAGACCTACTTAATTGTTAAACATTAAATCCTTAATTTTTAGTGACCGTCAATCAATGAATGTTTTAGTGGATGGTTAGTGAGGATCGGTCAATAATACAAATTTTAGCTATTTTGCATCGACGTTTCGACAATATTTATTGTCATCTTCTAGACCTGTTTATGAAATACAATAGAAATATCAAACATAACGAAACAATTAAATATTTGGGTGAACGTGTTGGTGTATGTGAGTGTGTGCGTGCGTATGTATGTATCATTTTATATGTGAAGACTTATGATAGTTTGTTTACATCTTCAAATTATCTTTAAGAAAACGAGCAAATTATAGTATGAGCGAACTTAATTTATACAGTATTACAATTTAAATTACTAAATGTAATGATATTTTAATTAATTAAACACACAGTAATCATCAACTGGATATTAGATTGGTACATAAATTTTTTATACCTACAGCAGTCAACATATAGCAAAGTAATATATTACCTATAACTAAAACAGATTAGGGGATGTTCACTACGTAATTATTAAAAGTTATTTTTACCATGTTTCACTCCCTACTGGTATTAACAAAACAATCATAATTTAGAAACATACAATTTACACAATAACTGTAGAGCATTACAACTTACATCAGATAGTTGACAAAGGTTACAAACAAAAGTTTCTGGTAAAATTTTTACTAACAGGTAAACTTGGATAATAATTGTAATCATATTGTAAAACATTAAACATTAAAATATTCATGATCTTGTTGCAGGTCGCAATCTTCTTCTTCGCGATCTGCATTGTCATTTTCTGAGGCCTTATCATCAAAATTCTGATTCATTAATAAAAGAAGTCATGTTTGGTCTTTTTTCTTTCTTCTCTTTTGCTTCTTTAGTTTCCTCGATAATACACTTATACTGTACATCACTTAAAAAAAAGACCTTTCTTTCTCCCTCATTAACTCTAGAAGCTTGCACTCAAACTGAGCCTTCATTTTCAATAACAATGTCCTCGGTAAAAACAATTCACTGCGACACGGATTGTTCCAACAGCAGAGACTCACTGCTAGGAATAACAAAACTGACGTGTGTTAGGCGCCGCACTGAGTGGAAGAGCGGCGACATGACAGAACACGCTCACGAGTGTGTGGGAACGGTCACTTCGGCTATTGAGTAAAAGCAGAATACGCAATTCGCGGAGTGAGTAAAATGAAATGCTCACTTCGCGGACTGGGTATTTTGATTTACCCAATGGCAGAAATTAAAGTTTACTTCGGGTATTGCGCAAATGGAAATACGCACTCCGCAGAGTGGGTATTTTATTTTGCCCATTGCCCGAAATAAATGCTCACTCCGCGGATTGCGTAAAACAATATTCGCACTTCGCGGAGTGAGTAAAAATTTCGAGCATTCCCGAATTCGGCAACTGCGAATAGGCTAACATATGCACGTCTTCCTTACGTCATTCACTATGTTCCAATTTGCTTTATTTACTGAAACTTTCTTATTTCAGTAGAAATTCGTTGGAAGTAACTTATGTGTGACCCTTGCACATAGCTCCATCATCCTGAAGAATAGCAATAATGCATGTCTGTGGCTCCCACGGCCGGCATCAACTCTGTTAATACTGTTGCTCATTGCCGGGCTATTATATAGGTTTGGCCTAATACTGTTGCTCATTGCCGGGCTATTATATAGGCCGTGGCCTAATACTGTTTTCAACAACAGACGTTTCGGTTTCACTGTTGGAGGCCATCTTCAGTGTTTCAACGATTGAAAGTAAGTAGCTGGCAAGGTGTGCGCCAAGTCCTAATAGCCCGACAATGAACAACAGTATTAACAAAGTCGAAGAATAGCAATCTACAAATAAAAAATTATCCTTCGTTAAGCGTTAACCTTTATTTCCGTGGGGTTTCAAATGCGGGTAACAATAGAAAATGGATAGTCACCACACTTTACAACACCTCGTAAAGAAAGAAAGAGGAGGTCAAAAAAGTCTAATACTGATGATTTCGATAAATGTTTAACAAAAAACATATCCTACGCTACGAAAACTTCATCAAATTTATTAAGTCTAGCGTAAACTTTCAAGGTGGCGTATCATGTTTAAGATAAGTTATTATGAACTTAGTGTTTAAATGGAAGAAGATTAGAAATAATAGAAGTATGTAAAATGAATGTAGGCGACAAGGGCAAAAAGAATTGAATATCTCAGGAAAATTAAACAATTTAAGACAGAAAAGCGGCCAACCGTATACACAGATGAGTATGTATACACAGTTGTATAAAAGTCGTGAGGGAGCAAATGTAGCGTGAAGATAGGTCACGCAGGTACAGGTCAAATGTTAAACGACGGTGCCTTATTGGTTTTTAAATCGGAACAGAAAACAGGTAATTTTCATTAATACAGTAGGTCTACTACAAATTTGGAGAAATGGATAGTTGAAAACCTAATTCCGGGATTACCACAAAACTCTGCGTTAGTCTGGGATAATGCACCTTACCACAATTACAAATATGAAACATGTCCGACATCAAATTCTTCAAAAAGTGACCTAATGCAGTGGTTATCTAATACAAAATTTCTATTACACTTTTTTTTTATTTTAGGCGATTTAATTACGGCTGGCGCCACCTCTTACATCCACTGGCACCGGTCCAAACAGTCCAGTTCTGTAAGTCCTCTTGCATTCATTGCATCTTAGACGTCCGTTTTCCATGAATGTTTAGGTCTTCCTTTTCTTCTTCTAGAGGGTGGAGTCCATTCCCATACCTTCCTTGGCCATCTATCATCCGACATTCTTTTCAGTGTCCGAACCAATTCAGTCTTCTTCTTGCTTACATTGTTTCTATAATGTCAAGGTCAATTCCCATCGCTTGTCTTATCTATACATTTCTCACTCTATCTAATCTTGTTAGTCTCCAGCACCTCCGCCAGTAATCCATCTCCATAGATGGATTTATTTGTTTTATTAATATCCCACAGTTCTGCACCATATAGGCCTATACTTTCGACTATAGTTTTATACATTCTGATTGTATTGTTTTTGTTATTCGTGGACTCCAAAGCAGACTGTTTAATTGTTTTGTTGCTGTCTTAGCTTGTCCTATTCTTACTTTTATTTCTTGGTTGCTGTCACCATCCGATGTCATTGTTACACCCAAATACTTGAAGTTTTTAATATTTTTATCACTTTTGTTCCTAGTTCTAGGTCTTGACCTTCACCGCCTACTATAAGGTACTCAGTTTTTGAGGTATTTATTTCGAGACCCCATGTCGCATATTCTTCTGCTAGTTTCCTAACCATATAACTTATATCAATTTCGTCCTCTACAATTGTAGCCTGATTGTCGGCAAAGTGTAGGGCCTACTGTAAACATCTTGTCATTTCCAACTGGTACACCCATATTACGGCATTTTCCCCATTATGTTAAGGCTTCATTTAGATAGATCTTAAACAAAGCCGGAGCTATGCAACAACCCTGTTTCAAGCCCTTACTAATACTTATCTTGCTGGATACCCTTTTCCCTATTTTAACTTGAGCTGCCATATCTTTATATAGTTGTTTAGTTGTTTTTATATGTTTACTACTTAATTACTACTTATTCCTTGATTCTGTATAGCTCTCCATAATGTTACAAGCGGCACGCTGTCATATGCTTTAGTTAAATCGATAAATACAATATGGGTTTGTGGGTTGTGAGCCATCCTTTTTTCCGCAACTTGTTTGAGTGTAAAAATACTATCAACACAAGTCTATTACACCTAATATGTTTAAATCAGAGCTATATAAGTTAGTAAAAATCAATGAACCTTTAGAAAAATCCTATGAAATAGATAGTATTTTACGAAATCACGGGCACACTGTTATTCATCTCCCTCCGTATCACCCTCACAGAACGTACGAGCCCACAGCCGTATCTGGCTCCGTATGAGCCCACAGACGTATTTGGGGCTCAACTTAAACACTCTGTTGCAAAAAACAACATCGTTTTTGATAATAGAAACATAATAAATATAACTAGACTAGGAAAACAACAATAGACAGCAGTGGGAGAAACACGTAATTGAAATTGAAGACGACGACGATGACCTATCAAGCGCTGGATCTTCTTCAGATGATGGCAACTACATCTCCGGTGTTGAAGCAATTTTGGACAGAGAAACATCGGCAGACCTGGAGAATGATACTGAATTCCCAATTCGTTCTGACTTTGTATATACTTCTTCAAAAGTTGTTAAGTTATAAAGCATTCATTACATACTAATTTTAAAATTTGTAATATTAATAAGTGTATTCAATGCAAAAATAATTGAAGGGCTCGAACTTATGTGATATTTTGTATAAAATCATAATTTTTATGCATGATTTTACCAATTTTTTAAGTTAGGTCATATTTTAGCAAACTTGCATAAAGCATATTTTTGGTTATTTTAGATTTATGTTTCTTATGTGACACCATTTCTTTTATTAGTATTTATTCGTTCCTTTATGTATACTGGTGATTATTTTTTTTTACATTACACAACAAATAGCATTGATCTGATATTCTTCTTCTGATAGTTCCTATCCGTTTCGGATGTTGGATATCATACAGGCTATTTTAACTTTCTGTACTGCTGCACGGAATAAGTCAGTTGTATTCATGCCAAACCAGGTCCTTAAATTTCTCAGCCATGATATTCTTGGTCCCCCAACTTCTCTCTTTCCAAGTACTTTTCCCTGCAGTATGGACTGCAATGCGTAAAATGTCTGTTCATTTCTCATTAGATGTCCCAGGTATTGAAGCTTTTTTATCTTTACTGTGTTAATTCTTTCTTTATCTTTATAAGAACTTCAACATTAGTTATATGTGCTGTCCATGAAATGCTCAGTATTCTACGGTAAAGCCACATTTCGAAAGATTCCAATTTCTTAGTTGTGGCTTCAGTCAAAGTCCAAGATTCTACACAGTAGAAGAGGACAGAGAATACATAGCAGCGTAGAAGTCTCATCTTTGTGTTCTAATATTACAAATATATATTTGTTAAAATTTCGAGTAATACTGAGTAAAAATTACAAAAACTAATCAGTTGGATGAAATCCGGATATGTCAACAATGTGTAAAACCCGAGTTGTAATTATTAAATAGTTAATGACACCCATATAGCAACTGTAAGACAGACGTTTTTGAAATGAAGTGTTACAACTGAGCACATTGAGCTCCCCACTCCCACAACTATTCACTCAGGTATTGCCCATAGCGGTCACCGCAAAGTAACACAATCCTACCTTTATATTTAACACAGCATACGGGAAATATCATAAGTTTTTTACGTTTAGTGTTAACAGTTTTTATGTCGCTTAGAGTGGAAATGTTAAAACTTGTTATTAATTGCGCATTTCTGTTTTTATAATTAAGGTTTTATGTGCTAGAGTGGAATATGGTTTTCTGCAGTGCTATTAAAGCTTTCTGCAATGGAAGATGGTTGCTGTACCAGTGTGTGTGTGTGTGTGTGTGTGTGTGTGTGTGTGTGTGTGTGTGTGTGTGTGTGTGTGTGTGTGTTCCCACTATCACTCCGTACTCATTAAATAGAAGACAGGTTTACAGCTGTCCACATTCTTGTGGTATGCGTCAACAGATCCTCGAGACTGCAGATTAGCTTGGACATACAAAATGGAGTTAGAGATGTACATTATTACGAGAAATGAAAAATCTTGTTTCCTTCAAGGTGACAAAAAAATGATGATAATAATAATAGCAATAACAATACTATATATATATATATATTGCGACAAAACATATGTTAGGCATAGTAATAATGGAACAACATAGTCAGTTATCTGGAGCAAAGTTGTATATTTTAAGACAAAATTTTTATATGGTTCGTAGTTCACAAAATATTTATTTTATTTCAAAACTGTCTCTGAAATCAGACTGAACTGATAAAAAAAGTGTCATTTGTTACTTGAATGTTGTTTTCGTGGGTTGATTCGTCTCACTGCTAGTCCTGTGATTCGCCGCAATCTGCTCCTCTCGTCTCCTCCTTTCTGCACACTCCCGCTTCGCAGGCACTCCTCTTGTACGCACGCACGCCGACACACCGGTAATCAGTCTCCTCTTATCTCAGGGCACAGAAATTGGGTCGTAATTTAATCTTACTTATTTTTAGTGCTTTAAGCGTGCACCATTCCGCGTCTTGAGGTGTCCTCGCGATAACATAGGAGTATCCCGGATGGATAAATCTTCCCTATGCGGAAATCTCCACTCACGCGAGACTAGCACTGTTTACAAATATTAAATAGCTTATTTTTTTAATATTGAGTTCGTATCCAGCCAAGGTATCAGCAACGGGTAACTCGTCGCTAAATTGACCCTGATCACTCGTACAAAAGCACGTTTCTGTTCGAAAAACTCGCACAGAGAGCACGTCCGTAATATTCGAGCTGCAGGATGGAACTAACTAGATATTCGTCGGCGGAGACCCAATCTTAATGGAAATTGGGGCCGCTGATTGGTCGAAACAGCTATCACGCGATTGATGGCTAAAACTGATAGACGATTTCTTGAAACGATTTGCAGATTTCTGCAGAAGCAGGTATAGATTTTATCTATGAATTTTCTGACTTCGAAAAAAAAAGACTTTATAAGAACTGCTTTTTACTAACAAAATCCCTATTAACATACTACGTAGCAAGTCTCTGACACCCAGAAAATATAGCGCTATTTATGATGCTTGCGCTGCCCAAATCTCAGTTCGGTACGTTCATTTATACTGGAGCTATTCATAAAAAATACGAATGACACGCGCACACGCGCACTCGCACCTTTAACTCGCACATGACATGACCACAAATACATTTATGGGCATTTTAATACATAATAGTCTTTTACCCAATTCTTACATCTAATACTTACATCTAATTTACATACTCAAACAAAAATCAAATTTTATCTTGTCTATAACGTCATAAACCTGTTATAACAGCACGTAGTCCTGGCTACATTTCCGTTACTGCAATGTTCTATTGCAGGAATATCCTCTCCTCAGATAAAAAAAAATTTGTTTACACAAACAACAAATTTTTTTGTCTTTTTCTTTTAACCAAAAAAAAATACTACCAATTCCTTCCCTTTTTTAACATATAATCACACTCATAATAAATAAATAAATACTCCTTGTTAAGCTAAAATATTTCCTTCCAATAAATTTTGACATCTGTCAGTTCCAATATAAATAAACACAAGCACGAGGTTGATAATCTATTATCAAGGGTTAGAGAGATAAGCTAGTATGAACAGTTCATGACGTCATAATATCTACTATCCAGTCGCAGACTTCTCAACATATTTACCCACATGGTTTAAACAAACATGAATTTACACAATTTACTTACTTTAACAATTACCTTATGACACTCATACTTGAATATACCCAGATATACGTGAACGTTAATTTTTGACATAGTACTTGCGTAATGACGACGCATGGAATTTGCCAATAGTCTTGTTAGTATTTTGATTTGTAACAATGTAGGTTTGCTTTCCCACCTGTTCAGTTAACATAAATGGACCATTGTAAAGTCTATTTAACTTAGCTGTGGTATTATCAATACTGCTACTTACATTTAAACCTTTTAGTAAAATTAACTCGCCTACTCTGAACGATTGCAGCTTATGATCAGCATTAAATTTTTCTGAGCGCTGTTCGGCGAATTTCCTTATCCTCTCCTTTGCATCCAAACGCTTAACTTCGCTTGGCGTCGTCAAATTTTGAGTGGCTACCCTTTTTATATAATCACTCCAGACACGTTTTGGTTGGACATCTGACTGCAGTTCTGATGGCGTATATCCAGTCGTGGTATTGTAACACCCATTTATGGCGTTCTCGAAAAACTCCAGATACTCTGGCCACTTGCTTTGGTTATTGTTGCAATAAGTCCTGAATAAACGACCAAGTTCTCTATTCACCCTCTCAGCGAGATTCCCTTGGGGTCTACGAATGGCTGTTAGAACTGCTTGAATGCCCCTCTTCTCTAATTCGGCTTTCCATTTTTTATTCTGGAATTGCGTACCCTGATCAGACAGGATCTTTTTACATGACCATATTTTGGGATGTACTTTTCCAAAATTATCCTCAGTACCGCATCTGTTGTGGGTCTACCTACCGCAAAAAGACTAACATTCTTAGTGAAGGCATCCGTACACACCACCAGATTTCTCATCCCCCTCGCCGCACGTGGTAATGGTCCAAGGAAATCAATGCATAGTAATTCATTTTTTTCATGCATAACGATGTTTCCAATCTCCACGTATGTGTGTTGGTTAGGATGTTTGGCTGTCTGGCAGGTGTGGCAGTCTGTCCATGTTCGTCCGTATAAAATCTTCCCGCAGTGTCAGGTAGCATTTGTAAGCACCAGCATGAGCAAGGCTTTCATGGCATGCCCATGTTAGTTCCTCAATGAGACGGTCGGGAACCACAATTTTCCATTGTCCGTCAATCAGCTTGTACAAAATATTGTTAACAATCTGGAACTTTGGACTTTCTGTAATCTGTATGTCGTTTAATATTTTTCTAATTTTGTCGTCGCGTTGTTGTTCACCATCTACGTTCCTTAAATAAGTTTTAATTTCATTTGGTGAAGCGTACTTTATCGCCAAGATTTGTATTTCATTCTTATCTGCCGAATGAGTTTCCTGTTGGACAGGTGGATAACGACTCAAAGTATCCGTCAACTTGTTGTCGCTAGCTTTGCAGTATTTAATGCTAAAATCATATTCCTGCATAGCCATTATCCATCGGGACATTCGGGCATTTGCAAGTTTACACTTTAATAAAATGACAAAGCTTGGTCATCCGATAAAATTTCAAAATGCTTATACCTAAACTTACTAACACAGTATACTATAGATAAAATTTCTTTTTCGGCAGTAAAATAGTTTCGCTCAGCGCCTTTTAACGACCGATTTACATGGGCTATGACTTTAAGAACACCATTTTTATTTTTTTGCTATAAAATTCCACCAACGGCATAATCCGAAGCATCACAGTTTAGAACATATGTTCCTTCCTTCTCCGGGTGAAACACGTGTAGATTCTCTTTAAACAAGGCCTTCACCGCATTAAATGCCTCATCATGTCTTGCTTCCCATCGCCATTTGGTGTTTTTCCGAATTAGTTCCAACATTGGTTCTATTGTCTTCGCATACGCAGGTGCAACCAGACGGTAATACCCAGTAAGCCCTAGGAACGCTCTAATGTCCTTCGTTTTTTTAGGTGTAGGAAATCCCTTGATGGACTCTATCTTTTCAGGGTCCGTACTTACACCCTGCGCCGATATAATATGTCCTAAAAATTTTATTTCGGACTTACCGAATTCGCATTTCTCGTAGTTAAGTACCAAGTTGGCCTGACGGAGTTTACTGAAAACAATATCCAGATGCTTCAAATGCTCATCAAACAATTTATGTATGACTAATATGTCGTCGACGAAAACACTCACAAAGTCTTCCACCTCAGGACCCAACGCTAACTCCAGGCATTTCACCATTGCAGCGAGACTGGTTACCAGACCAAAGGGCACTACCTTGAACTGGTAGCATTTATTTCTATATAAGAATGCCGTGAACTTTCTGCTATCCTGAGCTAATGGGATTTGCCAAAAACCACTTTTTAAATCCAACCGAGACATATATTGGACACCCTGGCACTTGGTAAATAGGGTTTCTGCAGCGCAGTCAAAACATTTTTTTGTGATACTGTTTAGATTACGCATATCAAGACAATATCCTAATCTGGTTATTTTTTTTTACGATCACCATTGGGTTAAGGAAGTTGCTGTTGGACCGTTCGATGATGTTCTCGTCCAACATCTTATCGATTTCCTCATCCACCAATTTCTGATAGTGCAGTGGAATAGGATACGTCTTACGCACGAATATATTTTCGTCCGTAACTTGGATGTCGTGCGTGTATACACGTGTAGTAGTGTGGGTGTTTTGAAATGTCTCCGTATGTCTCTTTATCAGCTGGTTTAATTTGTTCCGTTGACTCGCAGTTAATTGCTCTGTATTATTCATCTTATCTTTATTATTGTTTACAACCACCTTAGTCACCGGCTTGGTTATGCGAATGTACCTCGCTTCAGATTGCTTATCAACGTTATTATTTCCTAATACTATCTTATACTGATGATTATTAACCGTACATACTAATTCATTTTTACTAAAATCAATGATGGCATTTATTTTTTTCAAAGTGTCTGTTCCTATGATGACATCGTAAATTAAATCCTTAACAACTAATACTGGCGTTTCAAGCTCCATATCTTGAAATGGTTATGTACGCTTGCTTATTTACTTTTTGAATTTCGTTTGTGGCTGTCTTAATAGTTGTATTATTAATCGGTAATATTGGTACTTTCTTAAACTCTACTATGTGCTTATTGATAAAATTTTCACTGATCAATGAGATCTGAGCACCACTGTCTATTAACACATTTCCCTTACAGTTATTTATCCTAGCTTTTAATACATTACATCTACTATCTAACTTATCCCTATCCCTAGGCATATTAGTTACATCGTCATTACTGTCACTTATAAGTTCATTGCGTACATCATTAGGGTATACACCAGATACACAGTAGGTTCTACTCTTGTTATTATTTTCTATGTTTTCATTGAATTTCCAATTCTGACTGGTACTTTGTTTATTATTATTATTATTTTATTTGTTTTGTACGGTCTCAAACCTTACGCGTTTTTTGTACCGTTTTCATTAGCTGTGTTATCTTTGGTTATAGTCGCGACCTTATTACTACCTAATTTGGGTGAATGTTGTTCGCGATCCGGGTTTTTCCATTGCTTATTTCTATATTCATTTTGTTTTGGTGTATTATTGATGTTTACCTTTGTGTGTGTATTGTATGTTTCGGGATTCCCGTCTACATTCTGCCATTTTGATATTAACAACAGCAGGTCTTCTAATGTTTTGATTCCTTGTGTAATTACAGCCACTTGTATTCCCCTGTTGAAATGATGGGCTAGCTTGCTGACAATTTCAGCTTCTGATATTACCGGCTCCAGGTGTTTTGCCTTGGCCACAAGCTGGATCAAGTATTTCTCCTTACCTAGAATATACTTACCAAACTCCAGTTGTACGCGTACTTTCCGCTGGATCTCGTCGTTCCAATACCTTGCTTTAAAGTGGTTAACCAGATCTTCATACATACACCACAATTTTATCTTGGACGATCGTAAACCATTCAGCCGCTGTCCCCTTTAACTGACGCACCACCCAGTTTATTTTGTCAACATCGCTAAGGTTGTCAGCGATGTGCTCCATATTACGGTGGCATTGCTTAAGGAACTGTATGGGATTTTCATGCTCCATATAAATTTTAAATATAATATATGTAAAGTATATATATATATATATATATATATATATATATATATTGTGGTTTTTTTTTGACAAGTTGAAAATGTTATTTACGCACATGGGCCATACCGTCAGGACTCCCATTCCTGGATTACCGGATTAACGACTATAAACACTTCCTCATACTCCTGGAGCAGTATACTGGAACCATTTATCATATTACTTCAGGCTACGCCTTGCATTTTGCTGTTACAACTTCCTTCTGATTTTTTTTATGTTCCTAGGTCACGCTGCGATCTAAATCAGCCCCTTCTTCGTTCGTAGAATTGTAATGTGATGGCCGGTCCCAGGAGCTTCTCGCCTAAGGAGAGAATGGCATCAATTATGGTCTCCGGTGTTGGATGACACAACTCTGGGTCCAGTCCTGTGCTCTTGTGTTCACGCCGGCGGCAAAAATTTTGGCACGCATCGTTGTTTACACGAGGGCAGTACTGACACTGCGCCGTCGACGCCTTACCTATCCTAGCGAGACAAGTAGGATCCTACTTTTCCGTGCTTTCTCTCCGTCTTAATTTGTGGAGAGATCCTGGGTGTCCACCATCCTCGAGGTTACCGCTCCTGGGACTGCCCCGTTTCAAGAGCGCGGCTTCTTTCCTCCTCTTTTGCAGTTTTCTTGCATTTCTCTTTTCCTTCTATGTATTGCCCGACGTTCCCTAGCGAGGATAGCGACAGAATAACTCCTACAATAACTAGAACGGCCGGTTCATAGACCGTACGGTATGCAGATGCAACTCTTAACGCGCCTCTTCTACAGAGACCTGCGCTAACCGTTTTCGCTACGTCTCGTTCCAAAGAGATTCGGCCCATATTTCCGTCCCCATACATACTATGACTGGGTCGCTAATATATCATACCAATCCCATGTAACTTTTACTCTCTCTCTCTCTCTCTCTCTCTCTCTCTCTCTCTCTCTCTCTCTCTGTCTCTCTCTCTCTCTCTCTCTGTTCCTTCTTCTCTTTTTCTCTTTCTCTGCTGGCCACCCATACTTTTCTCCATATAGCCTACATCGAAATTTTGCTTTCTGGATTGAATTTACTTACTTTTACTTCGTAGATCCAACCCATTTAAGATAGAACTGTACCTCAGTATAAGACGTCTTCTTCTGCAAGTGTCAATGTCCATTTGTTCTCAGTAATGACTACATCTGTAATTTGTCGTCATTCCCTAACGGTGGCGTAACGTCGAAAACACCAACATCGACTGTACCATTGTTGTTTGCGTTTCAAGGATTTTCTTGCTTTTCCCGTTAGTGCCAGAATTTTTGAGCCACTCTTTAGGAATATCAACAGAAATTGATGCACTAATTGGTACTCTTTTCTTTAATTGGTACACTACTCTTTTTCCTTTAATGCATCTGACACTTTTTTCCATGTAGAGCGATCATGTAACGGTAGGCCTATTCATCTTAAAGTCCAGAAGTTTCATATGTACCTACATAAGCATGCACGCTCGTGAGTGTGACTGTTTTTCTGGCCGTGTTGTTAGAGAATCGTTTTTCAAATTGTTATGACGGTTGCTCAGATCGTCGTTTTAAACTGTGGAATTAAATAACTGAACACAGAAAAATCGCTACTTAAAACTTTAATTCACAGTTTAAAATAGGCAAAGACACTCATATACAATTATTCAAGCCTATGTTTATTTATCCAGCGCACACTAGTGTAACATACAATAAACATCGCTTATTTAACACTGACGCAATAAATAACGTGTGCCCGTACACAATAAATCACTATAATCATTTTACGTTTGGAGATAGA
This sequence comes from Magicicada septendecula, assembly GCA_034769895.1. Lineage (NCBI taxonomy): Eukaryota > Metazoa > Arthropoda > Insecta > Hemiptera > Cicadidae > Magicicada > Magicicada septendecula. Next base: position 83,331,567 of record CM068370.1, read on the forward strand.
TGAGCTATTGAAGCATTAGTTCGTAAAAGCTCAACAAATAGACAATGGCTAGATCACCTAGAGCGGATGGATGATCACCGTATGCCAAAGAAAATGCTGAGGGCGAACGTCAATAAAATCAGATAGAGGGGCCGATCTAGGATAAGATGTTTGGTTGACATGCTGGAAGACCAAAGAAGGATGGATGTGAGGAGTTATACTTAGAGGGTAATGGATAGGAGACATTGGAGAACATTGGTACTGGAAGCCGGGGCTCACGTTGAACTGTAGTGCTGAAGAAGAAGAATCACTTTACATTGAGCACACTCCGAATTGCAGTCTTGTAAACCGGCTGTTAAGTGGCCGCCTTTTCTGAAGCCCGTACTTATGCCTCGCAGCGGTTGCGAGAGGAATTCCTGATCAAGCGTCGAGAATAATTGCTTAGTTGCGGACGCCTAGAAACTTTGGTGCTACGTCATTGCTGACTTTGTATACATGCGTATGACGCATACGTCACGCAGGTTGTAAGACTACTGATATTGTTACGTAGTGCGGAAAAAGTGTTACACCATTACAGAACATTCTACGCGTTTCTCGGCTATTCCAGTGGAACCCGGCTGTAACGTTGTGTGCGTACGTGATTCTCAACATGCGTTAGCGAGACTGTTCCAGACTTCGCCGGTCGCGCGCACTGTGTCAAGGCCGCAAGCAATTACGCTCTAGTGTAGATTCGACGCGTATTATGGATTATTCTGGAGTGTCAGCGGGTATAAATATAGGCATTCAGCGACGGTCAGTTTCAGTTTTAGTGGTGATTTGTTCCAGTGCGGTTCGACGTATTGTGGCGAAGTGTTATGTGTTTTATATTAGTTGTGCGCGACTCTGTTAATTGACATTATTATTGCTTGCGAACAATTTTTATTTTATTTGTTGTGAAAGACTGTCTTGTTGATTACAAACTGTTTAATTGTGATAATTACAGCTGGTTTTTAGTGACTTCGTTGGTGTCTTGTGTTTTGTTTTCCACTGTACCAAACAACGATCAGTTAGACCGTCGTACCAATATTGTGCTATAGTGCACTGAAATACCCTCTCCCCCCACACACTTGGTTTGTTGGAAAGTACAGCTTGTTAGTTTATTCAACAAGATAATATCAGTATACGAGTACAAGAATCTACTGCTGGTCTTACTACACTAGACAGATTATATTACTGTCATGTCTGTCCAACATTTTTGAAACATTCTCATCAATAGACACGATAAAACGATTTTCAGTTAATAGTTACATTATCAAACAGCACAACTTAGAAAGATCAAGTTGAACTTCAACTAGTGTTGAAAGTAATTTAGGTATGATATACAATTTGGATTACGAAAAAGCAATACTTTAATAAATTAACTTGTTTATTAATAAATAAATGAAATACGCGCGTCTGTGATCGCGCGTGGCGACTAGTGTTATAATATAAAAATAAGACTTCAGATTAGAAAAAAGTATTAGATAAAAAAGCACATGATATAATAACAACACGTTTTGGGCGGAATATACGCAGACTAAACATACCTGTTTAATTGGACTACCTGAGTAAGATCTATACGAACTGGCTCCAGACAATGTGTGCAGTATCATAAGGAATAACAAACTGCTGTCTGATTAAAAAAAAGACTATAAGGTTTTTAAAAGACTATAAAAAAAGACTCTCTGTTTCAGGCTATAAGGTAAAACTTTTACGTTTTTACCCATAAACAACTTTGTGTTCCGAGTTGGTAGTGATTTAATTATAGGCCTATTTAGTTAAAAAAAAAAGTTTGTAAACAGCGTCTGTTAGCAGCAGAGATCTACAAAAAGTAGCGAGAGTAAACTATAGTTACAGACATAACACAAACTGTAGACTGATAGAATCCTACCGACCACGGAGAAGAAAAAACAACAAAGGCTAGCACTACATGAATAGATCGAGGAAAACATTTAATGAGGTCAGGTTCCAGTAGATGACACACTCTTCTTCGTCTATCAGAGATAGGCGGTTCGTCTGAATCCCTTGTTCCTGTCCCAATGGAATTACACATAGCAGGCCCTAATTTTAATTCTACACACAATCACATAGTAAAACAGACTGTCCTAAGTTCTATGAAGTTGTTTTTAGCACTTATCGTGCGAATATTGAGCGAAGCTTTCTTGAAAGCTTAGCACAGCACAACACAACTTTTCAGTGGAGCCCGACCTTAAAAGAGATTAAGACATCGTAAATTTTTGAAGTGAAACTTCTTTATCGACGTATGAGAGAAATTTTATAGCAATGTAAAAAAAAATCGTCACGATTTTCGGTTACGCGCCATGTTGTTTTTTTTTTATCAAAGTTCAGTATAGTGACGTAAAGAATAATATATTAGTTTGAAAGTGATAAAATAAAAAGACTTATTCAAATTCAAGTGAATTTATAGTAAAAGCGAGAGTGATTATATATTTCGTTTGATAAATCCAACACATGAGCGTGATTTTAATATTTATTTGAGGTTAACCTCACTTTTTGATTGTAAGTATCAGTAAATGTATATAAATCTATTAAAATTAGCAAGTATTAATAAATATGACTGTAAATCTAGTAAACATTATTAATTCTAAAAACAATAAAAAAACAAATTAAATAATAATTTAAAAATAAAACAAAACACAATTAGAAAATAAAAATTTTTTAATATTCCGCTGGTTTGTGCTTGTGCTACTACTATTCATAAATCACAAGGCAGCACATTTCCGGAAATTGTTTATGAATATGGGAAACATCACAGTCAATCGTTGCTATATGTTGCTTTATCACGTGTAACGAGTATTGAAGGATTGTATATAACAACTACAAATGATGATAAAATATTTTACCATGGTCGAAGAACGTCAACATCCACCATCGATTTACAAACAGAATTTAAACGATTGTCTCTGAATAAATTAGAAACTATAAATGAACATTTGATTGGGTTCATGAACAGCAGAAAAGGTTTGTCACTTTTTACTTTCAATTGTCAAAGCCTTAGAGCTCATACCGATGACCTGAATGATTCAATTGTAAAAAATTCAAATGTTTTAGTTTTATCTGAAACTTGGCTAAACAATGAAAGTGAAATAAACATTCCTAACTTCAGTTGCATCGCAAAATTTAAACGGTCGAATACTAGAGCAGGAGGTGTAGGGATATTTCATAACTCTAATGATGTTGTCAACATTGTAACTTCAGTGATAGATTTCTCTGTTTCCTGTCCTGACTTTCATGGGTCACTAGCATAAGCAGTTGGTGATTTATGTATGGCTCAATGCCAAATGGAAAATGGAAAAAAAATTTTAATAGTTGCATTATATATATCTCCTAATCAGAAGTTAGATGATATTATTGATTTTCTTCACCATTCATTGTTGCCATACACCAAAGGAGGTGTCACCTTACTCCGTAACAGTAATGATAAAATACCTATGATTTTAAGTGGAGATTTTAATGTATTTTTCGCATTAGATAAATCTTTGAAGCTAGTTGAATTTTTAAGAGACAATTTAAATTTATGTCTACAAAACAGTCCACAAACATCAACAACAAGATCTGGTACTACAATTGACGCAGTTTATACAAGGCTACTAGAATCCGTAGAATGTAAAACATACATTTCATATTTTAGCTACCATAAGCCATTAATTACAAAAATATTTAATAATGACAACAATGGTAATAATGATGCGATCATAATTGATGAAATACAATAATTATAATAAGAGCAATGATAAAATGAATTACTCATATTATTTGTATGCATGTCTATAATAATAAAATAGCTTTAATTTAATACGGAAAAAATTTGTTTTCTTAAGCCTTATCTACCCAATTTCTGTGAAGTTGTAAATAGTAGAAAAATGATATGTCATAAAGAAGTTTCACTTCTTACCTGTGTACTCTGGTACACACACATATATTTTTTATTATTTATTTCCATTACTTATTTTTATTACTTATTTATTTTTTATTTCCATGTTCCATAAGAAAATGGAAGTATGGTGATGGCGAAAAAAATCGTGTTCAAGATAAGGGCTGATTCTGATTGTACTACCCTCAAAACATGAAGAAGTCATTTTCTGAAAAGTGTGTGTGTGTGTGTGTGTGTGTGTGTGTGTGTGTGTGTGTGTGTGTGTGTGTGTGTCTATGTATGTGTAGAATTTTTTGGCTAACGATAACTGCCGCGAATTAAAACAGAATCAAATAATATTTTGCATATGTAACCGAGTTGTAGAGGACTCAAGGAGTATTGAGTTTGGTGAAGATCGGTTAAGGGGAAGGTAGTTTACCAGCAACGTTTTATGTTTTAACAAGAGTAAAGTACTCTATTTTGATAAATAAAGTATCCTGAAAAGAAGGTCGTAATAATCCATTGTAGAAAAGTAGATGAAATATTTATAAATAAAAAGGGTAGTTGAAGGGGGAGGGGGTAATTTTCTATAAATGAAAATGATAGTTGAAGGGGAAGGGGATAATTTTTTATATGTGTACTACGTTATCGGCAACAAAGAAGTAGTTTGTTGTTAAAATTTCTTCCCGGGCTGTTTGGCCGTGGTCCAAAGTTTTCTGCAAAACCAGACGTTTCGGCAGTGCCGTCGACTGCCATCATCAGTGAAAATCGAGTGCGCTAACGAGGTAGTATACGTTAGTGACCACAGTGCTGTGGTTAAGGTTGAAGAAAGAAGTAGTTTCTATGGAAATATTTCATTTCGAAAATGATTTTAAATATAAATCTTAGAACATGGAAGTCATGTATGGTTTCCATACCTATATTTTCTTATGGTAGACGATACAACCGACACCGAAAAGCAGGCAGTCTTGATCTTTGTTATGGCTTAATTGGTCGCACTGACAATCGCTTTTGGGTTTTTCGAAAAGCAAGATGTTGGTGGATTGTCAGAATGTATTTTGTACCAGTTCTTGATCCGATGTTAAATAAGAATTAAAATAAACTGGTGGTGCAGACAAGATGAAGAGCGTAATGTGCAAGTGAGGTAAGTGTAACTAATGAAATATAAAGGCAATACAAAGAAATGTAAAAGTGCCTATTATGTTATTTATTTGCTACATCCACTAAATAAATTGCTAGAACAAGATGCTTCAAAAATAATAAATTTGAAATTTTTTTAAAAATTTAAATGTCATTTTTGTCTTTTTCCTAATCTTTCTCAACCAATTAGGCCCCTATTATTTTATAAGTTTTCAAGTGTTTTTGTATCTAGCTTTTCCTTGTTTTTGTGACGGTGATTCACATTTACTACGATTATGTTTTCAGTTGGGGCCATATGTTGTTATAATACAGGATTAGGACTAATTTTTAAAGTCGTTACTGCTTTTATTTTATAATATTATTATTGTTGGCTTTTGAAGATTAACATTTGCGTTATTATATATTTTCAAGTACACACTGCTCATACATGTTTTATAAAATACAGTGGATCTCGCGAATAACGAGCTCGCTTATAACGAGAACTCTGATGTAACGAGCGAAAGTACGAGATTTGTTTGGTTTTGTATCTTAGTAATGATAATGAAACTCGCTTTTAACGAGTAGGAACGCACTAGAGACCTGGTTATAACGAGCATTTTATAGCAGGCTTGTTCATGGGTTAAGGTATAACAAAAGTTCGTTGCAATACAACATCGTTTAAAATCATTAACGAAATTTAGTGAAACTAAAAACGTAAGGGATGAATTCGTGGAATATTTAAATCAATTACAAAACTGTTTTGATATCTACAGATACAAAATTACTAAACAAACAAAAATAGTGGACTTTTTTAAGGTTAATTAAGTTCTGTGTGCGTAATATAGCCTAATTTTGACGATTCCATTTAGAAACAAGAACAAAAAGACAAATAAAATAGAGTGAACTTTCTTGTAATTTAAAAATAAATATTGTACATGTGGCATGGAAAGTTTCGCGTTATTGCCAGGTAGCCGATTAATTTTGTTAAGTTTTTACTACACAGTTACTTTTAGTATATTTCGCGACTGCACTGTACGCCAATATTCAGTAAAGAATGTTAGCGTATAAACAATATATAAAGTCTAAATCTAACTTTTAAGCGTAGAATGAAAACATGTCAAACTTTTATTGTGCAAAGCCTTTTCTATAGTAGACTTTTTTGTTGTGTGTTGGATAATCAAGGTATAAAAATTTATTCTTGCCAGTCGACAACTCGGATGTAGCGAGCACTCGATTTTACCGAGCACATTTGTCCGGTCCCTTGAATCTCGTTATAAGCAAATTCCACTGTATTTCAGGGTTTGCTAATAATTTGTAGGTAAAGCTATAATGCTTCGACATGCATTAACTGATCGAAATGCATGGAACTGTCTGATAGAAAGGCAACCGAGAAGTGATTGTTTGAAGCATTATTTGGAAGTTATGGTTTAGAATTTTGATAGAAAGATCTCATTTTGAACTTTGCAATATAATTAGGCCTACTCATAATTGGTTTAATTAAACCTTCAAATTGACGGAAGTATTGTGAATATTGTTAAACAATTAAACCTTTTTAGCGACGCAGACAATGTGGATCCAGGTTTACAACCTTATGTTTTCGAACAACTAACTTTTGTAGAAGAAGGACTTGCCGCTCAAATTCACCCTGTTATTACGTTGGTTTTAAAGAAGACATCTGTGGCTGTAAATTCTCGTTTATTATTGAAATGAACACGACTGTATATAGCCGTTTGAGTAAAACTGATTTGCAACGTCAAAATGCAAAATCTAAGAACTTTTGATGGACCGTTTGTTTATCTTTTTAGAGAGACAAAACAACTCCAGTAAATGATTGGACACTACGTAGTGACAACATTTTAAACGGATGGAAGTGAATTTCTTGAAAATTACTTTTTTATTAATCCTTCAATTTCTTTTTTTTTACACTTCTTCAATTCGTCAAAATGAATCTCAACAATTATTTAGAGATACGCTTGCCGGGATCTGTAATGCAGAATGTACTTCTCAGGATTACAAAGTATTAATGGGTCATTATCTTAAATTTTTGTCCGGTGCTGAGAAACTGTAATTTTAGCAATCAACTCACGTTATGAGCAATTAATTTTTTCAGCAAATACATGTGTTAAAGGTTTTTTAACAACGAAAATTGGAAGATTCAAGATAACTTGATGATTAATTACTTTCATTATAATTCATGGTATTAAAAAGCAAAATCCGCGTCTGCCGACACAGCCAAAAGATTCCAATTATGTCTTCGATTTCCAAGGGAAATAGAGTTCTGTGTGGTTTTAGTGTTTGCGTGCGTGTGCGTGTGCGAACAAAATAAATTTTTAAACTTTTTGTAACTTAGGCAGATATTAACTTTATACTTTCTGGTATATAAATTAAACATGTAAGGTATTTTAAGGAAGCTATAGTAGTATACATTGACAGTTTTTAAAGAGCTTTCTCCTTTAAGGTTTGATGACGAACCACTGACGACATTTATTTCGTGTTTATTTCGGTTTTGTTTTTTGTAAGTTTTTCTGTTTTCCTATTGTCTTTAAAAAGGTCCAATCCCGTTAAGATGCTTCTGTGCTTAGAAGTGAAGACACGATTGTTTTGCCTCTTAAGAAGATTAATGTGACGTTTCTCAGGGATGAAGAAGAAGAAGAAGAAGAAGAAGAAGAAGAAGAAGAAGAAGAAGAAGAAGAAGAAGAAGAAGAAGAAGAAGAAGAAGACTGACTGACTGACTGACTGACTGACTGACTGACTGACTGACTGACTGACTGACTGACTGACTTTGTGACGAGGATCTCCCCAAAGGAGAGATCTCTCTTCTGACCAGTGTTTTCTTAATATTTATATTGCATCATCTTGTAGAAATGGTTGTATAATGAAATTGAGAATAACTGCGATTCCTTGGGTATGTCACAGTTTGTTGTGTGGTAACATTTTTTTACAATTCGAATACCTAGAGCTAACAAGTCATTACAGATTTTACACACCGTGTGGTGTTGAAAATTATTCGTAGTACTTTGGACTGACATATCCAGAGGATTGGAATATTGAAATTGCAACCACAGGCCCATACTTCGACGTTGTTGGCCATGGCCAGCTCTAGTAGAAGGCTGGAATATTAAACGTGGCGACACTGGAGCCAGCTGATATTTGAGGCCGACTAGATGATCTCTTAATTTATGTATTTCAATAATAAAATCGCGTCGTTTTTAATTGCCGGTTAACAGGAGCTTTATAATTCTTCATTGTTTGAAAATTAAATGTTTATTATGTAAAATAGTGTTATATTATTTAAGAAATATACTAATTAACTTATTCATATGATACGAATTCAATAGTTCGAACAAAATTAATTCACTAGGCCTAACACTAATTCTCTAATTTCTTCAACTTAAACGTGTAGTACTAAGTGCGCACAGACCTATAATTAAGATTTAGCCATAAATAGGCCTACTCATGATTTTAGCAATGCTATGAAATTAAATCAGAATAACATGTTCACCTTAACTATTTTATTATACTATGCTTATAGGTCTCAGACGCAACGTTGTCACGTTTAATATTCCAACCTTCTACTAGAGCCGGCCATGTGTTGGCCCATATTGGTCAAAGACCTTCGTTTATAAATCTATGTAAAGTAGCTTGCTTTATCCCGAGAGATGGGGTTATCGTTGAATTAGCTAACTAATTAAGTTCTCTGTATGATGAGGACGTGTTATTCTATTTCAATTTAGTTAGGCCTAGTGTCAATCGCAGTGGCGGCTGGTGGTTCCAAATTTTGGTGGTTGCAGTAGTTGTTGAGTTGGTGGGGAAGATGATGGGGGAGGGGTTAAAAGGGCACATTAAACAGGGCGCAGACCAACATATCTGCATCGTACATAGTGCTGTAAACTTAGTATGGAAAAAAAATGAGAAAGTTACAGTTTTTCCCCAAAAGAGAGCAGCTAATGATAATGGAATGATTCTATCAGTATGTCTACCTATGCCAGATTCCATGTTCCCACGTACTCATGAATGATTGTTACAAGCATCACTAACTTTGCAGTAATCAAATACTAAATATGCAGAGAAAAGAAAAAGATAAACAGAATCGTGCTTTTTATACCTATAAAATAATATACTGATTTGAAAGCGATCCTTGTGTTCACGAGAAATAAAAAATAAGAACAGCAAATTTATAATACACCCTAGTTATTTTTAAACGACTCATTTGATTTGAGCTATAAGAACAGATTTTTCCTGTATATAAACTGCAAGGCACATAAATTCAACTACATAAAATGTTACTTGAAAACTCTACTCTAAAAGAGAAGTGAGTGGAATACTGCCTGCTTTCATTTACGAACAACAAGAAAAAATAATTAAGTGTAACATTAAAAATTTCACAAATCTTTCTTTTTTTATTTTTGATTGACACGTAATTATCACAATCACAGTTAGGCCTATACAAAATTATAACTATAATTTTATAACCTCAAAAACAACGAGTACACGTTTACTTTGAACCAACGTAAACACTAAACCTGATACAATTTACAAATCAAGAAGGCTGTCCACACTTCATGACAAAATTAAAGATGCACTACAGCGCTGTTAGTGGAACGCTGTGGAAACTTTGCAACCGCCTAGCTAACATAGGGAATATGCGGCAACTGAAGAACGTTTTCCCATATGCTTGTGTAGTAAGCTCTGCCTCTTCAAGTTGCAAGCGGGCTACAACCACCAGCCTGCGCGCCATATTTGAATTGTACGTGAACATTGCCGCATAGAATCTAATACGTTTTCCGTTGAAATTTATGACACTTTTAACTGCTTAATGATTTCGTATATTATTTTATAGTTTAGTTATTCTATATTGGTGGTTGTGAAACGCTGCAACCACAACACCAGCCGCCACTGGTCAGCCGACCACTTATTGACAGTTAACAAAAACTTTCTAACATTTTTTTGAAAATAGGAACTGCCATAACCCTGTAGGCTATAACTTTACTCGGATTTCATGTGGCTCGAGGATAAGGATAAGGACAAGGATAAGTATTTCTATTCCTTATTGGCTCAAGGATAAGTATTTCTATTCCTTATTTAACTTCGTTTACAAACGTTTATGCAGAAGTGCGTAGAGGATCGCTTCCTCTGTTCGTTATTCAACAGCAGGCGTTTATTATCAGCTCAGATATAGACAGGTTTCACAAAAGGCAAAGCAAATATTTGCTGAAGAAGGTGCAAATTGTATACGCGTAACCAGAGAGAGTGTTATCTGAAATTATAGCGATTGTGTTTGGCTCATCTCATGGGATCGCGGACAAAGAGCATTCAAGGGATGCGATGTGGTGGAGGTGTGGATCCGAGTAGTGTCCACTCCACGCCCAATTGGCACATTGTCGAGTGTCGAGCAAAATGGTCCCTCGAGCACTTACCGCTCGGATGTTACAAATATCCGATAATTACCGACGATTCACTGCGACCAAGCGATCCATCAAACCGGTGACACCGTGTGTGACTTGCAGAAATCACTTTCTATGTCCTTCAGATTGCGCGCGTATGCGAATGCATACATCTCGAAGCTTCGTGGTTATAAAATTGCTTCGTTCTCTTTTCAGTTTAAAATTTGTTAATGTAAAGCTGTATATAGCCTATTACGATGTAAGAGTATCGATAAAATTTGAGAAAGGATAGAAGTAATAACAATGAATAGTTACATTAAGAACTATAGTAATTTAACAAAAATCTCAAGGGAACAATTACCGGCAATTAAATACTTTACAACAGATGTCTTTCGATATAGGCCTAGGCTAGAAACAGGATGTTCGGCAGTTCCGAAATGACAAAGTTATATTAATTTTTTTATTCCGAGAGGCAAAGTATTCATAAGTTTATTTATGAAAAGCACAACTGTGTTCAGTAAAAAAAGAACATTATTAAAATAACATTTGAAATTCTAGTAGTATCAGTGGCATAACTAACAGGGGAAGGATCATGGAATTAATCACGCTCAGAGCTATTAAAAATTTATGGAGTAAATGATATACAAAATTCCATAATCACTTAAAGTAGGCCTATTTCTAAGCCACTTGTGTGTGTTACGTAAGGCTTATAAATAACTAGCTGTTACCCTCGGCTTCGCACGCGAATATTTGACTTTTAATAAGTATTTTAATATAATTTTTGTTGTCTATGTCTATATGGCGTTCTGTCAGCTCGTATAACAATTTTGTACGCATTAGTCAAATTCTCTTCAAAGCTGTCTTCAACACTTGTACTAAATTATTATGTTGGTGCAACAGCCTTTGGAAATTTAAAAGTTCTCGTTTATAAAGCCTTTGGAGATATTTATAAAGTACCCGTTAACTAAAAAACGTTAGGTTCTTTATTTTAAGTGTTATTCTGCTATAAGCATTGTATATCACACAAAACGTTGTGTTTTCTCAAGCTGGTTTTTATTTGTTTCAGCAATAAACTGAAAACCAAAAACCGTTGTCACCTAACCTCACAAATAAAAACAATACGTATTTTCACTTTGCATTAAGAAATAGGACAATTTACAATTAGTACACTTCTTCTTTTCCACATCGTAATATATTGATGCAATCGCATATTATATAAAACATCGCAAATGTACTGCAGGAACGGATAAAGGTACAGTTCCGATGCCGCTAAATAGCTTTTGTTTATTTACTTGTTACTATGGTAATTAATTCTGGTCTCCATGATGTTGTTGACATCTTTATACGCGTCAACAAAAAAGCCTTAATTAAAAGGCCCTGAATCGTGCGAACGGTGCAAAATATCAATTTCCAAGTAAGACAGTGCTTTTCGTCTTGTGTCAAAGGTTACCTTTGCAAAATTTGGTGGTGCTCGGTGTAACAGTGTGGATTTGTATTCAGTACACATAAAGCTGACTTTGAGTTTTATATAATATAAAATACTAAAAGCCTCAGACTTTGAGTTTTAGATTGTAGAAATAAAATGAATTATTCTACAGTATTTCTAAATTAATAAAATAAAGTTAGAGTTTTCTTAATGGAAATCACTGAACAAGTGGTAAACAACTTATATATTGACAGCATATTTCACGTGGGTTTACTCAAAAAGTTTGGGACGCAAAGAATTTATAAAATTATATGGAAAGAATCCTGAATTTATCATTTGTCACGAGGAAATTAGGGATTTCAACCTTAAAGCTGATTTCATCTTCCAGAAGCTACTCTCGTCCCCCACCAGGAGCAGCTCCTAGTTACATCACTGAGTAGTATCATTAATATAATGATAAACAGTATGAACATTAAAGTGAGAATTAATGGGAGAAATTAGTAATTAATTAATAACTAGGCATACATATGTGATATAATTTGTATTGTTCACTACAGTAGACCATAGATTATCCGAACCTCACGGGACCAGGGCCCGTTCGGATAAACAATATTTCTGATAATAGATCGTAAATTGAAAACATTATTTCCCTTTACAAAAAGAAAGGTGTTTATTACAAAATCATTTCTAACATACTGTTATATAATTACAGCAACCTGTATACTGACTGTAATGTATTACTAAGGCTAAAATCATTGAATTAAATTTGAGTGTAATTAGTAAAAAACCAAAAGTTATTTCAAACAAAATTAGAGTTTAATGTCAAACACTGCACTATAAAATTAATTAAGAATTAAACAACAAGACAAATCATTCAGTACCACGGGATTACATTTTTTTGAAGAATTTTCTATCGCTTCAAAGCGATAGCCCGTTTTCTCGCTGCTAAAGGCTGAAGTCGTTTCAGATTCATAATCTGAATACAGTCTACTCGTCTTCTGTTTCGGCCCACTTAGAACAGTCTCAAGTGTGTCAAAAGTTTTTGCTACCGTCGGTGGTTTTGGATTAGTAGCATTCTCGCCGTCTTCATAGGCTGTAAAGGTGTATAGCTACAGTGTTTATTTATTACTGTACAGTACTGTAATAATTTATAGTATACAATTTATGTTTAATCAATATCCAATACGCCTACACGTGTAAAATACATTACTGTACAGTACAGTACTTGTATTTTCTATTGAGTACGGATAATAGATCGTTCGGTTAAGGGATGTTTGGATAATCGATGGTCTACTGTATAAACAAAATAGTTCATTACCCCTCAGAAAGTACTAGATACTGTTTTAAGTAGCAGCAACGGGCGGCGTTATCACATTTAGTGGGCTCTCTTGCTTTATTTATCATAATTTGTTCTCTTAACTTACCGTTGTTTGTTTTATTCGGTGCGTCCACATCTAAAAGATTACTGGTTTTGATCGTGTAAGACGTTGCGCGACGGGATCATCGTATACATTTGGGAATAACACTATTCTTGCTTTAATTTCATACTAATATATGACCGCTTAAAGAACACTTAAGTAAATAACAGTATTAATGTAATGTAAGAATGCTGACTATAATATTTAAAACAATCAAATTATATTTTATACAGGATAACTAGAGAGAATAAAGTATAACATATCCTTGTGAGATAACATCGCATATACTAATGTAAACAAAAATAACAAACGAACGTATCTCTGTCCAGGAGTTAGGCCTATATCAGACGAGGTGTTAGTTCCATTTGGAAGTTTATTCATGTTTTGTATCCTAGATTCTATAATCGTTTACCTACCAACATAAAAAATATAAAAAAAAAATTTTCAAACATTTGGCTAATGAGTTCAATATTTTTATCATCCTGCGTATCGTTAATAATAACTGTAAACACACGAGATGGTATCATTAACAGAAGCAATTTAACTTGTGTTTGTATCTATTTGTAAAGAGTATAGCTAGATTTAGTTGTGATGTAAAAATATTCACGATTTGTTTATAACAAAAATTGTTAAGAGTTATCATATTAATTTCATTTCATTTGCAAAGAGTATATCAGATTTAGTTGAATGCGAAAGTGTTGATTTTGTGCTGAAAGTTGTCATAACTGCCAAATATTAGGGTAATTATCTTATATTATTTATAATAATTGTTAATGCTATATCTTAGTTATTATCATTAATGGAATTAAGATTAAAGTGGATTATTTCATTTCTGGTTAATTTTCAAACGTTAGGGATTTTTTCTAGTAGGCCTATATTTAGTGTAGTCTGTATAAGGTTTCAAACACTGCACAATAAACATGTGACAAAATTCTTGGCGATAAGAGCTAATCAAACTATCTATGAAAGATAGTTTTTTGATGAATAAAATTTATAACAAGGGCATTAATAAACCTTAACTTTTCACTGTTCACAGTGTGTGGCGAGAAGGTAATTCCTAGTGCCGTGAATGTAATGAACATTGTAAACTTTAATAATGGGTATAAAGATATTAAAAAAAGCTCCTACGACGCGGTTTGAAAATTTACATTGGCAAAATGGAATAAAAAAGTTTTCGCAACATAAATCGACAATTCTACAAAACTCATGCGGTAATATTAGTATTCTTATTCTTCACGTTCTGACACATTTTAAATAAATTTAGTTAAAAAACTGAGTCTAAAACATTATGAAACTAAAAAAACCATCTCCGTTTTAGTAGATTTAAACACAAAAACTCTCCTAATTAATGCAGGACGTATTTATTTTTGAACAAAACCGTTTTTATCCCGTGCAACCCAAAGTGATTACGTGACGTTCTACTTTAAATGGCGTAGGGATGTGTCGACCCCATCGCCCAGTTTCTTTGAAACTGCAAGCAGCCTGCCGAGTGACTCCCAGGATAAGGAGTTCCCCTCTACCAAGTGCCAACGGTCTCTTCGGAGGGCGGAAACTTTCTTGCCCTTGGGATGGGAAACTGTCCTAAATGCGGATAACCCACTTGTGGATGTGAAAGGCAACACGATACCACCACATTAAGGATCCATTTTGGATATCCCTAGTAGAGCCAATGGTAAAGGTTGGCCAAATGTTATGTGTGAAGGGTTGCTTTATATGGTGCAGAGACGTGGACACTGAGGAAGGAGGATGAGAAAAGATTAGAAGCATTTGAGATGTGGGTTTGGCGAGCAATGGAAGAAGTGAGGTGGGTTGATAAAGTAAGAAATGATGAAGTTTTAATAAAAATAGGGGAAGAGAGAAGATTCCTGAAGGTAATAGAAAATAGAAAAAAGAATTGGTTAGGTCATTGTTTAAGAAGAGACTGCTTGCTTACAACTGCCATTGAGGGTGTCACAGAAGGAGGAAAAAGTAGGGGGCTTAGAAGAATGAAATTAATAGATAGCATTAAAATCAGTGGTTGTTACGAAGAAACGAAAAGACTGGCACGCGATGGGACAGTTTGGAGAGCTTTTACCATTTGAAGACCTGCCTTAGGGCAGAAGACCAAATAATAAAGTACTTTAAAAAGTATTACTTTATTCTCTTATAGCAAAGTAAAAGAAAAACGTTCATTCGAACTTTTAATTGTTTTTAGTCTCGAGACAAATAAAATAGACTGAGAAAGATATTTTAGAGCTCAAAATGGACTAATAAATTGATCGCGTAACAAGTAGAGAATTAATAAAAATTTTCACCATCAAACCATTCTAATCGGTTTACAAACTGTAGAACGTTTAGGTCAGCGGCCGCTCTTCGTAATGTCATGTTCTTCGTTTAGGCCTATCCTAGACATTCATGTATTACAAAAATCGTTAGAAAAAATATTGTATAATTTAACAATTTTGTATTGTACTTACGGCTATGTATACGTGCATAGGCCTATATTCGCATAATTATGTAGGCTACACATATAATCATATGACAATTCAATGAAATATTCATCTGCTGTGAGCCTAGTTACGTTTACAAGCGGTGTATATTGTGTCTGATGTACAGATGCCCTTGGCCGCTGTTATTGGACCACCTTATTGTTGAAATAGATTGTTTAACATTTCAGCAATGTCAGCGTGTTGATTATTTAACAAAACCAGTCTAATTACAGCAAATTGCCAGATTATTCAGCCACGTGTACACACACGCACACTCATACAACAAATACTTGTGACTGAAAATCCAAAAATTTGGTTGTTCCTGTACACATTGTTTTTGAATTCAAGTTCGAGAAAAAAAATTTGTTTAGTTTAACTAATGGTATTTTTAATTAGGTCGTATTCCATATGTTTAGTTGTATTTTTCAAAGTTCTTAGTTATTGGTGTCATTGTGTGTGTGTTATAAAGTGAGACTGTAAAATTGGTTTAAAACTTAAATTTTAAGATAGGTACAGTATAGCGTGTGGTCGCCACAATGTAAGTCTACAGGTTATGCAAGTAGCCTACCTGTATGCTAGTTACATTTACACTGAAATTCTGGAGCTCAAGCTTTTGTTTTTAAATACGTAACTCTTAGAAATTATGCCCATTAATTCTTATAAATTATAAATAATATGAATAAATAATTATTAATTTTTCGATGATGGGTTTGTGAGGATCGGTCAAAAATGTAACACAAATTTTAACTTATTTGTGTCGACGTTTCGACAATGTTTATTGTCATCATCAGGACAATTGTTGCTGACACCAAACACACAACAAGTTAAAATTTGTGTTATATTTTTGACCGATCCTCACAAACCCTTCACCGAAAAATTCACTGATTGACGGTCACTACGAATTTAAGGATTTATTATGAATATTTTTAATCTTGTGTGTGCGGGCACACACACAGACACACCGACTCACACAACATATATCTACGCACGTGTAATTTTCTATTACTATTGTTAATTTACGACTAGCATATTCTTTTATCTACGTATTTACTTATTACTTGGAACGTCTTGAACAATGTCTTCCGTTCTTTACAGGTTGGAGACAATCGGCTAATCCTAAGGAGACATGGAACACATGGGATCCCCCTGACGCCTGTGGAAACCCCTCTAACACATTTCCATTCCCAATTTCGTATCTTCATAATTTTCATGTTTATAAGCATTTGTCTAATTATCACTTTCGTTTCTGTGTGATTTGGTCGACTTCTCATCGATTTCTCATTCCTTTCAAATGATTTAAGTTTTTTCTTCACGTGATCAGTTTTATTTGCGCTATTTTTCCAGCCGACATTATTTGCCAGCGGTCGGCAAAAAGAGGAAAAATTTAAGTTTTAAACCAACTTTGCTGTTGACTGGTATAAAGAAACGGTGGCGGCCTTGGACAGTTACTCTTTTTCCTTCGTCATATAAATCTTGCTTTTCATTGGTGCTATCTGTTGGGCTGCAAAGAGTAACACATGCTTCTCTTGCACTGTGCTTCAGCTATGGGTATCCCCGACTGTTCTACAGTACTTTATGCTTCAATAAACATGTTCAATACGAACGAATGCATTGTTCCCAGTGCTATTATGCTTCCTTACTCTTCCTGCTACAGACAGAAAACTTCCTTACTTGGGGAATGGATTTTATATTAAGCACTTGGTTTACGCTTCGGGTGCAAGATTTAGACTAACAATCGATTCGTCGGGTGTTCGATTTCTATCCCAGCGTATGTTACTACGTCATTTACTAATAAAGATAAACCATAACTTTAAACTACTTACAGTTTTTAATCATAATTAATAATAATATCTATAAGCTAGGCCTCATAGATAGATAATTGTAACACCTCATAAAAATTGGGCAGTTATCCTCATATGGATAACAAAATTTCTTAGTCAACCTAACCATAACGACTTTGCTGTTGACTGATATAGAGAAACAAACCAACTACAAAACGTTGGTACCCTTGGACAGTTACGATATTCCCTCCGTCATATAATTCTTCCTTTTCAATGACATATACCGCCATCTACGGTGGCATCTGATTTCTGTCATATCCGCCTGACACGCAACACGTCATTGCTGCGCGGGAGTCAAACGGTATTTCGGCTGGACTATGGCTAATATAACCTGGTCAACCAGAGTTGTCTCGACCCTTGACAGCATCTGCGAGGTACCCACCCCTATCCCGGTGGGTCTTTTGTCAATAAGCCCTAACAGCATAGCCTGCGCACGCAGCGTACGTCTATTCAGATGGGAAGAGCCGATCAGGGTAAGTCGCTGTGTGGCTGGCTGAGCTCCGCCAGGTAGGCCTAGGGCTACGGCTCTGGGAGATGGAAGTCGGAGCTATACCGCTGACTTCCGTTGGCTCTTTCTCCATCGAAACATCCATAGTGGCACTTATTGCCTTGAGGGACGCAGAGTTAATCTATTTTCGGAGGAATCGGGGCACATAATCGGAACAAAGCGATCGTCCATCGTTCGGTAGCGCGACCGTGAGTGATCTTTTGTAACCGGCGCTTCAGGAACCTGTATACTGGTTCTGTATGAGTACCGAAATGAAGCCACCACAAGGCCCTCGATAAGCGGCGTTATGTCTAGTATCAACAGGTATGTTTTTACATATCATAGCAATGAAGTGCGTTAATATCCTTTTTAAAAGTGGGTTCCAGCCCTCCCGTCGACATAGACTGTAAATGGAGAGAGAGGACTTTTCCTGCCTTTCCTTGGTAAGCTTATGTGGTTTGCGGCGCCGGTGGTAACTTAGGAGCAGAAGGGTCTTCCGAGCTGGTACGGGTCGACTCGTCACCGACGTACATAAACTGGCTATAAATTCGTGGACGAGAAAAGAATTTAAAAGTAAACTGGCATTCCTGGACGACAAAGTAAACTGGAATTAAAAAGTAAACTGGCAAACATGGACGACAAAGTAAACTGGAATTAAAAAGTAAACTGGCATTCCTGGACAAGAAAGTAAACTGCAATTTCAAAGTAAACTGGCATTCCTGGACGACAAAGTAAACTGGAATTTTAAATAAACTGGGGTTCCTGGACAACAAAGTAAACTGGCATTCCTGGACGACAAAGTAAACGGGAATTTAAAAGTAAACTGGCATTCCTAGACAACAAAGTAAACTGGAATTTAAAAGTAAACTGGCATTCCTGAACGACAAAGTAAACTGGAATTTAAAAGTAAACTTGCATTTATGGACAACAAAGTAAACTAACATTTAAAAGTAAACAGGCATTCATGGATGACAAAGTAAACTAACATTTAAAAATAAACTGGCATTCATTGACGAAAAAGTAAACTGGAATTTAAAAGTAAACTGACATTCATTGACGACAAAGCAAACTGGAATTTAGAAGTAAACTGCTATTATTGGACGACAAAATATACTGGAATTTAAAAGTTAACTGGCATTCATTGATGACAAAGTAAACTAACATTTATAAGTAAACTGGCATTCATTGACGAAAAAGTAAACTGGATTTTAAAAGTAAACTGGCATTCAAGGATTGCACATAAAACTAGAATTTATAAATTTATGTGGTTTAGGCTGTAACTTGATGGGAACTTCGACTAATCAATTCGACACGCAGTCCTATGCGTTTGCTTTTCATTATAAATACCGGTAAATGCATATCGGTATATTTAGCACTTTTCTTTGCTTCTGGTATACACAGATACCTTATTAGTAAACAGACAAATAAGTTAAAATGTAATTAAGAGAAATAAGAAATCTGATCCTCACCCGATTAAAATAAAAGCTTATTTTGGTTCCTGCGGTTTTATACACTTTGAAAAAATGTGTGAATATGTTATTCACAATTACATTTCAGCATTACCAACATCAACAGAAAATTGCTTTAAATTAGAAACCTCATTGGATTGGAGACAAATAGTCATGTTTATATATACGTAGCCTATTATTAAAAATGTAATAGTATAGTATAAAATAATTAATAATATTAATTTAGCAAAATCCAGATTTTCTACAAACTTTTAGAGTACACTTTGAAAGCAATAACATTAAACGCTTTTAATACTGTTAATTAGTATGTTAACTAGAGAGTAAAGAGAGAATTTACATTTCTAATACTCAAATACTCCACTGCTTCTAGAAGTATCAGCTTTGCTTATCAGACTTCGACTGTAAGGCATAATGTCTATAAAATACTTTACTTCTCTTTCTTGTGGTTTCCGATTACGACTGAGGGAAAAGCCTCAAAGAAGCATTAAAAACAGTCAGAAATATAATGATACAAGTAAATCATACACGTGTGATACAACCATATAACTCGTGTATTTAGTTTGAAATTGTGTGTGTTTTATTTATATATTTATATTCATATTTTATTCTACTGTATGATGAGGCTTTGATCGAATAAAACAATAGGTAACTTTTAGGTGCCTATTTAAGTCTTGCGTCTAAATTGTTTCAGTCTAGATGTTCATGGGACACTGTTGAATGTGCAAAACGAGTTAATTCAGAACCAAAACGAGTGTAAAACCAGAAAATAAGTGCTGATTATTTTATTTGTTTTTTTTTCGTACAAAAATCATCTTTAAACCTAGCCTTGTGGTCTCATATAACAATGACACCTTTCTGGGTGGGAAACGGGCGCCCTCCCTCACACACACACACGCACGCACGCACGCACGCACGCGCGCACACGCACACACACACACACACACACACACACACGTATACGGTCATCTTTTCTTTCCTAACTCTTAGAAACTTGAAACGATAAGTATTTAAAGATTAATATCCCTCTCCTTTTTATTCGTTTTTGACGTTTTCGCTTAGAAGTTAGTCGCTCCCCTTTAGAACCGCGGTCTCCTCAGTTGCTCTTCTCATATGTTGCTCAGGTAATGTGCGGTCGCAATGAGTCTTTCTCGTTTTCTCCGAAACCCAAACTATCCCTTTCCCGGCTATACAGACCAATTTCTAGCATTCGTTTAACGCGGTCACACCTCTGTCCTTTACCAGGCCTAATCTGCTGACTGCTGGCCGTGTCACACCCCTTCTTGCCCATACTTACGTTGTACGTTGTTTGGATTTTATCTCCACGAGTAACCTGAAGACATCTTCTTATGTAATACAGTTTTACAATTTGAATTTTAGCTCTTCTTTCTTTTATAACAGACACGTACAAAAATACTGTTTCCATTACACTGCCGCATGTCCTTTGCTTTGTCTCTTGGCTATCTACTTTATTCTCTGTCAATTCAAGTAGACCTGATAGATCCAAGTAACTACGTTTAGTTGTCTCATTCCTCATTGCTACTCTAGTCTCTATATCCTCGTTACATTTGATATTTTATCCAGTAACTGAGCTTAAATATTTATATTAGTCACATTTTTATCCAAGAATTTTCGAAAAACAGATCTGTGTAACATGGTGGCAGCTAACTTTTTCTTTGCCTTTTCATTCGTTAAAATGCACTGGCGAACTGCGTCTAAACAATCACATGACTATGACGGGATATTTCAGGCGGTAAGTTAAACAAGCACCTCTGGTCTGATGAGGTTTTGGATGACTTTGCAAACAAAAATATAGGTGTTGTTCCGTAAACAGAAGAATAATATTTATTTTATAATAAATGTATTACAGTGAACTTTTCTTGTAAAAGTTGTTTCATTTCATTTCCCAACATTTTTTAGAATAATGAGCAGTAAATAGCCTAATGCTAATTTGACATAATTTGGTGGAAAGACGATTGGTGCAATAAAAATTCAATCTCCATTCATATCTGTAAACAAAACTGCAAATTCACAAACAAATTAAGGACTGTAAATAGTTGAGAATGTATTTTAATTTTTGTTAGATTAGACCAAAAGTTAATAAGAATTTCAATGATTTTTGAAATAAATACTCAGTTTTACGGACTTTGGACACGAAAATAATATTTCGTATGTCCAGATCGGGTATTTGTATAAATATGTGGGAAAAATCCTGAAGTTCTCATTTGTCCTGAGCAAAATGGCAGAGGGAGGGATCCAACCTTTAAGCTAGTGGCATCCTCCCCGGAAGTAACGGTCAGTTACGCCCTTGGATGACACTGTCAACAGTGACACTAAACGAAGGCCCTAATTGAAGGAGTTTACAGTTGTCAAACATTATCATTAGGTTTTACAAGAGGTAATTTTCACGTATTCGAATTAAATAAATTTAACAACTAAATTCAACATTAGACATCAGAGGCAATGCAAACTATTATGGCAATATCACGCTTGTGGTCTTGGATTTTTGTTACTGACATGAATTTCAATCAGAAAACATTTTAAAGTTAGACCTCAATAGGATTAGTGAGACAACAGTTAAAAGTAAGAAAGATGTGACTGTAAAAAATGAGGTATCAGAAAGTGGTTAGCTTATGTCTGGAATACGAAATTGAAAATATAGTTATTGAAGAAGTGACAGATACTTTGTATAGAATAGACCTCTATACAACAACTAGCCTAAGTTATATTCTTTTGATTGGGGCTGAATTGTCAGAGTTTAGTTAACGTTATAGGTTTACGCTTAAAATAAACGAACCATTAAATTTTAATTCTGATAGAACCTTGAATGAAAACGATCACGACGTTAGTGGAATTCTGACAGATTAAAGTGGTAGGCCTGTATACGAGAAGGGGGGAAAAGGTTTAACAGCAATGAGGGCAATGATCGATAAGCGAAAAACATGAGGAAGTCATCACGAAATCTCCAAAATGATAGTAAGAGCATTTTTCTCTATTGTGTCCGCCCCCCCCCCCCTGTTTATGAGACGAATGCAAGCAAGAGGACGCAGTTCTAAACAGTAAAGCAAAGTTTAGGCTACGTCTGCTTGTCTGGAACGTTGGTTACAATTATACTGTACCTAAATGTTCAAGTCTTGTTGACGCCTTTAGGTTATTCAGACTATTTTTAAGTGACTAATGATTTCAATAAATTAGATAATACAAACTATTACCTCGTTTGTGAACAATCGTGGTTGTGGTCATGGTTTTGGTAACCGACCTTTCTTTATTGTTTTGAGCTTAATAAAATAACTAAAAAATATCTATAATAGGCTGTAGGTTGCAGTTAACTGACTCCTTTAAACCCAGTGTTCAGTAACGGTTTGTAAATGGTGTAACACTGCGAGCGGGTGGTCGACATCGTTTTAACTTTTCCCTTGTAATTATTACCCTGATAACTGCTACAAAAAAAAAAAAAAAAAAAAAATGAAACTCACAAATTGACATAAATGTAGATGACGTTTCAACTGCGAAAATATGCCTATAAGAAGACGTCGGAGTCGTATGGGAGACGACATAAATTTATGGGATCTCGAATAATCCAAGTGAGAGATAACAAATAATGGAGGTATAAAAGACAAAAAATATTCAGTGTTTAAAAAGAAGATAAATAATTTTTATTACAAAATTTACAAAACCGCCAGTAATTTAACAGTCGTTGTTTGCAAAGCAAATAAACATAGAGGACAGAAGGCATGGGCGTAATTACGAGGGGGGACGAGCGGGATCGGACCCCTCCCTGCAGAGGGTCCAAAAAGTTGCCGAAGTTTGTTAATCTCTTAATTTTTACGGTTTTTTAATTTTATTTATTTTTTTCAGCTATGTATGCTAATATAGTAGTCGCTGTTTTTTAAATATACAAACAGGTTTGTTTCACAGTATTAGGGTATAGGTTTTAAATATGAAATATAGGAAAATCAGTTCAGTCAATAAGTATCTTTCAACAATATTTCAATAACTCGTATTTTTATTATGTTATTACCGTTCACTTTAATGGGACTTATTTCAGGATGTTTTCATGTGTTTTTCAGCCACTTTAAAGATAGTAATGTTGGTTAGTCTTAACTTGTTTTTTTCTTTTGTATGAAGCGGTTCGGGTCGACCTCGGACCCCCCTCCCCCAAGCCAAATTCTAGATCGCCACTGGACAGACGTAGGTGAGGTTACAAGAGCAAGTCTTAAATACCAGTCGAAGGAACGGCAACGCATCTAACAAAGGTAGAATGTTGGCAGCATGTCCGTTGTGACGTACTCTTATAGGCCTACACAAATTATGTCTTTTAAAGATCGCAGTTTTTTTATTTCAGACGGGCCATAAGTCGCTTAGCAAAGTGAAATTTATTTTATAACTTCTAATGACGAACGGTTTTGTGAGGTTAGTTCATTGATTACAGACAGTTTTAAAACATTTGTGTTTGCGCAAACTTCAAGGTTATGATCTGTAGGCCTATAGCGAATGTAGACTAATTGAAGTTCTGATCGTATGGACAGAGATGCACTCGAGACGTTGAAAGAATTTAAGTCCTAGTGGACCTAACTTATCACTTTGGAGGATTTTAAATTTATGTTATAGGTTTTCAATGGCCCCTACTTACAACTTTATAGGTCTATTAGGTGATAAATAGGCCTATTAGGAACATGTTATGCTTCGCATTTTGCAACTCTGAGACCCAATGATGAATGTAGAATGATGTACGATGTCCTTCTGTGGCACGTAGACCCTACGACCAAGGTATCAATTGTAGGACTCGCGTGTTATTAATTATTGATATTTTATTTACACCGATTTACATATTTAATTATTTCTTGAATATTTTTATATTATTAAATACGAGAGCGGTTCCAAAAATAAGGTACACTAGCGCTTCATGCGGGCAGAAACGCAAATTCTGATTCTAATTTTGTTTCTATGCATGGTTTAGACCCACCTAATGTAGCTGGCAGTGGCTCTCTGTTGTCGTTTGTTACACCAGTCAGTTAAAAATAATTCCTCTTATTGAAAACCCGTCCAGTGTAGAAGTGCGAGCAGTTATTCTATTTCTGAATACAAATCGAAAGAATCCAAAAGAAGTCAAGAAAGAAATTGTTGAAGCATACAGTGAGTGTGTAACTTCACATAAACAAGTGTCATTGTAGTGCAGTCAGTTTAAATAAGAGGAAGACACCGCTGTTTAACAAAAATGCACAGTGAGACCTCAGGAAAGAGGTTTCAAATAGAAGCTCACATTTTCCATGCAATGGTGAAAATGAACATCGTGTAAAGAACTTTTGGTAACCAATCAAAACATTAAACTAAGTGATATTTCATACACACTTAACGAAACAAAAACTTCTCTTTATCGGATTGTTCGCGATGCTCTAGACCAGTGTTCTGCAACCGGTTTGCCGCGGCACAATAGTGTGCCGTCACAAGGTGAAAGGTGTGACGCGAACTTTTACCTATTATTGTAATAAATTAATTGTCGATTTTAAGTAAGAAGGTGCTTGTTTATTCTTTAATACATTCTGATAACTGTTATATTTTCATAGAAATTAAATGTAATTTATTTACTCAATATTGTTGTTATAGTTTGCTTATCTTAAGTTATTTGTAATCTCGCCTGAAATATTGGGCCGGTTTGATGGGTTACAGGCGGCAAGCTTTGTGTTTACTGCAAAGAAAGCCGCGTAAGACTTTTAGCAAGCCTTTTAGCGGCCCGCACCAATCATACAATAGAGTTTACGTTCAAAACTCTAAACGTTCTAAACTCTATTCAAGAGAGTTCTTTGTAACACCGCATCTTTTGTGTACGGCTGGCTGTACGTGCTTTTAACTAAAATTGCGGGGATTAGCAAAAATTTCCCTCTCTTTTATTATTTTATTGCCTTGTTTTGATATTTGTGCCTGTTAGTCGGCGCTTCTTAAACTTTATTGCTCTTTTCCTTCGCCGAAGGACCCACACATTGTTAGACAACAATTACAGTATTTGAGTTCAGTTCTATCACAGCTGTGCTCTGCAGTAGTGCTAATATTGTGATTGCTATACCAGTCTTACTATTTTCTATTACAGTGTTATTAAACTATTTTTTTTCGATATGGATAAGTTCCTTGTACGGAGTGGTCCGTCCTCGAGTGCAAGTAGTGAAACCATCGAGCCCGAAAAAAAAGAAACATAAAGTAGTTCACCGGCAATATAGTGATAATTATTTATCTTGCCGGTTTTTTTGGTGTGGTGACAAAACATGCCCAATCCCCGAGTGTGTTGTGTGTGGTGAAAAACTCAGTAATGCTGCTATGGTTCCCAGTAAATTGAAACATTTGTCAACAAAACATTCTCTCTGTTAAGTAAAGATGTGAATTATTTTCGTCGGTTGTTGGAACAAAATAAAAAACAAGTGACGCTCATGACTACGTCGGTACGTGTTTCGCAAAAAGTACAGGAAGCTAGCTATAAGGTAGCCGAACTTATCGTAAAGGCCAAAAAACCACACACAATAGCAGAAACGTTGTTAATGCCCGCGTGTAAAGAAATGGTAAAAATAGTCCTGGGTTTAAAAGCTGGTACTGAAATTTCAAAAATTCCTCTCTCTGCTGACACAATCAGCCGCCGAGTTAGTGACATGTCCAGTGACATCGAAGACATTATGAAGGAGAAAATAAAGAGCAGTCGAAAGTTCTCACTTCAAATCGATGAGTCCACCGATATTGGCGGTCACGCACAACTTCTTTCCTACATAAGGTATGTTGATGGGGATGTAATTGCAACTAATTTCTTTTTTTGCAAAGAACTACCAGAGCGAGCAACCGGTGAAGAAATATTTCGTACGACTAATGAATATGTGGTCCGTAATGAATTAACATGGGAGGATTGCGTTAGTTTTTGTACAGACGGAGCCGCTTCTATGACAGGCCGAGTGAAAGGATTCGTGGGTAAAGTACGTGAAGTAAATCCTAACTTACGAACCGACAATTGTCTCATTCACCGCGAAGCCTTTGTTGCTAAGTCTTTGCCATCTCCTCTGAAAATTGTGATGGACGAAGTAGTAAAAGTCGTGAACTTCATCAAATCGCGGCCCCTAAATATGCGGCTTTTTAACGTTTTGTGTCAAGAAATGAGATCAGAGCACACTACACTTCTGCTACATACAGAAGTACGATGGTTATCTCGAGGTAAAGTGTTAACGCGAATGTTTGAACTTAAAGAGGAGGTACTTGCATTTTTGACTATTGAGGGGCATGAGTATGCGGATTTATTTGCAGATGATGAATGGGTATCTAAGTTGGCATATCTTTCCGATATTTTCGTACTCTTGAATGAACTAAACAGAAAAATGCAAGGTAGAAACGAAAATATTCTGACTAGTATGGTGTCACCGGACAAAAGGCTTGCCGCATGACAAATGGCGCCAATCGTACACTCTAGTTATTTTGGTGGCCCTAAAAAGGACCGAGTGGCGAGAAAGCTGATGTTGGTCGTGCCGCGCTGAGATGTTCGGCGGCTGCGCCCGCTGATCGTGGCGTACTGCAGTCCTCCTCTTCTTCCGGCACCGGTTGTAGAGTCGGCTGCCGGCCCAGCGAAATCTATCACTGGCGCGGAACTGGAGGGCGAAGACGCAAGAACGCCGGTTCTATTCTTCGGCCGTTCCTTCCGGCTAACTCCGCGCCGATGTCGTCCGAGAGAGGAGAGGAGATGAAGTGCGTCCGATGGCGTGGCGAAGTGCGCAAAATTTTCTGCCGGCCCGGGTTTTATTAACTAACCGGGATCGCTGATTCGCTAGCTCCGAACACGAAGTTGGTCACGTCTCGGTGGCTGCTGATGCCGGATTGGCTCGCCTCGTCCGCCGCTGGTACCGAAGAGCAGATGTTCGCATACCGCTGCCGTCACAATGGATAAGATTCAAGTATTTATTAATAAGTTAAATGTGTGGATACAGACAATTGAAAAATGGATCGTGTGAGATGTTCCCAACTGTATGGCCCCTTGCTGACAATAATAAGGTGTTGGTGGACTTAATTAAAGAATATTTAGTACTCTTGCAGCAGAATTTCAAAAAATATTTTGGAGAGAGTGTTGAAGATTTTGACTGGGTTCGTGATCCATTCATTATGGATTCGAAACATCTTCCGAATAATTTAGGCTTACAAGAGGAACTGGCAGATTTGAAAGCAGACAGAACATTGAAATTAAAATTTTTCGAAGTGCCTTTGGAAACATTTTGGTTGTCAATAAGCAGTGAATACCCGGCTATCTCCGAGATGGCAGTTAATGCGTTATTACCATTTTCAACTACATATTTGTGTGAACTGGGCTTCTCGACGTTGACTGAAATTAAAACATCAAAGAGAGAGAGACTCAAATCCATCGATGAAGAAATGAGGCTTGCTTTGTCAACGATTCCGCCACGAATCAGCCGTCTGTGTGCAGCTAAGCAGACTCAAGTATCACATTGAAGGTGTGAGTAGAGTTATTTACTTTAAAATTCGTATTTTCTACAGTGAATTAAAGTTAATAAATTGTTAATAAATGCACGAGTCTATTCCTGTTTTATAATAATAATAATAATAATAATAATAATAATAATAATAATAATAATAATAATAACAATAATGATGATAATAATAATAATAATAAAAATTGATTACATAACGACGTAATATTTCGTAATTATATTAAGATTCATATGATTTTAAGGGGACAGACATTTTGGTGTGCCGTGTTGAGTCTAGGCCCGTCTGGGGTGTGCCGTGATTAAAAAAAGTTTGCGGAACACTGCTCTAGACTACCGGAAAGTTTCAGCCCGATGGGTGATGAAAGAACTGACTGAACAACACAAAGCACAACGAATGAGTGTGTCCTTCAACAACGTGCTACGTCACCCGGGGGAAACGGACTTCCTCGACAGTATTGTCACCGGAGATGAAAAATGAAAAGAACTCAATGATACGGGAAAATCCAGGATATCGAGGGCGCAAAATAATTCAAGGCAACGACTTCTGTTCGGAACATTACGGCGACATGTTCTGGGACAGGAAGGGACTGTTGTTCGTTAATTTAATTCACAAAGAAGAAACAAATGCATTCTGATCATTACATTGAAACTTTACACAAAGTAGAGTATGGAAAGCCACTCGTTGAAAACATGTTGGTATACTGGCCTGAGATGTAAAGGTTTTGCATTACAATGCAACTCCCCGTACTTCTGAGATAACACTTGAAGGAATCAGGAAGAAGGGATGGGATACTCTTGAGCATTCCCCTTACAGCTTCGATCTGGTTTCCTGTAATTTCCACGTGTTCAGAAAACTAAAGGAACACTTTTCAGGAAGCCGATTTTTGTCTGACGAAGAGGTGAAAAGTGGGACTACAGACTGACTTAAAAATGTTTGAAAAGATTTTTGTGAAGACGGTATGCCTATAGGCCTATTAAAATTAGTGTCAGATTGAGACAAATGTTTAAACTAGTTTGGGAATTACAAGGAAAATAAGCAACAAGTGACTTTCATTTTGGTCTGCAATTTCAAGAAGTTCTATTAAAATTTGTATTTGTTTCATTTAAGTGTACGTTACTTTTGGAACTACCCACGAGTACCGTATATAATGAACCTATCTAAATGGGTTTATAACGTTTCAATGTAGACTGATTAACTATTACATAAATATTCCCTGATGGGAACTGATTTGCTTAGATGACTGTACCTATTTCATAATTTTTGCCATCGCCAAATTATTATCATAATTTTAATTTTCTAACTTTTAAATGTATTAAATGTAAACGGAAAATATCTAAATTTCCTAGGACACTATATAAACTTGTTTTTTAAGGGTCCGTTGTAATATTTAGGCTCTTAAAAATTTCCTGTAATATTTTCAAACAGACAATATGCTTGTCCTGGTTAGTACAGAAGAATTGTGTCGTTCCGGATTGCCCTTGAAGCAGTAGGGCTACATCGCGTACAAATCATAAAAATATCTTCAAATAAATACAACTGCAAGGAGGTTTATTTTCACCTGCGTCAGGTGAAAATAAATCTAATTGCAATTGTATTTATTTGAAGACGTCACATTGAAGACCTGCAGGAAATTCAACGAGTTACTTACAAAATAAATCATAATAAGCTAAATTTAAGATAGCCTATTTAAGAAATTAAATCTTATATTTACTTTAGAAATAGGCATTAAGTAGGCCTAGGCTTACACTCTGTTCCCCTGAAGGGGTACAAGTTCACTTTTTTTTAATGAATATTATTAATAAATTCAGTATTTTTAATGAATTTTAGTGAAAGGTGAAAAGATAATTATTATTAATAAATCTTAATTTATAAATTAATTTATTGTTTTGATCGTTTACATTATAATGATAATTAATGTTTTAAATAAACTAAATGCCGTACTTATGTCAAATAGGCTAGTTCTTCACTTATCAGTAAAGTGTTGACAATTTTAATAAATTATTAGCCTATACCATAAAGTATCATTAATAATCTGTAAATGCCACGAGAACATAATTAATTAAATTTGCGGAAGAGAATATATTAACAAAATATCAATCTATAAGGATCCTTTCGATTTATTTAGAAGTGCAATGACTTTGTTATTAGGAAGCCGTTTGTGGGTAAAATTAAGCAAATTTACAGAACACACAATTAGGCGTCGCAAGCAGCGTTCCCAATTTCAAAAACATGGAGCCTACCAAAAGCTCTGGTGTTTATTTGCGTGAATCACATAAGAATAATTTATTTTGACGTAGGCCTATGTATTTTTGTTTAGACGCATAGACACTGTTGTCTTATAGTTTAATGCTTTGGCAATATAAAATAGTGCATATTAGGATAAAGTTTCTATACTTACACGAGGAAAAATATATGGATGTGCTTTATGAGACTGTTTAGATTTCGACAGTTAATCAAACTGGCTTTCAATCTCACGTACCCTTTATGGAAAAATTCTATAAATACGCGCACTTTCTTGTATTTATTTTATAAGAAAACTACAGACGAAAACTGTTCCAAAAATAAGTTGTTGCAAATAGCATAAAATATCCTAAGGTGTTTTATGAGATCTGAGGATTTCCTTTGCGGATTTTAGCGTCACTGAACACACAAAATGCCACCGTCATTTAGGAGTCGCGCAACAATTTTACCAACAAATAATTCTAGCTTAATCACATTTAAACTTACATTTTTAAAATTTTATAAAAAATGATTTACGATAAATTCTTTTCGTGTCAATTTATGGAAAAATAATCGCCAAGGTTAAATGCCGAGATTGTATTGCTTTTC
This sequence comes from Magicicada septendecula, assembly GCA_034769895.1. NCBI lineage: Eukaryota > Metazoa > Arthropoda > Insecta > Hemiptera > Cicadidae > Magicicada > Magicicada septendecula. The sequence goes on from CM068370.1 coordinate 83,362,345, forward strand.
TCGTAGATCCTACCCTTTCTATCCTAAGCAATTTCAATGGTACAGAGAACGAATCTGTTCGCTGGAATAGAATGTAATTTTCACCGAATGGAATGACCACGGAAATTACATAGGCCTATAGGCTAGGCCTAACTGTATTATAGAAATAAAAACTTATTATCATGAAGGCTACACGTCACGTTTTTGGTAGGCCCTATGTTATGCTGACCTACATGTTCCATGCCATATGTGGATCCAAAATTGTCCAATTGCTGCATTTTCAATAGGTATGGTACATCCATGTATTTTGTGTGTGTGTGTGTGTGTGTGTGTGTGTGTGTATGTGTGTGTGTGTTATTTCATAATGAAATCGTTCCTCCAAGTAATAAAACCATTTATTATTACCTCAAATTTTTTTAAACATTTTAGCTTAATAGAAAAAAAAACTATTTTACTCAGTATTTATATAGGCACATAGACCTATAGCCCGCTTGGTCCCAGGGATCCACTTATCGAGCGTGACACATTTGTTGAAAAAATTCGTAACTTAATATAAATTGATGCATAGGCCTATAGGTAGGCTGTATTAAGTTTTTATAACGAAGAGTAACATCTAATGTTTTATTAATTAATCATAAAAATTTTATGCGAGTTTTCCTTAGTTACCAAACTCAATTAGCTACACAATTCGTGTTGTGAGTAGATTTTTCCTCGTCTCCGGGAATTAGGTCTACTTCCGCCGAACATTGTTCCGGAACATGAGCGAACGACTACGCCTATCGTTGCCGAACATCATTGAGAGCCGATACTATCACGGCCGCTGCATTAACAATTTTAACAATAAAGTTATTATTCGAAATGGCATTGTTGCTACAACAATAAACGAACAATATTTAACATGTTCATGTTTTACACTTTCAGACATTAAAACAGTAGCTCAGGCTGATTGTGAAACAAGAACATTAAGGAGAAGATTGCGAAGAAGAAAAGATTATTGTATAATTAAATTGTGAAAAATGAAATTGCTTCTTTAAGAACGCGTATAAATGTTTCCCAACGTATTTTATTTATGTCATAAAGATTAATTGAAAAACTTAAGAAAAATGCTTTTTAATTTATTATTTTCAAAACGCTGACAATAAAACAGATTTTATTTGTTGGCCGGTCGGTTCGTTATGCAATAATGCATATGTACGGGTTGTGAAAGGAAGGAAAGGGAGGTAGTTCAGAGGGGATTGGTGGTACAAGAACGCCAAGCTCCTCCCAGTATTTTTATTTCGACCAATAAGATACAAGGGCTTGCCGGCGGTGTCGCAGATCAAAAGAAAGGCTTTCGTTCCGCGGCTTGTTCAAGGGGAGGGATTTCCTTGGCCGTCGAAGGCTCGGACCCTGACGTACGCTCGGTTCAGTGGTCTGTTCGACTTCGCACAGCGTGTGCGCGAGTGCCTTTCCTTTTTGTTATCTAAATTTTTCTTTTTGTACAGTAAGGAAACATTACAGTCGGCGAAGAAATGTGCTAGAAGCGTTCGTTTACGAAATTCCACACGACACAGCCTAAAGATATCTCGTGATTGATGTGCCGGTAGTTTGATAGTGATACGTTGAAACTGTTGGTGTTATATATAATACAGTTCAGTACATTGTTAAGTTATATACAAGACAGTTTTGCATTATTATTGAACCCAAATGGCAGTGTCCACGTTGAATATGGCGCCTTACTTCACTGGCTATCCTTTTCAAGGTATGAAGAATTATGTTTTTTATTTATCCTATAAGTTTATTACAAAAATGTCAATTTGTGAGTTTATATAATTTATGAAAATGTTTTAAATGTTTATTTTTAAAAATGTTTGAGAGTTTTTTCTTATTTTTAACAAGTTTACGTTGCTTAAACAAAATTTTACGTTCTTTAAATTTTGTCCTTCACAGTGTGTCATGTGTCATAAAAATGATTTACGACGTTTTAAAAATTTTAACTATATTTAAGAAGCCGAAATAACTTTTAAGTTAAGACAATGTGAAGTACGATAACCTAGTTAGTGCTGACTGAACGTCAATTTATACTGGGATACTGCATACACCAGAGAAATAACTGTTCCTTAATGAAAGACTCTATTGCTGAGGCTTTATTTAACATGACTAAAACGGGTTAATAAAACGTACCTATTTCACTCTAAACAGAAGTTTTCCCCTGTATTGCAGTAGGCTGAACATTTGAACTTCTTATAGGCTACTTGCCATATTTCTTTTGCTGATGTTGACAGAACGGTGACAGAACCAGGGCAACTGACTAAAGCCCTCACCATAAAAGAAAATGTAACACTCCAGAATATTAAATAAATGTGATTTTACAAACGTGTTTTTTATATTCAAAACAGGTATATATTCAGGGCTAATAAAATAATTTACAAACATTACTTTCTTATTAATTACTTTCTTAATCATTTCATTAATAAAATAAATGAATAAACTCAAATCACGTTCTCGAAATAGCCTTGAGATGTTTGGAAGTAGTTTATATATCACTTGCCGCCTTCAAAGCTGATAGGGAAGGATCGTTAAAGTCTCCATATGATTTGGCATAATACGCATAGGTTTTCTGTTTGCTTCTTTAAAGCAAATAACTAAACAACAGATTTCAATTAAATTTTTAAATAGCTTTAGTTACCACTAGTCAATAAAAAAATACAAAACTGTAAATAGCTTGCGCGGGATTGATATTTATTATTATTACTCGGATTTTTTCTGCTGGAAACGCTTTGTACGTATTACTGTTAAAATGTTTCTTTCATTTAAACTAATCCAAAAAACAGAAAATGGAGAGTCATCCCCCGTCTCCTTCTTCTTCTCTTCCTCCTCTACATCACCATCATCATTACCATCATAAACAGAATTATCACTGTTGCACACCTCTATAAAAAGTTATTCCCATTAGCGCTTTCAAGCTTCACAGCTCGTTTCTGATCTGACGATGAGCTGTGAAGCTTCAAAGCGCTAATCGTAATTTTTTTTTCTATAGTGGTGTGCAACAATGATAATTCTGTTTATGATTATAACCTCTAACACAACATTCTTAATTAAATTTCATTATCATCAGTTTAAAAAACTGATTAGGTTTGAGATAAGGCCTATAAGATTTGAGTATAGCCTTCTACTGATGAACAATACTGTTTTTCCTAATGTCGTTAAGAGCCGAAAAGAGGGGTTTTTTAATATCGGAAACCAAAAAGTTTCAAGAATGACATAGGCCTACGAACCGTCTTTCTTGAGATAGTGGTTTTATGAATGTCTTATTGTTTCCATTTATTCAGGCTATAAGACTAAATGAAAAGTAGCTTAAGTGTGCACTATTAATTTGCAATAATAACCCATTTTTATCTAAACTTTTTGTAATTTTGTAATATGTAGCCATTCGTTTTGTTCTGGCCGCTAACTATGGAACTCTGTGAACAAGTCTGAAGTCTTGTAATAGGAATATTTAGATTAATTTGGGCTCCGGCTGTTTCAACGATCAAATGTTAGATATATAGGACCTAGGCCTACTGTGTTTATCAAGATATTACTCACCATTCTGTTTGCTCTTTTTGAAATAGTTTAATCTTTTTTTTTGAACTAGTAAATGTAAACTAATCATGTATAAATTATAATTAAAATAATTATATCCCGTAGTTGATTTATAAAATTATAGGTGACGGAACGCATAAATTCAAAAGTTGTTCAGACACAAATAGGCCTATACTTATATTTTATATTAGCGTATAAGTTTACATTAGGTTATTACAAAGAAGGCCTAAATTTTTAAAGCCTTATAAAATATATAACATACGAGTATGTACGAGTAACATGCTCGTATAAATTTGTATCTAAAAAGGTAATAAGGTTACTGATATTTCTAAAGAGCTTCATCGTCAGGTTAGCTGCACGACAATCGAAAACATGTTACTCATAGAGGCGTCATCCCGGAGCCTCAATGAAATTCTTAAGTGATGGTTTCAGTGGTTCAGACATTTTAAAAAAGTTTCCATAGTTTCATCATTGTATCGTCATATTGTTTGTTTCTTGACCTTTCCTTACTCTTTGTGTCCAATGCTGTATGATGACCAGAAATCAGCCCTCTCACATTCACTTGAAGTTACTGCTATTGATTCAGTAGCGTATTTCAAGGTAGAAAGATTGTCCGGAAAAATTCTGGAATGCACATATTCTCGAAAGCTCCCACTCAGTTGTCTTTCATGCAGTTTTAATTTTGAAGTAAGTTTTTTTTTTGTTTCATTTTCTCCGTAGGTTATTGGGACATTTTTTGAACGATAGGCTGGTGTTCGATTTTGACAAATGCTTAGTTTTGTAATGGGTCTGATGAGGGGCACAATTTAAAAAGTAATAGTAAATTTTTGTAATAATTAGGTTTTTCTTTGCATATAGGCCTACTTTTTTTCGGTAATTTATTTTTGGATCCAAGAGGTTCCGGAACGGTGTTCCGGCGCGTTCCTCCTGAAACCAAGCCCTGATTATATCATATAACTAATGATGGCAAACGTATTAACTTCAAGTGTTATAATGGTATCGTCATTGATTGCAAATGGCCTATTTCGTCAACGGGATCGTTTCTGTTGTGTTCACTGTGAATTCTTACGTAGGCCAACAGTTACTGTACAACATTAAACGTGACAAAAAAAGGGTTCTAAAAATAATTTTCGTACAACGGTGGCAAAACAATCAACCCTACTGACTCAGCAAATTAATAGCAAAGGCTAAGGGTTGAACGATTGCGTCACGTAGTTATGGTATGACGTCACCTCTTATCAGCATAACAAAAGGGGATGGAACTAGATTGTCCTTCACTTGGCTCAGTTTCTAAATGTAGGGTGAAACATAATTAAACTGCTTTATCTTTTCATGTTGCATTAATTTTCAAGTTATTAATTAAAACCTTTAGGGATGAAAGGGTTTTGTGACCTGATTTTGAGTCTCTTTGGAGGAGCTACAAGTGATTATAATGTGATACACAATTATTGTGTCCACTATTGCGATTTCATAAGTCGATTAGGATCATGAAAAAGAGTGTGGCGAGGATAGTAGTTGTTCGACATACTATCTGATAACAAAAACCGCTCTTTCTTGCTTAAACATTGTAAGCCTACACAAAAGCTTAATATAAAATAAGAAAATCTAATAGGAATGTGATGTATATAGAAAGCTGTAGTTGCGTATGTTTGATTTATATTACAATACTTGAGATTTCAACATACTGCAGTGAGTACACTTGAAGGATATAGTCTGTTACTAGTAGCATGGGACACGCGCTCGCGCGTGTGTATTTTTGTGAACGTATAAAACCGTTATAAATCGTTTGTGTATATTTAAAGGAGCTGACCACTAAACAAAATTGTAAACATATTCGCAGACGAAATACCTTATTTTGTGAGAAGAGAATATTAAATTTCCCCATTAACATATTCCCGTTTTTTACACTCTTAAAATTAATACAGGCAATGAGAGAATTTCACACAAAAATCTAAAACATTACCAGGAACTAACAATATTTTTAGCCATACAAATAACGCCATACTGTGGTATCTAAACAACCAAATTTTATTGCGCTAGGTCGTCTTACGAAGGATACAAGATGAACGGATCTTGATCAGTAGGCTATGATGAATTTCCATTAAAGTACTTATCTGACATAATTAAAGGGCTTTTAATGAATTGAAATTGTTTATTTATGTAGCCTTACCTCATTGGTTCACTATCATGTTACTCCTTGAACTGAGTGTGGTTAATTCAAATCTACCTTAATTTCTGTCTTGTCTGTTGAAAAGAAACAAAATCACACTGGGCATAAACAATAGAAGTAGATTGAACTACTAATACTGTTAGAACACCTCAAAACATACATAGTTGTAGGGGTACACGTAGGTTAAAGCTAATTAACACTTCTATGAAGTGAAGTCGTACCAGCTTACTTATATGGGTCAGAAATCTGGGTCACGAAACAAGTTATCTTAGCAGAATTTAGGCAAATTAAAGTGAAGTTTCTTCGGCGTGTAGAAGAATCTGCAAGGGAAGATCGGATTTTGAAGTGTGGTCATAAGAGAGAACTTCAATATTTCTATGTCGGAATTGCTCAAAAACAGTTCAAGTAGTTAGATTATGTGCACAAAATACATAACAGACAAATCAGAAAGATTTTTATATTCATGTCCAAAGGATAGAGGGAGCATCATGGAACATCGCATAGGCCCTAAACAAGAAGAGAACAGAACCAGATAGATCTCGTCTAATATTTGAATATAGACGAAGATAAAAAAAGTTCTTAAAGGATTTGTAGCTTATCGACATAAACAAAATAAGGAAAACTGCAAGATGTAATTAACATGCTAGATAGCAGAGAGTAGAGTATTATTAGCAGAAGCAACTAACATGAGAGTTAACATCAATAACTATGTAACATCTAACTGTGTGCCGGCAGTAGCCTAATTCCTCAGGGAAATGAAAAAAAGACACAGACAACGAAAGTGAATATGGATCTTAAATAAAACTGTAGTATTATGGAACTGCGCTTTTGTTTGTTGTTTATGGTAACAAATTTTGATACTTTTGTAATTATCTTTAGCACACTAGACGGATCTAATTTGTGCTGTTGTTCTCTGAAAATGAAAAGTTCTAAGAACAAAAGAATAAAAAGTGCGGTTTAGATGCCGAAAAATAGCCATAATGTCAGCAAAAACAGTTGGCATTTGAATCTAGTACAAACAGCAGAAAGATGGGAATGTGAAACGGAAGATCTAGAGAAACTTGGAAGAAAGATATAGGAACGGTAATGGAAGTAAGAGAAATGAGAGATGATGGACGATGATTAGACTTCTCTAATTTCGGCAGAGGCTACCACAAAACGGCAGAGTAGTAAGGACATTATAGTATTAGGCTATAGTTTTCTCTACGAATTTAGACCGGTAAATGTGACAGGTGATACGTAATTAGTTGTATCCTTACATCTGTTAAACACTACTAGATGGCTATACAATTTATCTAAGAATTAAATACATACAATCATATATAGGCCTAATTGTTAAAAGTAGCGTCTACTGATTAAAATTACAAGGTCGGAAAATCTCAAAAGTTACATAAATTAAATGTAAATTTTAAGTCGATGATTATTCATCTTGTTATTTGAAATAGCAGTCTCTGTAATTCCAACTGCTTACTTGCCAAACCTGTCATGCTTCGGACAAGACCTTTCAGTGTCTCCACCAGTATCCGCAAGTTAGATAATGGTAGAGACACTGAAAGGCCTCGTCCAGAGCATGACAGGCAAGCAAGCTCGACACAGTCGATGATTATTGTTTAAAACTAAAATCTTACAATCGCTTGAACGGTAATATTTCAAGGAAAGCGGTAGATAAAACCACGCACATTACTGGCAGTAGGCCTAACGAGGAAATATTCTACATAGCCTAATGACGCCTACTGGTAGGTCTATATCACGCTTTAACGTCACCTACAAAGTGAAATACGTGTAACTTGAAGTATTTTCCTAATGGTAGATTGGATTCCAAATCTAAAATAAAAGGTATAATGTAAAAATAAATGGAAACAAAATATAGGCTAAATTATTTTTGTTTTAATAATTTTATAACTTACTACTATAGTACATAGACCTTCTGTAACTCCTATTAAAAACACATTGTCATACAAAAATAGCAATGGAATATAAAAATGTTTATACGTATACTTGTAATAATAATCCCAATGGTTTAAAATTGAACTCTATTTTTGTAATAATAGTAATAATAAAAGTAGTAGCAGCAGCAGCTAGTAGTAGTAGTAGCAGTAGTAGTAGTAGTAGTGTGAATAAAACTTGTTTTATTTAAAAACTATTCTTGTATTTTTGTTCAATTTTCCTCCAACGAGAAAAATTTATACTACCTGTAGGCCTATTAAAACTGTATTCAGTCTAAATAAAACAGCACATTGACATTAAAAAGTTACAAATTTTATATTTAAATAAAATTTTATATTTAAATAAAATTTTATAAATGTGAATTTAAATATAAGAATCTTTCAAACTGGTTAAAGCAGAACATTCTTGCAAGAAAATTTTTGGCATAGCCTAACTTTTTGGCGACGCTACCTGGCAGACCGTGCGTTGAAGTCTCCCATGAAATACATTATATTTTAGAGTCAGTCTTTACAGACAAATTTTAAAATTTAATATCTGCTTTTGTGTCATATTATATTTTTATTTTAGAGAAACTGAACTTAAATAAGGTTACTTCTAATTAACTTTAGTTTCCGATTTTCTTCCTAATTTCCTAGTTTCCATTTCCTTTAGGCCTAATTCTAATAGGCCTATCTTTGACCGTTCTTAAATTTTCCAGTATTTGTTTAATCACAATTCTGTCTAAATAATTGATCAATGCGGTAATGAGTTAGCTTTACTTAAATAAGTTCAGGCTATCATCCGCTAGATATTTACTATTCAGTATTTTATTTAAAACGTAATTTCCCTGATACGTTATCAATTCATCGCTTGCCATCAAATTGTATGAATCCAAAAACAGACTAATTTAATACTGGTTATTAACGTAGACTACATTAATATTATTATAAGGGTAAATAACTTGTAAAATCTAGGCCTATAGTAAAATGTATTTTATTACAACATTGAACATATTATGCAGCACTATTATTAAACGCTGAATATTCTTATTAAAAATCTCAGAAGTTGCAAAAGTGTAAATATTTTCTTTGAAAATATTTTCGTTTCAATAAACTCGAGTATAGGCTACTCTACTCTTAAAATGCAGCAAGGATAGTACTTTAATTTTGTAAGGAAGAAAGTAATATGCATTACGATGTTAGAACTTTTACATTTATATTTGTATTTGTCAATCACAAGTTGTAAATATATATATATATATATATATGTACAAGTAACTCGTTGAGTTTCCTGCAGGTCTCCCATGTAATATTTTCAAATAAATACACTACAAGTAGGTTTATTTTCACATGACGCACGTTTCACAGAAATTGTTCTGTATCTTCATAGGTTTGTTTTAATTATAATTGACTGTTTCGCTTACAATATAGTTTTATTGTACTATTACAATATAGTTTAATTATAACAAAACTGACTATATTGTAAGCGAAACATTCAATTACAATTCAAACAACCCTATGAAGATACAGAACAATTTCTGTGAAACGTGCATCAAGTAAAAATAAACCTACTTGTAGTGTATTTATTTGAAGATATTACACACACACACACACACACACACACACACACACACACACACACACACACACACACACACACACACACACACACACACACACACACACACACACACACACACACACACACACACACACACACACACACACACACACACACACACACACACACACACACACACACACATTTATATATATACCACATACTTTTATTCACTTCCTTTTTCTGCTTCTGCAGATAACAGTTTCCACCTATTGAAGTAGCCAACATTTTTAACACAGTAAACCTAAAAATATATTTATGTCATATTAATAAGAAGTTTACTTATTAAAAAAAAATATTATCACAAGATATTTTTACTTTTTTTGTCAAATGTTACAGTGATATTGATATTTCAAAGCATTCGTTTCAACAGATTGTTTCTTTCTTTAACGAAATCTGAGTTACCGCCTTCTAGAATACATTTGTCCCTTCCGTTGCGGCCGACACCTTTATAAACAGAGTTGTGAACTAATCTGGATCCGCCTACATCTTTTTTAATGACTATATCAAGCCACTAAAAGGTAGGCCACCGCACGATATCCGTTTCATTGAAAGTTTTTTTTTTTAACCAGCCTGGCGAATAGAAGCTTGTAAAGTAACCTCAATAGGCCTATTTATATACTTATAACACACTTTCGCGCTGTATATTGAAGATTTTTAGACCGTGAATTCATTCCAACAGTCTCCTGTCCAAAAAGTGACCTATTATTTTGTTTATATAAAGTACGGTAAATACTAAAATTAGTTTGTTACGAAAAAATGTATTGGCCTACCGACTAGTTTTTATAATTTTTGTTTTACACACTGCACTCATTTGCCTTTATTCATTTATGAGTTACGTACGAATATAAAAATGTTAAAATGTTATTACGAATAAGAATTACAAATACCAAAATATTGTTATTGTTATTTTTATAATAGCTGTACAATGTATATGGCTACATAACAGTTAGGCTATATATTCTGTGTGTGTGTGTGTGTGTGTGTGTGTGTGTGTGTGTGTGTGTGTGTGTGTGTGTGTGTGTGTGTGTGTGTACACTGTAATGGACATTCTAACTGCATGTGGACTGTAGCAGATAGTAATCCATATGATAGGATATAAAGGCGGTATACGAATAAGTAGAGATTGCGGATTTGAACATTGTATATAGTTGATAAGGAACATTGTGAAAATGTTAGTTTTAAGTATTTTTAGCAACCTGTAAAGCAACTTTAAGTGCAATGAAATGGTGCGTAAGGATATTTAGTCGCGTGTTTAGTGATTGTATGCGAGGGTACGTAATTATATTACAGGATTTTGTTATAAAAACACGTTAATTTGAATAACTATCTGAGATGGAACTTATATCAGAATAGCCTACTCGTAGTAAAAAGACCTACCTGATGACAGTAGTTGTTTTAAAAATTAGTAACTGAATCTATGCGTGTTTTAAGTAAAAGGGTTTCATATTCCACAAAATTGGTCCTAAAGTATTTTAGGCTTTTTGAACATGAATTGTTATGTACGAAACGTTCTTGGACAAGAAAATTTATTATCTGTAAGAAAATCATGTGAAGGGGTTACCGAGGAACCAATCAGATTACTAGAAATTCAGTTTTAAACTAAGAATTGTAGACATACAATTCGGAATCAGTCTCTCTTCGGAATCGATAACGAGTAAACGTACACTGGTCCATGACGTCGTGTCTGCCAGTTGCGACAAACGCAAGATAGAAAATTCCTGTAGAGTTACTGGAAATATTAAAGCCAATATAATTGTGTGCTATCCACAATAGTGCAAGATATTTCGTTTAGGGTATGTAGACACTTCAAGCAAACTGGAAACTAAATATAATTATTTCACTACGACTCGGAACACAAAACTTTTTATGGGTAAAAACATAAAAGTTTTACCTTATAACCTGAACCGGTTTTCACTTTTAATAAGCTTCTTCAGAGGTAAAACTTTTACGTTTTTACCCATAAAAGTTTTGTGTTCCGAGTCGTAGTGAAATAATTATAATTAGTTAAGTAGCGGACACGTCATGGACAACGAAATCCAAGAATCAAACTGGAAAGGTGTAAGCCTAACACACCAGTTAAGCACTAACAGTATCGGTGTAAAATTATATGTAACCGTACCCGCGAGAAATATCTACACGGCCGAAAACGACCCTGACAGAGTAAATTTCAGGGACTCACTAAGCTTCCAGATAACATCAACCCGTCGTCTGAAGAATCGGCAGTCGACATTATAGAGAAGAAAACTTACTTATACACATATAAAAACAGATTTAAAACTTATTTAATAGCAGTTATATCAAAAGACTTCATAGTTAAGATAAGACAGAAAAATCTTTCACACATACATTATTCTATTGTACAAAAATTAAATTTAACTTATGTTTCAAAGGTCAACAGAAACAAATGAATTATTTTTTGTGAACTGTATTAAAGGCACAGTAGTTTGGGAGAAAAATAAGTAGTATCATTAATAAATCCGTTTCATTCCAATGACATCTATCTCGACTACTTATTCTATGCAACACGTATATCTTCCATCTATAGGTATATTTATACTTCCCATAAATATATGTGTATATATTTATAGGCCTACACTCTAGACGCCTTAATTTAGACGCAAATAATCTGGGATGTCTTTTCTATATCATCCCATCGTTTTTGGTTTTCTTAGTTAACTTTACCGTCATAGTTAATAATATAGTTAACTTTGCTTTTCTTGCTTAATTCATCCGTCTAGCTTTACATTTTCTCCTGTGAATATCATTATTGTAATCATCAAACGCCAACGACTGTAAGTTATGAGCTTTTTAAAAACTCAAGAAACTTGGCAAGAAATAAGTTGTTTCTTACTTTCATAAATTCATTTGCTCTGATTTTATAGTTTAAGTAGGCTAATGCAGAGTAGGGCATAAGTCGTTTGATGCCCTACGAAGACTGACTCTAAAATATAATGTATTGGCCTATTAATTTCATGGGAGGCTTCAACGCGCGGACTGCCAGGTAGCGTTGCCAAAAAGTTATGCAAGAATGTTCTGCTTTAACCAGTTTTAAACGGATCTAGTTAATTTTACAAGTTGCCGTGAATTAGTAACTGACGAAAGATTTTTTTGAGGTTCGGTCGGTAACTAGACAAAGTTTCAAAACGACTGTGTCTACATTTGTCAGATATTTATTTTCAGATATTTATTGTCCTAATCAGGATCCGTATACGGACAATACACACCTCACGTGTATGTAAATATGTTACATCTGTCACACATGTAGCCTATTATTATTCTTATGTTAGTAAGATTATTACATTAATACATTCCATAAATGTTAACAAACAGTGGGCCTACCTGTGATTTAATTATTTTTTTACTGTTCGTCAAAATCAGGTCCTTACGATGAAAGTAAAATTTAAAACTAGACAAAAATCATCAAAATGATTACACAAAATTTATTAAATTTTGTTTAGTGAAGGACCGAACTTTACATATTATCCTTTAGCGCTAGAAGTTATTTAAAAAAAAAAATCAAGCGACTTAACGACTAAATTTGTATAATTACCCTAGAAAAAAAAGTATTAATATCATAAAATCTTCTCTTCTTCTACCGAATTAAGATGAAGATGAAGATGAAGAAGAATGAATGAAGGGTCATGCATTAGACCTGAGGTTAGTTGCACCCACCCAGGCCGTGGTACGACTCACGATGCACGAGTACCACCAGAGTGATGTATACACCACCGCAAGCCACCTAGTAACCACGTGGCGAGCCGTACGGTGATATCATAAAATCAAATCATATCAGCCGTGCGGTGATATCATAATATCGTAATTCATATTCATACCTTTAAAAATCGTACAATATTTGTAATCACTCATTAAAAGTTAGTAATTAGTATTCAAATAGCGATAATAAATTAAATAAAACCTTGAAAATAAAACAAAAATAAAAATAAGAATCTATATTAAAAATAAAAACATTATTCTCTCTTATAATGGTGGTTCTCGCAAGTGGTGGTTCCTCAATTACATCATAGATTATTAACTACCTGTCTATTTAAAAGGACACATTAAGAACCAATGTTAACATTTTAATTTTATAAACAAAAAAAGGGATAAAAATTAAAATTACCCGGCTCTCACTGGAAGTAAATCTTCTATTTCACGTGACGCTATAAAGCTGTCATTATAGCATTATACATTATAACGAAACCTGTCATTATTATAATATGTGTTTTTTGTTATTAACGTTGGTAACGTCTCGTTTGGCGAGAGGGGGCGAGCGAGCGGTTTTTGTCGTTGTCATTTACACGTCGGTTAGGCTGTACGTTCAGCTTTCTCACGGAAAAACTTTAAAACCACTGAGAGATATTGCCTATATCGAATAATTTTACACAGGCGAATAGCGATGTGGTGGACTTATGGAAACGACTCCTCTCCGTAGGAAGATAAAAATTAATTTGTTGAAAAACTGTTTCCAGCAATTTTACCGCAAGTATTTATTTTACAGTGGAAGCAGACGTATTTCAATAGTTGAAAACGTAAGACTTCAAAAATGTGAAACAAAATTCAATGGAAACGTTTGGCTCATGTAGCTACAAATTTTATTTATTCTTGAAAAACGGCTGATAATTTTTAAATAGATAAAATAGTCCTATACATATGTTTATTATATAAAATTGTGTTTTATTAAATTATTATTTAATTAAATTTCGAGATGTTATCTCTTTAGCTTTGAATATAAACGTGATCATTTAAAAATGTAATAGGTACGTATGTCTCCAGATTTCTCAATGGTTCGCTTATAACATTTAGATTTTGTTTAAATTGTATAATCAGAATATGGAGTGGAATGATTGTTATTATCAAATGGACTGCTAAATAGGATTAGTTATTTTTCGGTTTTAAGTGCTCAATATTTTTACTATATAAATCTGAACAGTGATTTTTTAGTTTGACCAACATAGATTTGTACTCTACTGATCATTATATTTATCTAATGATCCATCCAATGCGTCATAATGTCTGCAAAGTTCAAGATCCTAGCACTATGTGCTTTTTCTTTCAGCTTCTTATTTCAAGTTATTTATTCTATTCCATTTTGATAAACGCTATCCTAAAATTTCTTTCAGAAGTCGTTAAATTATTCATTCGATTTAAATATCCGTAATTCACGTAGTACACTAGTTCTTTATATTATTCGATTTCTTTATTGTTCCTTTTATAGGCTGGCTTTTTAATTTTTGAGAATTTCGTTTCCTATTACGTATACCTTTTGGATATTCTGAGGCATTTTTTTGTTTACAGGAATTTCACAGCTGCTACTTTCTTAATATATATCTTTATTATTTCACATTGTTTGGTGTCATTGTCAGTATCTACATAACACTATAATATTGGTCGGATTATCTAAATAACACAGGAAACAAAATATGACATTATGGGCTTATTTTGTATTACAATGCACAAAGACTTTTGTACTTCACCTTTCCATCCGATGGAATGTAGATGAAATTGTAACTAAAGTTTACTGTTCAGTCATCAAACTTTGAAAAATTATAGTTATTTAGTTACGTATGTAGTTAGTTATTTATTTACGTAATACAGAAACCTTAATTTTGTTTATTTGTTAATTTTCGTGTAGGCCTCGTTAAGTTCAGAAGTTATAATAAATAAAACAGTTGGTATCAATGTTCATTTATGTGGAAACAATAAAATTACAAATAAGTGATTCCATGTTTGCGTTGGTTGTTTATTTATTTTTGTTGCATTATATTTTTTCTTTTCGTTTCAAGGTATGTATTGTAGACTAATACCTTGAAAATCTTTCAAGGTACGTACTACTACTTCTCAGGTTATTGATAAGTAGCTTACATTGGATTAAGCAAATCACGCACATAAATGTCTAACAAGCACATCACGCGTATAACACCAACTCCCAGAAAGCACGTATGGTAGACAACGTTAAGAGCTTACAGCAACGATAATGAAACAGAAGAGGATGAGAAATGTGTAATAACACAAATAAATAAATCACTGTTACGACAAAGCCACAAGACGGATTAATTTGTAATTTTAATTTGAATAGAATATAATACAAATATATTATTTTACTATTCTACATCAGAACAATAAGAATAGCGTAAAATAATAATTTATTAAAGTAAACTGATGACGACAGTTTGGAGAACATTTTTTAAATTCTGTTTATTGGTTGTCGTCATTTAATTATTCATCAGATTTAAAATTGGAAATATAATTGTTTTTATTTATATAGGGCAGTAACTTATTTTTTCATAACAAAAAATTGAATTAAGTTTTTTTATTCCGTATCTACCAACAGACTTCTCATTTTGTAAATTTAGGTTTGACTGTTCTTTAGAATATAATTCTATAATTTTGATGAGATATAAATTTTCTTTGTTGTCTATTTGTCGTTGCCAAATGTTTGCTTTTCACTTGAATTATGGAAAAGTAATGCGTGAAAAATATTTAATTCCAGCTGTACAGCTGACTGGAATCTGTTTAATGAAAAGTTGTAATTCGAAACTGTTTTCAGAAAGGTTGGTTAAATGGAACAGTCTTACTACCAAATTTCTACTATAACACTGACCCTCTTCCTTCTTATCACGCGTTAAAGTCTCCCGATGTTGGCTAAACTAGTATAGTTAAGAGATATCCTTCGTTAAAACTGTTTATGATACGCTGAAAACAGTAATTATGGTATCTAATTTTGAATCGTCTTGTTTTATTTTTATATAAAACTAAATTCAGTACGACTAATAGATTTATAAAAGGTTCTGAACAAACCAAAAAAGGTTTCTATTACTCAAACGCTTGAAAACACGTTTACAACATATAGGGATACATGTTTAAAAACCCGAGAAAATTAAAAACAAACACAAGGATTATACGAGAATCACGTCGCGGCCATACGAGGATCAGCGAAGCACGCCACTTGAGAAACAAACAATAATTGTTGTTACTTCGTGAATCGGAGAAAGATGCATTTCAAAACATTCGACAGTGATGCAACTCGTACTTATATCTTTGCAATCCTAGTGGGTTAATCATCGTCATCATTATATTGTTTTACGATGCTAAACTCAAACGTCGTTCATTCCTTATTTGAACATGTTCATAAGGTTCCCGACCCTAAACTTTTTTCTTATTTCTTCTTTCCGGCTTCTTCTTGGACCGTTCTCAACCATTCAACATTATGTTTTTTTTGTGGTTTCCATTCCCGGATTGCTTTAAAAATTCGCCAGCTTCGTTCGATTGAAAAGTATGCAACACACTATGTGTTCCTATTTAAGTAGTCCTTTGTGGTATTGTGTAGGCTATAGTAACTTTTCATTTAGACATACACTCTCGTTTATAATTCTGTCGCTCCGGAATATTCTGAGTCAGTATGTTATAGCGTCAAATCCACCATTTCTACAACCCTAACACTTTATTGACCCTAACAAGGTACCATTAACAAAATTTCTTGTTATCAATTTATTAATTTGAATATATTCCAAAGTCACATTTTTATGACCTTTTTACTTCATAGGTTTTAATGAGACAAGCTCTTCTGTTTTTACACTTTGATTTTTTGATTACCTTTGTCACCATTGTATCGTTGGTATTTTATAATTTTTGAAATATTATCCAGCTCAAGCTTGAGGCTTCTGGAAGATTTATTTTGCCTTTGTATACATTCTTTGTTTGTTAGTTTTAGTCTGTTAGTATTTGAAAATTAGTAGATTAAGCAGCATGAGACAGTGTCTAATTAAGAAGAAGTGTAGGAAGAATACTTATAGTGGCACTACGCAAAACATAATATGTGAGCTATGTTAAAGACAGAAGGTGGAATCTAGGGGTCCTTTAATGAAATCTTAGCTAGAAAAAAAGAGGAAAAAGAGGTAGGACTAGACCGTGTAAATCCTACGGCTCGAAGAGTCAAGCAGGTTACCTTGAGCAGAAAGATAAAAGTTACAAATAAATGGAAGAATCAAATGGATGCTGTTGTTTAATATTTGCTGTAACAGAAGGAGGAGGGGGAGGAGGAGGAGGAGGAGGAGGAGGAGGAGGAGGAGGAGGAGGAGGAGGAGGAGGAGCAGAAGAAGAAGAAGAAGAAGAAGAAGAAGAAGAAGAAGAAGAAGAAGAAGAAGAAGAAGAAGAAGAAGACAAGCATTAGGCCTGTCTACGTATTGCCTGTACAGAATGTCAGAATGTCATTGAGATGTTTTATAATTACTGCATTTCACAATAACAGATTACTAAAATAACTTTTAATATATACTTCTAAATTACTTTTATTAACAAAGATTGAAATTAAAATGAAAGATGAGTAATAGCTTACAGTTAATGACGAACAAAAGTGAAATATAATTAAAGTATCTTTATCGACGTGAAAAACGAATGTTTATTATTAACCTGTAATTTTCAATAAACTAGTTTTTGATGGACAGTAAAACTTGAAGGAATAAAATAAATATTAATTATATCTGTTGATTTAGCAGGTGTATTACAACACTGTAATATAATTAAATTATTGGTAGCCTACATCAGTAACCTTGGTCGAATGAAAATCCAAATCTTGCTTTCATGATTACTAAGTCCAACACTCTGCAAGACAAGATAAAACTGGCACTTCTACAAAACGTACCTCCATAATAATGAGTGTTTATTTTTGAAGTGGGAGTTAGACAGTAGACGATGTTTTATGACTTGGCATAATAAAATACCTTAATGAAAAACAATTTTATTCTCTCAATATGCGGCTAATTTGAGACACACTAGAGCAAAGCCTACGTTATTCAAATTTTCTATTATGCCTTGCTCAGTTTATAATAATATTTTAACACACACACACGCGCGCGCGCGCGCACTTATATATTACACAAAAACACACATGGCTTAGCGAAACTATACATAGAGGTTAAGAAAATGTTGAACGTGTTAAACCGTGAAAGTGTAAAGACTGGGATGAAAGTAAATGTGAAATTACAAACTTGATATTCAATAAGGTTCACTCCTTACCAAAACTAAGAGTAAGTAGTGCAAGTGATGAGTAATATGTGGGAAAATAATAAGAAGCAACAGAGATTCTCAAACAGAATTATCACTGTTGCACACACCACTATAGAAAAATTATTCCGATTAGCGCGTTCAAGCTTCTCAGCTCATCGTCAGATCGGAAATGAAATAATTTTCTATCATTTTCTGGAAATGAAATCGGAATAATTTTTCTATAGTGGTGTGCAAAAGTGATAATTCTGTTTGTGATTATAACCACTAAGACAACTTTCTTAATTATTCAACAGAGATTCTTTGTTAGAAATTGTCAATCGAATTAGAACAGTACTGATTATGTTTGAGAAGATCAGGAATATTAAAAAAATAACAAAGGGCCTACGTGTACAAATCGAAAGTTTTTAATCACTGGGTAATTCTTGCACTGATTTAGAGAAGCAAAAAAAAGGAGATAGGTTAAAGAAGAAGAAATATGAAGATGAAGATGAAGAAGAAGTGTGCCTCTATACTAATTTGTTGATTGGAAACATGGACATGACTTGCATCGACGGACAATACAATAGTTTATGGAAGGTTACTAGGACACCAACGGCAACACGAGTTTAATGAAGCGTACGGTTGTAAAGAGTAGGTCTTACAAGAAAGACGTGAATTGGATTCAGGCAGCCGAACTGAGATTCTTGAGAAAGGTTAAACGTCGTTCTGGATTTAGCTAATACCGTAACGTTGATGTAAGAACCAAATTGAACGTTTAATATACTCAGAAGCAGGGCTTGATTTCAGAGGGAACGCGCCGGAAAGGCGTTCAGGAACCTCTTGGATCCAAAAATAAATTACCGAAAATATATATGAAAAGAAAAACCTAAATATTATTACAAAAATTTACTACTACTTTTTAAATTGTGCCCCTCATCAGCCCACTACAGAACTAAACGTTTGTCAAAATCAAACACCAGCACTAATCTTTATCTTAACTACTACCGTTCAAAAACTGTCCCAATAAACTCTGGAGAAAATGAAATAAAGAAACTTGCTTCAAAATTAAAACTACATGAAATGCAACTGATAGGGAGCTTCCAAGAATATGTGCATTCTAGAATTTTTTCGGGGAGTGAGAGTGAGTGTGAGAGGGCTGATTTATGGCCATCATACAGCATTGGACACAAAGAGTAAGGAATGGTCAAGAAACAAACAATATGAACAATGATGAAACTATGGAAACGTTTTTAGTATGTCCTAACCACCGAAACCACCACTTAGAGTTTGATTGAGGCTCCGGGATGACGCCATCATGAGTGACATGTTTTCGATTGTCGTGCGGCTAACCTGCCGATGAAGCTCTTCAGAAAGTTCCGTAAACTTTATTACCTTTTTAGATTCAAGTTTATACGTATGTTACATATTTTATAAGCATTTAAAAATGTAGACCTCCTTTGTAATAGCCTAATGTAAACTTATACGATAATATAAAATATAAGTACGTTTGTGTCTGTAAAACTTTTGAATTGATGCGTTCCAGCACCTATAATTTTAGAAATCAACCACTGCTCAGAAGTATAGAAATAAACACGGAAGAAAGTAGAAGAAAAATGTCGACAAAATACAGAGAAGTAGACTATACTAGCCAAGGGAAAGAAACGATGTTATAGTCATGAAAGTATGACAGCAGTTTTCTATGTGAAGACGGACAATCTTTTAGCCTATAGCCTACTGTAAGTGTATAAGAAGAAGAAGATGATATCCTGTAGGTAACTTTTGCGATTATCAATATCGTAAAGGATGTGAAGAGAATAATGAGCGTATGTATGAATGTGAATAGTGAATCAGCGTAGAACAATTCAAAGGACATCGTGTTTGCTACCGATTGGATGTGTCAAGCAGCCTTGGTCTGTAGGCTACATTCTCAACGAGAGCAGTAACGTAAAGCTAGCGATTAAGTCATTGTTGATCTATATACGTATTTATAACCTTGAATGAAAATTTGTCTTTACTTAAAAGCACTGTAAATGAAACACGGGTTCATCTTAAGAATGGAATTTCACTGAAAACCGGCTGACGTCAGTTTGATCGCAACAGCACGGTACAGAACCCAACACAACGTAGTAAGGAGGAGCGCGCGCGCGCCTGTTTGTAAAGATCAGCGCGGGTCGCAACCGGTCCGGTCGTGTAAGTGTTCATAATCTGACGCCGCTGTATACTAATGCCGTCCGTCATATCTGTTGTCAACTTAGGGCCAGCAGTAGTAGCCCCCGCCGATTGAATGTCAGCTCCAGCTCGGCTTCGCTTTAGCCTATTATGTACTGGCTGACTTACATATGTTTTATAACTGCCTTCTAAACTCATTAAATGTGCGTGCGCGCGCGCCCGCGTACGTACGCCGCCCGCTTTGAGACTGCTGGGAATATCTATGTGTTCAAAACCACATAACTTTGTTATAATGGTTTGTGTGCGCCCGGCCTGTTAGGTGGTAACACTTCATTCTGTGATGCATAACGATCCTTTTGCTTAGTACGGCCGAAGGGAAAACGATACGGGCAATAAATAAACAAATAAATAAGAATACGCATAAATAAATAAATTTTATACTCCTGTTCCCTCCTGTTCGCAGATCCTTTCCATGTTATTTCCACGCGCGCGCGCACGCACACGCACACACACACACACACACACACACACACACACACACACACACACACACACACACACACACACTTAATAACACTAAGTACATTTTCAAAAAGTCTTAGTTTTTACGAAATATAAGATTTATTGAATATTAATATATGTTTTATTCATCATCATCATCTTCAAGGACTAAACCAAGACTGGTTTGTTTCAGTCTCAAATAGGCAAAGATTAGAGCTGGTCACTCCAGCGCTTCTTCGGACGTCCCACACCTCTCCGTCCCCTGGGCTTATAGTTCCATAGTTGTTTGGGGGTGCGGCAGTCATCCATTCGGCAAAGATGTTGCCACCAATTCAGCAGATACTGGGCGATCCTATCGAGTATACTCATAATAGTCAGTTCCTGCTGTATATCTGTGTTTCTTCTGTGATCATGTAGAGTATACCCTGCCATGTGGCTGAGAAATCTCATTTCAGCCGCTTGGATTCGACTGGCTTGGCCTTTCGTTAAAGTCCAATTCTCAGACCCATAAAGAAGTGTGGGAAGAGCCATCACCTTGTAGAATTTTAGACGTGTTCCTTTACTTGCTGACTTAAGGGTTCGCCTAATGGTCCCGCACTTAAGGTTCGTATGTTTTATTATGGAAGCATATTTTTTGATGAGGTTGTGGAACGAATCACCACCGCAATCGGAATTTGAGAAGATGAGAAAATTTCCAGAAGCGCCAGAATTGTACAGGCTTGTCACCATTGTCAACAGCAGTACCACTACTAGCCAGTTCCTTTGTAGTTGTTCAGTGACTTGTCTCCTAAACTAATCTCGATCACTTTTCTAAACCGCAGTAATTAATGAGATCATCTTCCGTTTTGGCGAAGTCTATTATCTAGCAGTCTTCCATCTTCTGCCTAGTTCTGGCTAACTCTAATTAACTTTTCTAATTCTGTTAAGGTTCTGAATACATTTTCGTCTGGTTGCGTATATATTTTCATATCACATAATTTCCTGTCTCGCCTTATTATTGATAGCATGGTCTTTTCCCTACTTCTTTGTGTTCATTCGCAGTTTTTTCCACTATTCCACTCTCCACATTTGCAGTTTATAATTCAATGCAGGACGTATGCACTGATTAAAACTTGCTTTTCGAAGCAGCAGGAAGTTTTTTACTAACCATGATATTGTTGCTCGTTAAAAGTGAGAGCAACCTTTCACCCTTTTCACCGTTTTCTTAGCAGCAATTTCTGGCGTCGCAGGTGGTTTGGTTGTTAATATTTTTGTTATCACAGCTATCACGGCTTTCCGATAAACGTACACCTCCTCAGTTAGATAATCTTTTATGCACTATACTTGTATTGTATCATATTTATTCTCAAACTAACATTTCTGATTGAGTTCGTGACCCCCCCCCCGATATAGTCAGATAGACAATCTCTCTATATACATACATACGTAAGTACAAACACTTTCTAAAAATGTCTAGTTATTATTAGCTTCAAAGTATTCAATATCTTTAGAAGAAATCGTTGCAGTTTATAACTGTAATCGGTTTTAGTTAACGCATTTAAAAAACACATGTAATTACAAGAAAAGATGGTAGCTGTAGATATACTAGGTGAATACGTATGAAAAAGAAATTAAATATTTGCGAGGGGTAACCCAAAAATAAGGTCTCCATATTTTTTGAAAATAGAAAAAAACATTTATTTTCAAATTTTTGTACATGGTTGTGAAGCATAACAACACACTATTTTTGAACATAATCGACGTTTTGTCTTTAGAAGAAAATCGTTCAGATTGAGTACAAACTAAGAGTACAAACAAATGAAAAGAACAGAAATATTTTTGCATATTATTCTAACGATGTCTATTCAAAATTTTGACATTTAACATGAAAATCACTCCACTTTTAATATCTGCATTTACAGTATATAAAACAAATCATTGTTTGAATCATTATCCTAATTTTAAGAAAGGATTAAGCTTTGAAACAAGAAAACAAAAGTACCACTGGGCGGTATTATCTGTAAGACGTTTACTAGTCATACAAACGTTCAGAGTATGTTAATCACTACTGAAAAATCACGTTTTAATCATTTTTTACGTTTAAGTTGTATCTGAGCCAAAACGTTCATAACGCTAATGAAAATTAAGACTGAGATAAGAACGTTTTATTGTAAAATTTGTTAAAAATTAATAGGTTTATAGAAAAAAACATAAAATCAAAATTATTTACGTTTACGTTATCCAAGTTTATATCATATGTCTTTATTTATGAAAAGGGATATTTTACTAGTTTTAGAACACATTTTGGTAGTTCTTAGAGCACATATTTCCAGACTTTTAGGACTTAAAAATCCGATTTCTAATTATAACTTACTATATGTTGAACATTTTACTACATTAAATAATTATTATAAATGGTACAAGTGGCTCTTTATTGGAAACAATAAAGGATTTCTATTTTATTATAATTGTAGAATTTGAGATATGCGGTGTCTGAAAATGGAAAGAATTCTGAGAATTCATAAATAATAAAATGGGCAATAGAATATTAAAACACAATGTTTTGTTAAGTTCATACGTGCTTAGATAGTTGCAGGGCAGTGGTATTTGGTAAAAAATAGGTGTGAGAAATGATAGAAGAACGCTAAAAAAACAAGTTGTTGGATCAAGTAGCTGCGGAAACGGATTTAAAACGAAAGGAGGGTTTTAAACAGAGGCCGATGGACGGAGTAGCCACTCTCCAGTCTCCTTATTGGGGTTTCAAGAAGAAGAATACTGTAACAGAAGTAGTAAAACCCCCTTTATTCTTGTATATTTTGTCTTCCTAATATAGTGGTGCGTTCTTGGACAGCAGCTTTAATATGACTGTATGCTCATGCTTGCAATTAAAAATAAACAAGGTACATATATTTTCAGAACTGCAGTAGACTAACACTCCTGGACCTATTGGATGGAGGCCTATTGGATTGCATTCAAGATTTAGCGGAACTAACGCGGTTAACTTACTCTGGCCATTCGACAGAAACATTAGTCGGTACTGTGATAAATCGATTAGATGAGCAACAGCAAGCGATGAGGTACCGTTTTCCGTAAACATCACGTTCCGCACAGTACGCGGAATAAATCATTTGGTAACGGAACACGCCGGCGACACGCCAACTGGGTGGAATGACGGCAGAAATTTGAGTAATGAACTTGATATTTTTGTCAACGCATCTACCGATTTTTTAAAAGATGCTACGCGTTAGCCAAACGTGAATCCTGACTAACGAAGTGAATGCGGTGCCCTCACGTTCGTCGTAATAACTGCGTTACTACTTTGTCCGTTACAAAGCCATAAGTTGTGAATTGTCAGCTTTTATGTATCTCATAATCGTGTACTTGCCCAGTGAATCAGCTGCAAAATAAAAAGCGGCTTACAAACACGCGCACGCGCGCCCACGTTACAACAATACATAATAGTATATACAGTACACAAGATGTAAAAAATGAATATGTAAATTTGTGTCTACCAATAAGTGTCTAAAAAGTTTAATAGACACCCTGTAATTTGAAGGGAAGCGGTCACCTGATTTGACGTCATACTCGGTGAGACAGAACCATGTGTGTGTGTGTGTGTGTGTGTGTGTGTGGCGTTATTTGTATATGTGCGTACGACCTGCACGGACAGAAAATTTGACACCCACAAAGCTGTTCGCTTAACTCTAAATGTGCAAAAACTGCGCAGAGCAATGAGAAAACAAAATCTACCAAATATAGTGGATAATGTATAAGCAGAGTTTTCCGGGCTGTTTGACCGTGGTCTACGGTTTAATGGCAAGCCAAACGTTTCAACAGCACCACTGGCTGCCATCATCAGTGGCATTCAAAGTAATCCAAGACCTCCTGAACGTAAGTTGTTATCGTCAGCCTTTACCACACAGTACTGTGGGCTTGACGATAACAACCTACGTTCAGGAGGTCTTGGATTTCTTTGAATTCCACTGATGATGGCAGCCAGTGGTGCTGTTGAAACGTTCAGTTTGTCATTAAACCGTAGACCACGGCCAAACAGCCCGGAAAACTCTGCTTATACAACTGACACCGGCCGTGAAAGCCTTAGGATAGTGGATAATGTTTCGCACCTTTGGACATCAGTTTGTGTGATTTCGTATACGCCTACAAATAAAATAAGAACGTAATTATTTATTCTTTGTTCCGTTAATAGTAGCGTTAAGGAACAATAAAAATCGCTGTAACGTAGATTCCAAATGTTTTCGATCAGTGAATCGCCGAACAATGGGCTTAGCTCAAACGTTTTTTGACACTGAAGATGGGCTTCAACGGTAGGGACGAAACGTCTGTATACAATAGTAACAGTAGACCACGGCCTAATAGCCTGGCAGTAAGCGTTTTTAACAATGTGACACCGGCCGTAAAAGCCTTAGGAATTCCTTAATTCCTAAAGTGTTAAATTGAAACTTAAAATTTTCTAACAGTCCTTGATAGGAATGGAACTCCAAACTATGTAAGCTTAGGCTATATGCCTACAATAGACGTTGGCAAACATCATCCCCTCTTGGAAGCTGCTCATCTCGAGTTGTGAATGGGCAACGCGCTATCAGAGTGTTGTGTGGGGACATCTCACCAGAACACACACACACACACACACACACACACACACACACACACACACACACACCATGGTATAAAGCAATCGTCGTCATGGTAAGGAAAAGCTGATTAATTCATGAAAAAGTAAAAGAAAACAAAAGAAATCATTCCAAAATAAATTATTTTGAAAATGTAAATTTTTAGAAAGGTAGGCCTAATGTAACCATTATAAGAAATTATTGAAGTAAATTAACTTAATATAAACGTTTAATTAAGCGTAAAAACGCTAGGTATTTTAAATATTTCTCTGGGTGCGCATTGTTTTATTTTTTTGAATTTTAATATTCAAAATGTTCTAATTCGATAACTTTCAATAATTTCAAATGCTATTTTTTATCAGTTACCCTACAGGCCTATAAATATTTCTCGACTTAGTTGTATCTTTAGTTATTTGTAAATCTAATCCTTTGATAGACATAAAAATAATGAGTATTCTTTTCGTACAGGAACACTTATAAGAAGGGCATATTTTAAATTATATTTTTTTGTTTTAAAATAAAAGATAATTTTATTCGTTTCAAATTTAAACTATTTAATTTCACGACACTTCCTACTCTCTGCACCTATTTTATATGCTATGTTATGCTTGGACGTAACTGAGATGTTATAAATAAATATTTGACAGTTATACGTGGATGTTAAATCTAAATATTCCATTAGTAATGTGATTAATAAACGAATGATGGCTTATCAAAAACAATCGTGTCGATAATCTTGTAGGTAGTGCTAGAATTGGACAATAACGCAGTTCAACAAGAAGCAAAACGAATTTTATTGTGTCGACCGTTTTCAGCTCTAACGAATCATTCACGCGTGCTTTTATGTCTGCGGTTACACACTGTAATATCACTGTCATTTGGCTGATTCCAAACCAAACGAACGACGTAAACTGGAAGGCGAACTCTGGCGGGCAATAAATTAAACATTTCGAGAAGCAAGCGCATAAATCTTTCAGCAGCTCTATCCGCAGCAGAATATTACCTTCGTTATAAATCACTTTTTCCGTACACGCAAAATTAAATAATTATCACATTAATTGCCGTCGACATGACAGGTTTACTTTTAGCCGGTTTATTATAACTTTTTTTCTTTAGCGCCTTGCCACACGCTTGTCGCTTGCCTATCTAACACATGGCGATACAAAATAATACTACGTTACGAATGCTAAAGTGAATGCTAAAGAACGAAGTTTTCGAGAACATCTTCTTTCTTTTTCTTCTTCGTCTTCTTTTCTATTATTCTTCTTTACTGAAGGATTAGGTAAAGTCGCTTGTTCCGGTTCTTAAGTCCAGTCATCTTTTTATTGGTTTTCCAACGCCTCTTTACTTCTGATATATATACAAAAATTGTACCTAATTTTGCGAGGAACGGACACCGCCAAATATCTTAAAACGATGGGTCAGATGAGCGGGATTCGCCAGGCTTATGAAACACTTTGGTCAACAAGACACTTAGTACCTACTTAATAGGCTAACTACTAAGTCTATTCCGAGGCTGAAATAGGAAAGGAGGATCAAGCATAAGATTCGTCGACAATCATCTTACACCATCTCCGATTTTCTTCTTGACTGGATGTTGATAAAAAGGGTTACTGGCTGCGTTCGTAGATTTGATATATTTCGTAATTAAATCCTCTTCACGTAATCAGTGTTCTTGAAACACTTAAGCTTCATCTGAAGACCTGTCTTCAAAACCTATTCGAGATAGGGGCGTATTTGGGGGGGGGGACGAACAGAACTACAGCCCCTCCAGAGCGTCAAAAAAAGATGACGAATTTTGTTAATCTCTTAATGTTTAGGCTCTTTTTTTTGTACCGGCCATCTAAGGACCACATGCCAATTTTAATTATTTATTCTTTGTTCTTTTCTTTTTCTCCAATATTCTTTCATCTTTTCACTGTGTCTTTTCTTCCTGTCTTTAGTCCACTTTGAACCTGCGTTTTTCTCTCTCCCAACCTGTACTCCTTCCATTTTTAACACTTTTTCCCGAAATCTTCTCTTTCAACTGCTTCTTCTGAGTTCATATTATTTTTTTCTAAATCCTTTGGGACTTCTTTAATCCAACTTGATGTTGACTTCTTCTCCCACAGGTATTTGAAGATCTCCTTTGTTAACCTATTGTCGTCCATTCTATATAAATGTCCAAAAAATAATAGTCTTCTTTTTCTCATTGTTTCTGTTATATTTTATATACTTTGATTAATTTCTTAATTTCCAACCTTCTGAAGTTTTTCGTGTGCCTAATATTTTTCTAATACTTCGTCTTTCCATTATTTATAGTTTGTCTAAATTATAATTCAATGCTAGACATTCACTTGCATACAGGCATTCTGGTTTCACAACTGTACTGGGACTGATATCAGGATGCTGTCACACGTTTTTCAGCCAAGTTAAAGATAGTAATATCGATTAGTTTTAACTTGTTTTTTTTTTCTTTTGTATGATGCCGACTCGATCCTGGACCCCAAGGTCAAATTCTAGATACGCCACTGATTCCACAAACTCGTATCATTTTTCGGATCAGTTAAGTTTGAGAAGGATAAATCAGCGAGGCTTCCCACAGATTTTATGTACTTCTGTTTTCGTTAAGTCTTCTGTCAAAGTGTTTTAAAAGGCACTTAAAATAATAAACCCTACTTGAAACTATAATTACAGTTTCTATTTCGTGTTACACAACAAGCCATATACAGTAGAGCATCGATTAACCGAACATCCATTAACCGAACGATCTATTATCCGAACTCAATAAAAAGTACATTATGTACTGTACAGGCGTATTGGATATTTATTGGACATTAAAAATTGTATACTATATAAGTTGCTAGTGGATTTGCCCGGCTTTCTCTCGGGATAATGATTATAAAAGGATTGAATGAATAATTGAAACCTTGTTATACCGAAAATATATTTTGCTTGTTAAGACATATTAACAATCTTTATAAGTGAGGATCTTGTAAAATATAACAAAAACTTCTTATGTTACAATAATTAAATTATAATATATTTTTTAAATAATAGAATTTTTTTTAAATAATAGAGAGAAAAAAATTAGGCATAATAAATTCAGCTAAATTTATCTCAAAGCTTTTACTGTAAAGCGTGACGGTAAACTATGTTTTTTCCTAAATACGTCTTCTCCTACGGTATTCCCCGATGATGATGATGACTTCTATTACGTTGGGCAACAGATTCTTTACGATGAGTCTTGTTCCGTTGCACAGTTTTGGTGGGTCGATGTTACATAATAGAATGATAGGGGATCCTTTTTTTAAGTCAACTTGTGTGGCGGCATTCCCGGGGAATTTAAAAGAGAATTTAAAAACTCCTTAGGGTAATAAACAGCTTGTTCAGTATCCATTACTGTATCAATGGATGAATAGGTAGTAGAGTTGCTGGGAGGCATATCCTGTACGAGATCGTTAATATATTTAACGCTGTCGTTTTTGGGAGCTAAACTAGCCCTTTCGCACACCCATCGGTGCAAGTTTTAATTTTCGTGTATATCCGGAAACACTTTAGTTATAAGTTCGTCGAGTGAAGAGACCATGTTGCAGAAATTTGAGGGAAACGAAATTAGACCGGAAGTGGGGTCTACAGGAAATTCTGCAATGCCAAGTATTGCGAGATAGCAGATGAAATGGTGACTCACATTCACAACGGGGTAAAGAACAAAACAGTTGTGCACCAAAATTCAACTTTGATTGTTAATATCGTCGGAACAAAAAACGCTATGAGAGCCGGGTAAATTGAATTTTGTAGCACATTTTATGGGCTTTCAAAATATTACCTTCCACTTTGGTCGATTTCCTCACCGTTTTCGAGACATTCGCGATAAACCGCAAACCTGCTCGTTAAAATTCTGCTTAAGGGGGTGGAAAAGGGATGGGGTAGTTTTTCAAAATAAAATTTAGATAAGAATTTTCCTCTTGTTTTGAACTGTTAGTGTGCAAAATTTCATCACGATCGGAATAAAACTGTCGATCTGTATAAAATACAAACAGACAAACATTTTTCTTTATATATATATATATAATTTTCTATATAAGTAACTCGATGTTTCTTGCAGTAATTATTTTGTGATGTTTTCAATTTGTTTCTTCTGCAAGTAGATAATAGTGTATATTCTTTAAAAAAAAATCTACTTGCAGAAGAAACAAATTGAAAACATCACAAAATATATATATATATATATATATATAGTGCGACAACACAAATTACTAAACTATTGGCGCATAGGATATGATAGTATGTGTATCTTAAATTAAAAGTCTATATTGGAGGGTTTAAGATTATTTATTGCACAAGACATATGTAATTGTTTATATGGTATATTTGATAAGTATAATAATGGTAGTGTTTGATATAGAGTCTTTTAAAATGTTAAATACTGTTCATACACGTGATGTTATACGTTACATAAGTGAAGATTCCCAACGGGCTTTGCTGCGTTGTTGAGTCGTCAGGCGTGGCTTATAGATGATAGACTATTCACCCTGAAACGCTTTCAGCTGGGCTGGTGTCCTGTAACAGCTGGGCTGGTGTCTTGTAACAGCTGGGCTGGTGTCCTGTAACAGCTAGGCTGGTGTCCTGTAACAGCTGGGCTGGTGTCCTGTAATTCCCACGATGAATCTGACGCTTCGCACACTACAACGGTTCTACGGATCTTACAATTCGTTAAATTAATATAGAGTTTATAACTAACAAGTATCTCAGGTGACAGTAAGTTTAATCTAACAACGGTATATTGAACTTATACCACTCCGGACTCTTCAAGTGTTCACGCGAATCACAAGGTCTACCGCGATCAGCAGACCGCCCTATGCGGAAATCTTGCACTAACACGAAAACTTCTTGATGAAACAACTTACTATTGCGTAACTATTAAATTATACTGACACTGCAGAAAATCTCACATAGTGATACAGTCTACACTCACTTATTACACACGTAATACTTTAGTAATAATGCCGTGTGTAAAGACGTAATATTCAACTGTTCTGCGTCTACACACGCGTTACTATCGCCGAATAGTCTTTACAGATTCTTGCAAGCGACAGAATCTTGAACAAGAACTGCGCGACCCGATCGTGATAGCGGGTAGAGAAGAACTCTCGTAATTATACACACACTGCTGTAATAATAACACTGTGTGTAGTTGTAAAACACGTATAACTCTGAGGCTTCACGCGTTACTATCGTCGAATAGTCTTTACAAATTCTTGCAAGCGACAAAATCTTGAACAAGAATTGTACGTCCCGTTCGCGGTAGCAGGCGGAGAAGAACTGCTTGTGTAACAACAGGCTTAAGAAAATTTCCGACCACCTTCCAGCATTTTATTGGTGGAAGGAAGTCACATGGTTACATACACCATGACATGCAACTTTTCATGCTGTAAAGTGCATTAACTTTGTAAGAGCATGCATAGCGGTAATCAGAATACCCTTATCTCATGCATAACTGCATACTTTAATAATATCATATATGAATGAAAATAATAGCCAGAAATATACAGGGATTGTAGCGAATACATATGTCTATGTTCAGTTCAATGTCATAACACAACGATAATTTATTCACGCACAGCCAGGGAAACGTTTACCACTCGCGCACGCGCGCACATTTCCACAAACACAGTACATGAATAAACAATAAATAAATAATACACAATTTTACTAAACTTAAATCCTTATCCTTACTAAAATACAACTGATATCATAACCAAATCTAACAACCTACCAATTTAAACATGAATGTTTATAGTCTGTGTATTATATGAGCTTGCCCCGCTTATCAGGATCCTGTGATTCATTGCAATAGATAGATAGATAGATTACAGTACTTAACAGTAATAACCGATAAAGAGATAGTTGAGTCGTTAAGTGAACGTAATGAAAACGAAAAACATTCAGATAAAGACGGTGACATTGCTACTAACAGAAAGCCATCGATGGCAGGAAAAGCTTTTGACGCACTTGCGACTGTTCTTAAGTGGGCCAAAACAGAAGACGAGATAGACTGTATTCAGCTTATGAATCTTAAACGACTTCAGTCTTTAGCAGCGAGAAAACGGGGTATCGGTTTGAAGCAGGCAGTGATAGAACAATTCTTAAAGAAAGAATGGTACTGTATGTTTTGTTTTGTTTTTAATTAATTTTATAGTACAGTGTTTGTCATTAAACTCTAATTTTGATTAAATTAACTTTTGGTTATTATTAATTACACTCAGTTATTTTTAGCCTTAGCCTGTACATTACAGTATAGTATACAGGTTGCTGTAATTATATAAGAGTATGTTAGAAGTTATTTTGTAATAAAAACCTTTGTTTTTGTAAAGAGAAATAATGTTTTCAATTTACGAACTATTATCCGAAATATCGATTATCCGAACGGGCTCTCGTCTCGAGAGGTTCGGATAATCGATGCTCTACAATAGCTGGGTCCTAGATAAGTGAAGAAGTGCTGAAGAGTGAATTCTGATAGAAGAGTATAGTAGTAATTTCTAGGGTTTGCAACTGCTTGCTTGATGTATGGTCACCTTCTGCAACCCATTTATACTAAGCGCAGTGTGGAGAAAACCCGTTCATCTATTCTGGGCTCAATAATCACCTACGATTAGAATTTAGCTAAACGCTTTAAATGCGCTTAACAGAGCTTATTTGAGTACACGGTGTGCGACCGGAAGTGCTCCCTCCAATTTCTATCGGTTGTGTTCGCACACGCTGACTGCAGCTCGTCTCTCTCTCACTCTCTCTCTCTCTTTCTCCGTAACGCACCGACAAAGTGGAATAATTTCGATACATTAACAAGGTGGTTTTCAAATTTTTCTCTTCTTTTGTTTTTTATTATTTTATTTTACCAGCACATATAGGCGGCTGTAGTTGCCGTTAATGCGGTTTCCAATTTTAACTGCCCCCTAAATAGTTCAGTTAGTTAATTTACATCCTTTAATTTAGAAAATTATGTTTTTATATTATTGTAAATTACACAACCGTACGGCGGCGGTCACTTTCAGTTGATAGCTTACATAAAGTAGACACACACACACACACACACACACACACACACACACACACACACACACACACACACACACACACACACACACACACACACACACACACACACACACACACACACACACACACACACACACACACACACACACACACACACACACACACACACACACACACACACACACACACACACACACACACACACACACACACACACACACACACACACACACACACACACACACACACACACACAAGAACGAGTTGTCTGTAATTACTACTACTTATACTACTACTATTGAATGAAACATTCGCTTGATTATTTCCAATTGATTTTCTTTCTATATTCTTTATTTTTTTTCCTTTTTGGTTGTTGTTGTTGTTGTTATATTAATTTAGTGGTGAGTGATGCATTAATGAGAACTACGGTTCGGTAGGAGCGCGCGCGCGGCGCGAGTGTGAGCCGGCTAATTGTGTGCAGGAAAGCGTTCGATTATGTTCTCCACACCGGTGAATGGGAATCGATTTGATGAACGTGATGAAATTACACTTGCATTCGATCTGCGTCGTTACGTTGAAGGAGTCGATAAGCCACACACACGCGCGCGCGCGCACACACACAGACAGACGAGTAGTCTACGTATCAAGTACTATTTGCTTACAGCTGTAATAAGCAATAAACAGTTTTATTAACATCAAAAGATTTATTGAACAATAAACTGAAGTAGGCCTACATTTGCTTCAACAAACACTGTGCAAGATTTCACTGTGTTTGATTTTATAAAAATACTTCTGTTAAAAACAATATAGGCCTGTATATCTGTAGCTTGCCGCCCTAAGTCCTAGTTGGCCTAGTGTTAAATCCGGCACTGCCTACACTTGAGGACAAAACAGACGGGACAGGAGTTTATGAAACGCCGTGACCACACAGATTGAGGCTGAAAACTGAGACTCACGCGCTCTCTGGTAGAATAACAGTTACGTTATCATATGTGCATAGAATAATCTTAACATATTTTCTAAAAATTTTCGTGAAATACGACCTGCTTAAAAAGAACGCTGTTTGCTGCTAATGATAATGTGATGTAGGCCTATTTATAATATACATACACTTATTATTTTACTAATGGTACCTATAATTTCAATTTTCTATTGTGATGTATTTATTGTTTATAGCCTAAAGGTACCATAAAAACAATA
Organism: Magicicada septendecula; assembly: GCA_034769895.1. NCBI lineage: Eukaryota > Metazoa > Arthropoda > Insecta > Hemiptera > Cicadidae > Magicicada > Magicicada septendecula. The sequence goes on from CM068370.1 coordinate 83,396,110, forward strand.
AATACATCACAATAGGAAATTGAAGCTGTTTGCTGCGTTGCATTGTCCAACATCAGCGAGTCAGTATGTTAAAATGTCAGCTCGTATTCTGGTTAAAGTGTACAAAACTTTATTGGAACAAGACAGACTTGTCATCTTGGTTAAAATGAACTAAATGTTTTCTTAAAACTGAGGTGTTTTTGTAAGAATAGAACTGTAAACGAAAAAATGGATAAAAATAGTAGTCGATTTTTGAATAGAGAATTACAATCAAAGGCCAAACAGAGCTTAGAAGCAAGATGCAGGTACCTAACACAATAATAATAATAATAATAATAATAATAATAATAATACTTAAATTCGTAGTGACCGACAATCGATGAATTTTTCCGGTGAAGGGTTTGTGACTATTTTGTATAACTAATATCCATTTCCACTTGATAGATAGGTTTACAATAAACTTGTGTTTGTAATTATATGTAAGTTCTCTGATGTAAGTTCGTAAAGTTCTACAGTTACTGTATAATTTAGAATTCTCTAAATTATTGACGGTGTTTGTAATACCAGTAGTGAATGAAACGTTATAAAAATAACTTTTAATAATCTACATAATTGAACATCCCTATAATCTGTACTTAGCTATAATATGTTTTACCATGCTATATGTTGACAGGTATAGGCCTATGTATAAACGTTTTTTTGTACCAATACTAATATTTAATGGTTGATTACTGCTTTTAAATTAATTACAAATACCATTACATTATGAGTAATTTAAATTGTAATAGGCCTATTGTATAAATTAAGTTCTGTGATATTATAATTTTCTCGTTGTCTTTAAAGAAAACATTTGGTGATGTAGAACAAACTATCTCAACTCCTTCACATATACAAGGATACACACATACACACGCACGGGCGCGCGCGTACACACACACACTCACATACACAAACACGTTCACTCAAATAATTGTTCTGTTGAGTTTGACATTTCTTTTGTATTCATGCACAGGTCCTGATGATGACAATAAACATTGCCGAAACGTCAACACAAATAATTTAAAATTTGTATTATATTTTTTGACCGATCCTCACAAACCCTTCACCGGAGGAAAAAATAAATAAACATTTGACTAGAAAATTACAATCAAAGTCCAAACAGGGGTTAGAAGCAAGATACAGGTACCTAATATAATAATAATAATAATAATAATAATAATAATATTAATAATAATAATAATAATAATAATAATAAAAAGCATTTTGACTAGAAAATTACAATCAAAGTCCAAACAGGGCTTAGAAGCAAGACGCAGATACCTAATATAATAATAATAATAATAATAATAATAATAATAATAATAATAATAATAATAAGAAGAAGAAGAAGAAGAAGAAGAAGAAGAAGAAGAAGAAGAAGAAGAAGAAGAAGAAGAAGAAGAAGAAGAATATATTAATGAATACAATAATAGTACTATACTCCTCTTTACTTTTAATCAATGTGGTGTAGGACACGCAAGGGTAGATTGGCCACTTGAACTATAAGTAGGTCTATACAAGAAAGACGTTGCGCCTATACTTAATTTCGTAAAAAGTGTATTGTTACTTCTTGGTAGTCGACAAATTTCCTTGACTTCATATACTTCATCATCCAATAACTAAATAAAAACCCTTGTTATTTAAAATTCGTTTTCAAATCATTAATATATAAATACGCTGCATATATGATAGAAAAAACTAACAAAGAAATACAATTATAAAAAATAGAAAATCAAATTTTGACTTTTTCCCTACTCATCCTGAGTTAGTTTTGATAATTCAAAACCGTGTAAATAGAATTCAATGTACGTTGAAATATTTTTGTAAAAACTGCGAAACCTATCTTTAGAATTTAAGTAGGATATTTAACAAAATTCTCAAATGTTAACATTAAATGTAAGATAACATGAGAATTAATAGGAACATCTTGGTTCTTTAAAAACAAACCGGGGTCTCAAAACTTGGTAGTGACATTAGTAACATTAATATGATACTCCTTTTCCCTTTGTGTTCTCCCATTCAAGAATATAGTGGATATTTGATATTGACTGGTTTACAGCTCAAGTTGATTGTGTCAGCTTCTGCTTAAATACATACAAACTTCTGGTACTTGGTTTCGGTTTGTTGCAAATTCTGTGTAAAGGTTAAATTATTGTTTCCTGAGAGTTGGTCACTCGCGAGATCCGTAGCGATCCGCATCGTGAGATAACGCGGGTTGGGGGTCGCTTAAATAACGGGATGTGTGTGACTTTTATTAATTGACGTACTCCACGTGAGTTGAACATATTTTATCACCTGCTGATGGAACTATAAGTTTCGCAACGCGTTGGGTATAAAATATAAAAAAAAATAATTTGTAAATATATTCGTTGGTAAATGACCTGAAGATGGTTTGAATGCCGAAAGCGCTCGTCAATACCAAATACAACTAATGGTTTGTACAAAATAACTAATAGGAAAAAAAATAAGTTGCAAGGAAGGGAATCTGGATACACAGGTAATTTTAACTATTTAATTTTCCTGAAGATTGTTATTTTTTAGCACGTCAAAGAACACATTACATGTACTACACAATCAGTAAAATACAAGTATATGAAGACTAAATGGCATAAAGTTTAAACGTTAATTTTTTTTAAACTTAGAATATTTGAATTGGAACGAGTTTTTCACACGAAGGTTGACAACAGTGATTTCTGATTGGCAGCCAACGACCTTATCTTGGAAAACCAATGTAACTGTTACATTGTTTACTTCAATAAGTAAATATAAACAAGTAAAAGAAAGTAAATAAAGTATTATTGACGTAGAATACGTCTCACCTTTCAGGCCAGCAATAGGTACCCCCAACCAGAAAATCGAGCGTTACGTTTTCACGTCACGTTTGAAATTGAAATATTATCTAAACGACAAAAGATTCACGCTTATATGAGGTACCATTCGACAGATAAAGGAACAAAGATAATAAATAGCACAATATAAGCGTGCTTTTGTATCATCCAGCGGGGGGTGATCGGGGGGGGAATAGAAATGTTTTGCGCCGCTCGGAGCGCACTAAAATTAGTATTTCTCCGGCTTCCGATGCGATAGAACGTTGAGTGAGGTGTCGTTAAAATTGTCTCATCGAGTACTATCTACATAGTGTACCGTAATAGCGGTGATATTATTAAGAGGTTTGAATAATCGTAATTCAAGTTGTAAAAATCGTGTGTTCGGACAAAATATCGCGGTATATGGATGCTAAACGTGCTAAAAAGTATCGTAAACGCATACAGGAGAGTAGAGAAAATCATGGGGCATTCAAAAAACCCAAAATGACCAATGCCGAACGTCAGAGGATTTACCGACAACGCTTAAAAGACAAGGAAATAAATACTGAAGTCGAGTCAACACCATGGAGACCAGAATTAATTACCATAGTAACAAGTAAATAAACAAATGATATTTAGAGGCATCGGGACTATACCTTTATCCGTTCCTGCAGTTTTTAATGTTTTTTCTATGCGATTGTATTGACATATTTTGTAATTTTTTATACAAATACGTCTATATATTTTGTAATTGTCTTAAGCGATACGTATTTCTGATTATGCCACCGACTACGCTGGGTAACACCACCATCGATTTGACTTTCACCAGAAACATCAGCGTTGATATCTTACCTTATATCAGCTACTTCTCCTATCATAGGCCATTATAAATAAAGTCTTGCTTGAACCAACTAATTAACTTGTGTGATGATTTTGCAAATAAAATGTTGTACTTTGTAAAATTAAATATGTGTTTGTTCATTTTATTTATAACACATTAGCAACCTAAAGCACACAGACGTATTCTACGCTCTGAAGATTTGCGGCCGTGGCTCCGACACAGCCCCCGCCGTTTTTTTTTTTTTTTGCTGGGAATGGTCTTGCAAAGAAACTAATACAAAATCGTTTCAACGATTCACTAATAAATGTACAGTAGATTTTACATTATTTCTTTAATGGAATGTGTATTTGTGCTATATGTGTATTTGTCCTTTTTTATTTTCATCATATTACATGATCCAGTCCACTTTCTTCCATCCATCGGTTAGTCAAACAGGCGCGCTTCTCCTGTGTTTCGCCCTTAATTCGTAAGAAGTCGCATCTGTTATTCAGAGTTATGTTGCCAGCTCGATGTAGACATCCCTGCTTTAATAACTGCAGCAGATCGACCTGATTCCACATTGAAGATTTTATGTAAATATGGTATGGTTAATATCGTAGCCTATTTATATCTTCATTTTATAATGACATAATAAAGACTCTAGCGTTAAAGAAACGTATGCACAGTACAACCTCTGTTAACAGAAACAAAGGGGGGAAGGCGGTTTCGGATAACCAAAATTTCCGATAAAAATTAAGATGTCATTTTTTTAAATTTGGTTGAGTTGGAGAGAAGGCATCAATCGGGCAATGAGAGACCGGGAATTGGAAGAAGAATCTTGGTTGGATCGCGACCAATGGAGACTAGGGATCGGAAGACGTAGGATAAAGTTATGAACCGATTTATATATATATTTTTTAATTTCAGGTAAAATAACTAAAGGCAATATACAATATTATCAAGAGATTTTAATAAAAATCAAACCATTTACATAAAGTCATTTTTTAACGCTAGTTTTATGATTTTTTTTTTTAAATCTATTTTCCTTAGCTTTTTGTATAAAAGGGATCCACGAGTTGGCTGACCCTGACCTAACGGGTGACGCTCTATGCTTGCTTTCTGTCTCAAACTAAGGAAACCTGTTTGTTTTTAACAGAGCTATCATGACAAATCACACTTTACAAATAATGTTTAGTACATTAGTTTTCATGTTTTATCAGGAAAACAAATTTTCATTGTAAAAATGGGGAATATATAATTTTTTTTGGTCGGTCGTTTCGGTTAAACTGTATTTCTGTTAAAAGTGTTTCGGTTAATGGAGATTCTACTGTAATATGATATGTTAAATGTGTAAATTAGTCCTTTTTATTTATTTGAAAATAAATACTGTATTTTTTTTATGTTTACGTAGCTTGTCTAAAACGGATCGCCTGTGATGATTCTCGGTAGATTCCTGAGTTTGTGTAGAGCTTCTGGCGCTTCTAAGTTAGAAACCACTGGATTAGAAGAACTGAATCTTTAAATTAGAATTACATGTTAAGTGTGATAGATGCGGCAGAACACTACTGTGTTCCACCTATTTGGCAATATGGTGTAAATAGTTAAATTTGTTTACCAAGGTTGATAGTTTCCATTTTCGTTATTAAATTAAAAATATAAATGAAAACTATTATTTAAAAATATACGTCTTTGCGGTCAAACCCTACAATTGTTTTTCTTAACGAATTGCCGTGTGAAATTTGTATGCTGTTTTTATTTAATTTGTATGTGGATTTATTTAACAGGCTGTTTTTTTAATTTTAATTTTACTCCAATCCTTTCGCTGTACGAGGATTTGTAGGTCTATATATCTGCATTTTTTATAATTTTAAAAGGTACGAAAATAATGAAAACTTTTTCTCACCAAGAGAAAATTTAATTTCATTTCTTACACAATAAATATGCTCTGAAAGATGGTGTGAACTATCTGTTTTAACGATTTAAAAACTTTTTTCAAAAATTAAAATTAACCTGTAAAAGAACAAATAGTCTATATACAATTTCAGAAAAATTATTAAAATCTAAATTATTTTATTTAACATCGAAATTCAATATCAAAAACTAAAGAAACTGCTAGGTTGAGAAACATAAACAAGAAAAGAAGGCAGGAAAGGGGATCTATTAACTGTTCATATACGTATTCTACTCGAAGAAAACCCAAGAGGGGTTTTCGTAAATAGTAATTATGTTGAACATGAGTCTCTAAACAAAATTTCCTTGTTTTTATAAAAAATTAATGTGTTATTACTATTTTGTAATGTTTGTAAGCAGTCACAACTTGGGCTGCACGGTAACGCTTTTTGGAAAATTGATATAAAACTCTTACCTAGAGACTTGTAGTTTGCGTTTAAGAGAAATTATTCTATTACAATACTAATATAAATTATTAATTTTAATGAAGCCAATATAAGGTAAATTAACGGAAAAAAACAGTAATCATTTTTTCTTTAATTTAAAACTGTTCTCATCGAGTCGAAGCAAAGGATTTAAGAAATAGGGCCTACGATGTTTTCAATCGGGCGGGCATTTCGAGTGGAAATGCGAGATGAATATTGTTTAAAAAGTTGGTGGATACAACTAAAGTTGAATTAAAAATGCGAAAGAGAAAGAGTTTTTTTAAAGACAGGTCTTCATTTAAGTACTCTCTGTTTGTGGATTAATTTTAAACCGGAGTAAAAAAGTGGGTCAGTGGGAAGCTGAAGACGGCGTGGAAAAGATTTGTTAGAAATACAGTGTCCTTAGTACTTCAATAATACAAAATCGTAGCAAAATCATTGATATGGTTACAGTAACAACATGGCATGTGATTTCTGCAAATTCTTTGCCTACTTTCTGATTCCCGATCAATTCACCTTGTTAATAGTCAAGTGATCAGTGCAATGTCGTGGTATTACTTTAAACAAGTAAACAGAAGAGAAGACAGGAAGTTAGCTTTTACGTGGTATATAAAATAAGAGTTGCTCTTATAGTCATATAACAAAGGCATAGGTGTGGGCTGTTTACTCAGAGAACGAGCTACCTGGCTAGTAGCTGGCGGGAGACGTTTGCAGTGTAATTCCATTGTGTACTGGGTGTAATTATTGGCGTGTAATTACGGCACTCTGACCGTACGTGCGTGTGTGTGTGTGTGTGTGTGTTGCCTACGCGTGTGCGGTGTATTGTACACCGTAATCGGCGAAGTAGGAAAAGACAGCTCTATGATGGTAATCTACTATCAAAAGACAGGATGTCTTAGAAGTGATAGCTGTTCTTAACTTTTCCTTAATAGCTGTGTAAGGACGATTGGTAGGATGCAACAGACGTTAAAATAAGCAAGAAAGCAAAAACAGTTAACACAACAAACATAATTAAATTTGAAAAACTGGACAAGAACAATGAGAATTAGTGAGACTGCAGGCAGCACTGCGTCTTGCTGTTAACTCGAATTATGCATGATGTGTAAAACGCACTGGCAGACATATGCATACATAATTTTGGGGGGTACTTTCTGATCATCATATTGAGATTAGCAGTTCTAATTTTTTTAAGGTAACCTATTTTAACATTCGTTCTAGATATAACATTCTGCTAGATTTTCCATTATTTGAGACTCTACTACATATAGGCTATCCCATTGGAACATTCCTTTTGTCTTATCTCTAAAACGCCAACAATTATGTGTGAGTAACACGGCACACTGAACAAACAAATTAAAACTGTCTTTGTTAGCTCCATTAATCGTCTTTGCTTTTTCCCAATAATGTTATAATATTTGCCAGAATAAACCTGCAGAATAATAAATGAAGTAACAATGATATGAAAAATGTCGCTTTTGTATTGCTGGTAAAGTTATCGGTTTTAATGCAGCCAATATCATTTAGTGATGCGATACCACCTGTAAACTTTATTTTTTTTTTTTACGTTAATATTAACATTAACAGACGTTCAGTTTTTTCAACAAAAAAATTTCCGCATATTTTACGATGAGACATCATTAGTAGCTAGACTGAGAATCTATCCACTTATACATATGTATTTTTGTTTACATTGTTTAATCCTGGAGCACCAGCCTCTTGGTGGTGAAACAAGTTTAATTTCGGTGAAATATCTCACATGCACAACATACTTGACTAACTTGATTAAAAAGATATTAACATAATATTTTAAATAATGTTATTACTTTCTTATAATAGTTTGTAAGAGCCCAAACACAGCGTGAACGAGTCGAGCCATTGAGCATGCTTCATCGTAAGAACAGTTGAAAACACAAACAAATCGTGTCTTAAACCGCAAAGCAGTGTTGTCCTTAGGCCTACTACGGAAAGGTAATTTAGGACTTTAACTCCCCAAGCCGATGAGGTCAGGGCTCGTGGAAAATCCTTCGATAAAAAGATGGATACACTCGTGACACACTCACCATCGGTACAAAACACATTTAAATTTTCTATAGTTAACCTTGGTTGCAATTTCGGATAGGTCTTCACGTTAAACATTAACTTCTACTCACAAGAAACTGCATTTTACGATAAAATAACTGTTCACTCTTTTCTGCCACAATTAAAACTGGCCAATAAACCGTTAGTTCCTCTTAGAACCACAAAATAAACAATAATATGAAATTATTAAATTAAAAATTAATTAATTAGTAATAATTTATGTCTTACCAGTAATTCATTCGTTTTCTTCCATATTTTCAAGGATAACCTTACCAGTTTCGACTTCAAAGGCTACATTTCCACCACTTCGTCACTTCAGTATTGCTTTTGGAATTCATCAGCATTGTTGTTTCCATTTCCTCCAGTACATTGTTACGCCGTCTATAGGCCTAATACTCTTCATTTCCAGCTTCTCTACTGTACTCACATTTTACAATCATTCTAATGGGTCAGCCTACACGCAATCATTCTAACCTTTGGCTTCACGCGAAAAAAAATCTATGCCACCACAATAATCTTCCTTGCTTTCATGTCAGTTCCCAACTTTCGCGCTCATACAATAGAGTAGATTTACTCTCAAGAAATTTCAGCGTCAGTGTGTCCTTCCTAATTTTGTGCTTTTGTGTCTTGTTAATAGTTCTGTACAGGCTATCTGTTAATATTTCTGTCGACATTTATATCATAGCCATAACTAAGATCGTTGCAGAGGTAATTAAAACGATGAGTCTGCTCTAATATTGTTATTTATTACTGTCTTACATCGGACAAGTTTGATGAACCCAAGTTTATCTTGTCGGACCTTTAAAGGCCATTACATTCGTTTTCTTTGGGCATCGACATTTGGCACTCAGTGGGAAACGGTGCAGCTTATACGAATGTACATATTAATTCATATACCTTTTTTCATTGTATGCTTCAAAATAAAGACTTCGCGCCTCTAAACAAACAACAGCTTTATTCTTGGTCCTAAAGTTGATATAAGTTTATTAAAATAATCCCAATTCGCAGCATAATTTATTTGTTTTTATAGAGTCGTATTGTCACAAAATCGGTCTGTTACTTATTCCTGAATAAATCCAAGTAGAGTAATATTCCAGTAAAGGTTTTCTAACTTTAAAAAATATTTAGAACGACATTTAGGAAAGGAGTATTTAGTTTTGTAAGTTTGAAATGTTTGAGGCTAACGTTATTTTCAAGTAATTTGGATAGATGTCCCTTAGAGTGTGTTCGTGTTATTGTTTTATGCCAGTCACAGAGTTTCGAAATTTCTTGTCTAATTGTGTTTAAGTTGTATAAATAAGGTACATTACGTTTCTTTAAGATATGGAACGTTTACTGTTGGTTAGACAACTTTATTCTGATAAACTTGCAAGATTGCAGTGCTTGAATTGATAACTTAGCCTACAAAATTATGCCGTACGTCCATATTAGCTTTAAAATAGTTTCGTGGAGAGCAGTGGCTTGTCCTACTCATAGTCTCGATTTTCTCCTTAGAATCCAGTACATTTGGTGAAACGTTTCAGTGTTACTTCATTTCTTTCAGTGAATACGTGAGTTAGTTCGCTACGTCAGTTTTCAGTCAAAACGAATTGTTTGTGGTATTTCTGTTTCATTTAGGACGACAGTGAAACATTTGTCTTGTTCAAATAATTCTTTAAACTACCAGCTTCATTAAACTTATTACAATCGTTGTGAGAAAGACAGGAGAATAAAATCTCATTACAAAATTTAATATTTTTTATTTATAAAGATCATTTATTTGTTTATCGTTCATTAAAAGCACTGTAACTAGAATTTTATACACAATTACACTTGAAATATTTTTAGGCGTTTCCTTATAAAAAAATCTTGTTGCACCTACAAAAGAGACGCTTTAACGCCGAAAGACGAACGTATTCATTAGGAGGGGTATGGTAATTTGATAATCTGGAAGGCTGCCAGAAGACATCAGGATAAAAATCTACAATGTATATGTATACATATATTAAAACGGCACTCTGTTCAATTTTACACTCTTATATAATAGCCTATTATTCTTTTACCACATTATACTTGAGTTTTAAATTTGTTTCTTTTCTTTTTCTTTTTTTTTTTGCATACTTCGTTGGTACGTCATGAGGTAGTTTACCCCTTTCAGCATCGTGACGTCAGTTTTCACGACTTGCGATTGCGATTTCAGCACATGTTTAAATATAGTTACTGGATATTTGCGTAACACAATAGTTACTGAAGGTAAAATACATAAATTGACTTTTATTGGAAAGTCATAAAATTATATGTTCAAGTCGTAAAATCGGTCGTCGATTGCACATATTAAACATCATTTTATTATCTGCTGATGATATCATCGCATCAGGCAAGATAGTTTTGATTGCTAAAATAAAGTTGATAACTCTTCAAGGACAACGCACTATTCTCATAACCCACTGCCAGTCAGTGCAACACTTCTTCAACTTTCAAAGAGTCAAATCAGTTGTATAAGACTTCAAACTTTGAAAACAACGAGCCAACCCTTCTAGGATGAACGTTACAAGTATAATAGAACCTTAAGCAATTACCTAGTAGATATTCAATAAAACTAGCGTCACTAATATACAGGTGAGCACAGTATTGGAGACCAAAAAAGTAATGTAAAGTGAAATCAGTGAAGTACTGCCAGAGCATATTTTAAGGAATTTGCACTAGGCGGCACTAAACCAACCAATGTATATATATTTATTTATTTATATTTATATGATTTTTTACATTATGTAAAAAATTATGTAATCTGAATTTAACTTAACCATGATCATATACATTCTTTACTCGTGAAATTAACTGTAAAAATAGACACAAATGCTTTAGACATTAGGAAAATTAAAAAAAAAAAAAAACACCACAAACATTCAAATAGATTCATTATAATTAATTATGTAATATTCAATAATTACATTACAGTGTGATGTGCACATTGCTACTACATAGAGGCCTGTTACAAATTCAAAGCCTTTATCACTGGTCTACTTAAAAATATATAGAGTACTGTAATTAGATATATATAGGCCCTATATACAGACTGAGATTGTCAAAAGCTTAAACACTATAAGTTTGTTTAACTTTACGTAATTTTTTAAAATGAAAAATGCATAAACATTTTATATTAAATTGCTTTACAACTAAATAAGTTAGTTCAGAAAGTTAAAGGAAAAAGTTTGTTATTAACAAAATTTTTTATTAATTCACATCAACATCAAATTCACGTGATTTGGTGATTTCTCCCCTTTATTTCTCACTTTTCGACACCGGCACTATTACCTGGCACTATTGTAACGACGAATCTCTGTCGTCTTTTTCGTATTATGTGTATATCGTGCGTTCGCCTCACACGTGTGGTCGTTACTTAATGTTCACGCTGACGATGTCCACAGCGATCCTTCGAATTACCAGTACACTCAAGTGGAATCCTTACCTGTTCTTCTATAAGTGTTGTATTTCCCGGGTGGCGCCAAATTGTTTTACCTGAAAACAATTAAAATAGAAAATAGGACGATTGAGCGTTTGTGGCTATGACGGTATGGTGAATTCAATTATTCCCGCCGCGTGCGAATTGATTATGTAGTTCGCCGAGTTTCCGATGTCTAGCGTTTACCGCCACTGTCGCTCGTCCCTAGTATACACAAATCATATAACACAATTTCATATGGAATAAAGAACAGTGGTTACGACTCTGTACTAGTTTATTAAATTGTGATTAGTAATCATTTAGTATTATACAATAATTATATTTTGTTATTAAACAAATCTGCTCCGACAGTGAGACAATTATTCTCAAGGCTTGGCGAAATCGATTTTGAACGATGTTAGTTAGTCAGACATGGCGTCTACAGAAAATGTTTACTTTTTACAATTTTTCGTTCAATAAATCTGGATTCTTTTGGTTTACGAAAAAGGATCAGTTATGATTACAATAAACTACACTACCTTACATTACTGGTACTTATATACTATAAGGAGTAATTACAATTTGTTCTTGAAGTGTTATAAAGTGTGTTTCAGAAGTTCGTAATTTTTGTACAGGTTATTTTTCTCGTTCACATAAGTTTAGTGTTTTGTTTTTCAATTAATCTTTGAAAGAAATAAGATCATCAGTTTATAGTGAGAGTTCAAAGTGTAGTGAAAAAAATTAAAGAGAATTTTTAATTTGAATTCGGGTAATTCAGCAATACTTATCAATCAGTTGACTTAAGGTGTAGTGTCATTCAGTTGAATTAAGTTAGGTCATCGTTTGGTCTTCAATCTTCAATCATCTTGGGATTCAATCACGCCTTGCGTTTTTTCGTATTAGTTGATCGAATATAATTAATTTGGAATTAATTAATCTGGTCTGTTGCCTAGGTTGAATGTATTAGTTTCTCATCAGGTGGTCTGGTTCTTCATTTTAATAAATTTGGTTACTTTTGGTTGTTTTAAATTAAAAATTGGGCCATTTACGGCTTGGCGTCTATTCCTCTTGAGCGTCACTTTGGAATTAACAGTTTCTAACGGAATATTCATAAATAACGTTCAGTTGTCATGGTAACTGATTGATTCTGATTGGCTATTCATGACTTAAGCCCATTGTTAGAATATTTGAATTTTTATTCAAAATGACTAAATATCTTCTGATTGCTATTATTCTTCGGTCTTCTTATTTAAGTATGAGATATTATCACAACTGTTCGTATTTTCTTTCAAAGATCATTTTGACATCCCACAAAGCTGGGTTTGCTTATGTATTATGTTTTGATAGTTATGTTTATATTATTTAATTACATTTCTTTCTTATTTTATGTCCTTAATTTAACACTTATCTCTTAAAATGATTCACTAATTATCATTGACTAGTTACTTTCCTTGGATTTGCTAATATCATAGTTAATTTCTTACAATTTGTTGTTATTGGTTTCTTACAGTTAGGCATTTCATAGGCCTAGGCAGTAATTGGCTATATTTTCTTATTTTATACAAATTACATATTATTTTACCCTTATACATGTTTTGTTTTGTGTTACAAGTGATTTGTTTATTTGTTGAATTGTTTTGAGTCTGTTTTATTATAATTGTATATTTTCATTATTTTACATATTATGGTTTGTCTATTATTTTCTAACTGCCTTTCCAGTATTATTAGATTTATATTAATTTATCTTTTTTCTTATTTATATTGACATTGTTTATAATTGGTCTAATATTTACTATTATCTATAAAATATAACATAACATTTAGGCTTATGGTCTGTATAACTCCTTCAGCCATATTCCTATTCATAAACTTAATCAAACAATTCTTTACCAGTTATTATGCTACTCTTGTTTACAATTTGTTACTTCTTATTTATTTTTTGGTGATAAACATCATCACGTCATTTACTTTAGTTAATTAACTATCCCTTAGAACATAGGATATTTATTGTTTTTGCATTTCTATTCTTTACCATATTTTTCTATCCTAATCTTTACTAGCTAACCATGGTAACACTAACATTTTGACTCTTCCTGGGATTTTTCCCTGAATATCCTTGTATTCCTCATCTACAATTCATCTTAATCCTAATAATAACAATATCCTTATTTACTAACACTGTTCACCATTAACCTTTAGTGTTTATCACTGGTTTTTTGGGCGTCTATCCCTATCAATAGGGTTTCTATTTATTTTGTGGGGTTTACACACACTTTGCACTTTTTATATTATTTAAGTGTTACTAGTGGGTATACCCTAACATTAAATTCTTGTTCTCACTTACTCATGTTCACTATCTAATTATCTCTCACTTTACAATGATTAGTTATACTGTTAACAAGTTCATATCATTATAGAGTGATTTATAATATTTACTCTCTATTTATTTGGTTAGTGTACTTTTAGTTTATCATTACTTTATAGGATTTTAATACTTATCATTTACTTTGATTAATTAGTTGGTACTAATAATTATCATTTACATTTATCATTTATTGATTTCTTTTTCATTGCTTTATTTGAGTGTAACATTTCTCCTTTTCTGTTCTATATTATTCGTTGTGACATTTCATTTCTTCTCATTTTATTTCATTCATATATTGTTTGTTTCCTTTTCATTCATCTTCTCATTTGATTTCACTTATCTCGTTTATATGTCCTATCACTGGGGTTGGGGCTTGTTCTACCAACTCGCTTATTTTATTTGTTGTTATATCTCCTATCACTTGTATTGGGGCTGGTTCTACCTTCTCACTTACCATCTATTGGGTTATTATGGTTAAATCGCATTGTACTATCGTTTTTTCAAGTTTTGTTTCGTAGCTTGCTACATTTCTTTTATCAGAGGTTACTTTTATTATTACCTTTATTTGTTTGATCGCATAATTATGTTAATTACCCATTCCTTTATCTCTGACTCATCCCTTTTTATTCATAGTGTTAATCATTTAGTATTTTATTCTTATCATGTTGCTTCATAAATGTAAGTTGAAGATATGTACCCTTACACTATATATTGCTTAAAATATGCTCTGAGAACTGCAGAAGAAGCCGTGTTCTTACAAGATCGAGCAAAATAAGAAATGAAGAAATTATGGCAAGTGCAAGATAGACACTGCAAAACAAATGAATCAATGACAAACACAAGTAGCAAAAAAAGGTACTTTTTAGATAAAAGTGGAAAATAAAAAGAGAATGGCGTAACGTTTCGTTGAAAAAAAGAGTAAACAAAGTCTTAGAGAGCCACCAGTTAGAAAAACGACTGGGTAGGTAGTCACAAATAGAAGATACGATGTGAGAAATGTCCAACGGTGTAGCAGCATGTATATTCAAAATTTATAAAATAACGGCAGCCACAATGTTTTATCAGTACCGATCAGGTTTTGGTCATGTTAAAAACCTCAATCCACCGGACAAGTGATGGTTAAAGAATTTGAAATAAGGGTGTCGAATCGGAGACTGATGTTTTAAAAATCAGGGAAAATCTGATGAGTTATAGAGAAAATGAAGAGGATGTGTCAACGTAGAAATTGTGCAATAGCTCACTTCTAAATGCAGGAGAGATTTTTAGGTCATCTTTGTGCTGGGAGACGAACGAAAAACGTGTACAGTGCGAAAGTAACCGTACAAAAAGGCAACATTAAGTAGGCCTATTAGTTTAATACGAGCGGAGTAAACTTAGCAGATGAAATATTAATAGTTAAAACAAGAAAAATACGAAGATGAACGTAAAATACAAGAATAAATACGAAGAAGGAGAAGTAAAGGAGATGGGGTGTGGAAGCTGAAGAGGAGGAAGAGGGCGAGGAGGAGAAAAGAAGAAGGGGAAGAGGAGAACGAAAAGAAAAAGTTTTGTAGTAAAACTATAGGCCAGTTACTGGAGGAAGAGTTCTTGTCATTGTAACTTACTCCGTGCCCGAGTGAACAGAACCCGGTCATAGCACATGAAAAATAATATAAGAGTCATATTTTACTTACTTATATACTGTTACTCCATTACAGAACGTTTCTCGGCTATCCCAGCAGAACCAGCGTAATGTTGTGTGCGTACGTGATTTTAACATGCGTTAACGAGACTGTTCCAGACATCGCCGGTCCGCGCGCACTGTGTTCGAGGCTGCAAACAATTACGCTCTAGTGTAGTGTTGACGCGTATTATGGATTATTCTGGAATCTCAGCGGGGTATAAATATAAGAATTGAGCGACACTTAGTTTCAGTTTAAGTGGCGATTTATTCACGTGAGGTTGGAATTATTGTCGGGCGATTTACACAGTGCGTTTCAAGTGGTGTACGTATAGTAAACAGTGATTATAGTCTGGAATTCTATTAGTTGACATTATTATTGGTGTGGACAAATTAACTTGAATTATTGTACGAGTATAATCTTGTTGTATAGCGTGTTGATTACAAAGTGTTAATTGTGATAATTAAAGCTGGTTTTTAGTAACTTATAATACTATACCACTATATTATATACTATAATACTGTACCATACGATGTCAGTTAGACCGTCGTAACAATACTTTTAATTTCAGAGGGCCGTGGCCACGCACAAGTTGCTAAACTGAAGAACAAGACACATAAAAAAACAAGAAATTGGTGAATAAACAACTTAATTAAGTGCTATGGTACAGTATCCTGGAAATGTAGTGTAGAAAGAGTTGATTCCAGACCGAGTAAATCGCCTTTCATAGCTCATACGTGGGGGTTGTTACCTTTTTGTCGTTATTTCTGTTGTAGTGTCTAAAAGGGACAGTGAGACATGTCTCAAAACAGTAAATACAATCCAGACAAGAACAAAGTCTCACGAAGGATAAAATTTATTTTGTATTTTATCTATACCATGTTAGCTAAATTCATAAATTTCATTTACAGTTTTACTGTTGATAAGAATATCTTAATGACCTCTTCATATTTTAGTCCATTGGTATGTTTTTCATTTGTTGTGTTTATCTACTGTTATACACTGAGCAAAAATTATTGTGTCTGTTAAACCATTTCATGACTGAAATAACAAAATGAAATGAAATGATAACTAATAGACAGGAACTAAAATGGCAATACACATCTGAAAATATTTGTTATTAGAATACTTTTTCTTATACTTTAATATTTACATATATTAAGACTAAAATAATACGTTCGATAATATCCTTCTTCTTCAACAACTAATTAATTCCCTATAACTAAAATAACTTGTTTGTTTTTAATTTAATATTTTATATTATTGGGTATTGGATAATAATAATTGAAAACTTAATTAGATGTTGGTTTACAATGTATTTTGAAGATGCCTGTAACAAGGTTGAACTATAACAAGATATCCATTTATTCGATCGACACAAAGTTAGTGGATTAGGTTTTGTACCAAATTAAAATTGTTAATATCTTAACAGTGAAAACTTTATGACATTTCTCAGAAGATAAGCTATGACTTGATTTTTTAAACCTTGACATTCAGCTCACAATTAATTACCTGAAGAACTGTACCTTATTATTTTCAAAAATATATCTGAGTATGTGTAAAAATGAATACTATTTAAAATATTAAAATTTATTGTTCTCTACTCAAGAATCAAACAATTAATTTAGTTCTCAAGATTAATCCACTTATCTCCCTTTCTTGGTCTTCTAACATTTGTCTCTGTTTTTGTATACACAAATTAGACAGCCTACATTCTCACATAGTCCACACGCGGTAGCTCCACTTGGTCCAACGACTGTGAATATGATCATTAGCCTAACTGGGTAGATAATTAAAGCCTTCAAGATGTATACATTTCGAAGGCTACATTTGCTTTCACATTGCTTGAGATATAGAAAAATAATAATTTTCGTCGTCTGAATTCTGCTAAGACATAATTTTTTCTCGTGACTCGTGTTTCTAACACTCGCAAGAGAATCGGCACAACAATTACATTATAATAAATAATTTAAAAGCGTTTACAATATGGTTTACCTCCGCAAGAGTTTTCCAATGGTGCCTCAAACTATATGGCATTTCGCTAACTTTAAATTTATAGACCTACGTCGGCACCAAAGTCATAAGAAATACAAGAGATTAACTGTCTGAATTATCGGAAACGAACAATAAAAATGTATCAAAAAGAAATTTTACAAAAGGAAACCGATTTTTAATTTCATAAAGACGGTAATTCGGTATTTTAATAATCCTGCTAGAATAGCGACAAAGAAGCCACATTCACCTGATTCGCACGTGCTTTACGTGGTGAAGAGGTCACAAGTTTCCATCCTTAACGCGGTGCCTGGGAAGCAGGCAACCCGCAGTGAGGTCTCTAATTTACAAGTGGAGAGATCCATGTAAGTATATTATGAGCGAGCTATAACATCTAGAATTAAGCCGAAACATCAAAGCCTCGCCGCCAGTGTGACGACACCGGTGGGGGAGAAAGAGAGAGACAGTGAGTGAGAGAGAGGGAGTGGGGCGGTCGTGGTGCTGCCTAATGACGGTGCCCATGTAAAAGCATGTAATTCGCGCACATTACGAACGTAGATTCCTCACATGCCCGCCGCCTCTCTCTTACAGTTGTCACACCTGGTATAAGATGCCACCTAATATGTACCTACACAAATAAATTAAAAATTATTTTTTCTTCAAATCACCCCTCTAAACCCTACCGCACGCACTCTCTCTGTCTTCTTCTCACTCTGTTTTTTTTTCTTTCTATATCAAAACTTTATGTGAACGTAGATTATAAAAGACGTTTCGGACGATTAAAAATGTATTTATTTCAAGTGCATAAGAGTTTCATGTTTGTGCGGTTTCCATTCAATGGAATTAAACGACATTAAAATTGATTTTGTTACTTGCTGAGAACGCGATAATTTTTATAAATGTTATCATTACTGTTCTTTGTTCAAAAAAAATATTTCTTTTGAAATTGCAACTCCTGAAGTCTACCAGACATGCATCCACACACAAGTAAACGCACTCTCTTCCTCCTCCTCTTCTCTCCCCTCTACCCGTTTTACTTTCTCCATCAAAACTTTATTTGAAAGTACATTATAAAAGAAATTTTAGACGATTAAAAATATATTTCTCTGTGAAACGTTTCGTCTTCATGTTAGTGTGATGTCTTCAGACGGACGTAGGCCTGGTTGTTTACCATCGTCAGGGTTTCATCAGTATGTACGCCACCCACGTCGTATTACGTTCGGTTCGACGATAATTGATTACCAGATGACTTTGAAGTTGCGTTGAATTTCATAAATAGGATTAATGTGGCTGAATTCTTACATATTTTATATTCATAGGTAAATATGTGATAACCTATACATGTGTGTGTGTGTGTGTGTGTTGTGTATGTGAGAGAGAGAGAGAGAGAGAGAGAGAGAGAGAGAGAGAGAGAGAGAGAGAGAGAGAGAGAGAGAGAGAGAGAGAGAGACTGTTTATTAACTGTATTCCTTGAGTTTGTGGATAAGGAGACTTCGCCACAAGATATATACCTTGCCCAAAATTGGAACCAAGCGAGTTAGTTGATTGTTGGAATTCGAGCTGTAAAGAACGGAGCCTCTGTGTCACCTTAATACAAGAAGTTACAATTCGAATCGATCCCAAGATAGGTTAGGTGAAGAGTGACTATAGTTCATAACCTACGAGTGTTAAGTAAAAATTGTGAATCATTAAAAATAACCAGAAGGGAATAACAGTGAATAAATAATAACAGTGATTAAGAAAGTGTGTGTTTAAAAAGGAAAGTATTAGTATAGTGTGAATAATTAAATTCTTAAAAGATTTATTAACTAATTATCAGAACCCAACCTGCAAAACTTTATGTACATTTGTGAACTATTTATTGCATCAACACTGAACTAAAACACTAACACTTCTGTAATTATTTCATATTTAAGCAATTATTTCTTTGTATCTAAATTTTGGAAAGGTATATCCTCACAAGACACTGTTAACCTCAAAAGGACATTGTTTTGCAATTACGAACTGTTCGTTGTTTTAGTTATAAGATATTGTTTTGTTATATTATAGTTACATTCATTTTGTTATGTTCTATACTTCACAAAGGACATTTTCGCTATAATTATTGTAGTCTAAAAGAATCCACGAGGTTATATATTTACATAACGTAAATTATTAACCTATGTCAGAGTTGCTGAATATCGTTGTACCAACCGCTGAGCGGATAAATTAAATAGCTGGGATAATTCAAATTAAGAAATATTTTATTTATTGTGAATTCAGAAGAAATGAAAAGAATTTCAAAAGAAAAAGGAAAGAATATTGAATGGAATGCACTTTGTATGATTAATTATTTGAATAATTAATAATTTTTCAATTTCACGAGTGCTAGCGTTTTCATAAACAATGGAAGCATAAGTTGGCATTACCTTTTGGTTTGGTGTGCCACGTGAGATTTAAATTATTAAACTAGGTGAGTGAATAAGAAATAAAATAAAGAAATTAATTAGACGAAAAATCAAGATAAAACTAAAACTGTATAAAATTAATATTTGTCAATTGACCGTTACGAGTTAGCGCTTACACAGGTAGACGAAAAGTAACAAGAAAAATAACCAATTAATTAATTATTTTAATTAAATAAAAATAATAGAAAAAATATAGAAACATTATTTGCACACAAGTAGAAGGTTGAATCTTTGCAAGAAATTATTTTTTACTTTAAATTGTTATAGATGGTACTGTCCTGGAACAAGTTAGCAATTTAAACACCTGGGCTACAGTGTGTCTTATAATGCATGTAATGACGTTGTGAGTAGGCCTAAGTTGCAGAAGTTCAACATTATGTGCGGGACCATTGGGCGAACCCTTAAGTCAGCAAGTAAAGGAACACGGCTAAAATTCTACAAGGTGATGGCTCTTCCCACACTTCTTTATGGGTCTGAGAATTGGACTTTAACGAAAGGCCAGGCCAGTCGCATCCAAGCGGCTGAAATGAGATTTCTCAGGCACGCGGTAGGGTATACTCCCCATGATCATAGAAGAAACACAGATATACGGCAGGAACTGAATGTTATGAGTATACTCGACAGGATCGCCCAGTATCGGCTGAATTGGTGGGAACATCTTTGCCGAATGGATGACTGCCGCATCCCCAAACAACTCTGGAACTATAAGCCGAGGGGACAGAGAGGTGTGGGACGTCGGAGGAAGCGCTGGAGTGACCAGCTCTAATCTTTGGCTATTTGAGACCGGAACAAACCATTCTCGGTTTAATCCGTGAAGATGATGATGATGATGCTGATGACCTTTTAAAACACAGTTGTGCAGAACACGCCTAACACAGATCCGCGCCGAGAGCTTAGATATTAGGATGTGTTTTGCGAAATAATAAGGTCTGGTAAAAAAAAAGAAATATGAAGAATATTTGTATCGACGTGTTAATGCTCAGGCTATTAAATGGCCTTGATAACCGGAATCTGGTAGGACAGATGAAGATGAAAAGGCCCTTGAAGCTGATACAGGTCGGTGCAGACTAAATGAGTACCTGGAATCATATATCTTGAGATAAGAGTGCTTCCGTTTGAAGCATAGTCCTGGCCACACCACCGTACCACCGTCGTTGTATGCTGAATGGCTCACTTAAGGTAGCCTATCTAAAACCTATTTCCTGCGTTACTTCAGTGATACAAAAGAGCCATTACCATTAGTTAAAAAAAAGAAATCTGTTCTTCATAACATTATTCGTCTTACGATACCCTCTAAGAAGGATGTTCTCTATAATTCTACACGTCCTCCTCTAATCTTCTACTTCCATTTCTTGTTAATCCAACACTGCCAGACTTACGATGATCCTTTGGATATTATTTATTAGAGTTGTTTGTATTTATTGCCATCTACTATTTTATCCTTTACGTAAAATTTCTAGTAATGTCATTTGTTAATCTACTACATGTTTGATTCTACACCAGATACCCATTTATGTAACTTTTAACATTTTTTCTGTTCCTCTTTACTTTGCAACTATTCGCCGAATGTATGTTATGCCATTGCACTGTTCATAATTGCCTTCGATACTGACTGTTGGTTGTGCAACCGCCGAGCTCCAGTACGTTAATCTAAAAAGGAAAACGTTCGTGATCTTGGCGACGGCTTGTGTAAATCAATAGAAGAGACTAATGAATTAATAAGTTTATGCATAAAGTATTTAAATTGTAAATTGGCTTACCATTAATGTTTGCAGACCACTGGGTACGAACAACAAATAATATTAATTCATTTTGTTTTTCGCTAGTAATTACACGTTGTCGTAAAAAATTATAAGGTACGGTGCAATCACTTCTGCTGCCACACGTCCGTGCAGCTAACCTGTTACTCCCAACGCGTCCTACAGTTTGCTGTATGTCTACACAAGTACATACACGCTTGCGCGCGCGAACAACTTCATTCAAGTTTGTTTCATTTTCTACTTCGTCTCTTTTTCATCTTTTTTATTAGCCCCTGTTAAATTTCAGACATGATCGATCTGTTTCTAATCGATATCATTATACTTGCTCCTGTTCCTAGGCCGAAATATATTATGCTAGCCACTTGATGGTTTGTACAGAAACGACTTATGTGTATCTTTGACTGACGAAGCACGTAGCGTAATATAATGTCACCTACTTGTCATATAATATAGTAGCAACAATTTTTGCCGAATACTAATAACTGGCGTTATTAGTCCGACGCTGTGCTTAATTAGTGAAAGAATAATTAAGAAAAACAACGTTTGATAGTGTTAAGGAGAATAAACTTCTTGGAATGTGAACAAAATTGGTTAATTGATTTGAAATATAAGCACAGAAAAACAGAAGGATTTTAAATCTGTAATAAGAATCTAGTATCTAAAATAAGTCTTCCCCATTGACCTGTTACACACACATACGCGCGCGCACACACACACACACACGCGCGCGCGCGCGCGAAGCAGTAAGGGAAGTATAACAGCAGTAAAGTAATTGGAATTACATTTCAGAGAAATGGAACAAAAATGTTAAGATTTGCTGATGATATTGTTAACCTTATAGGAAATAGAAAAGATTTAGGAAAAGTATTAAGTGGTATAGAAAAACAGTTAGACAAGGACTTGGCTTTTAAACTGTTAAAACCAATCAGTAGTGGAAAGCTTTAGGAACAGAATTAGGAAATCTTTGAGTAAAAAAATTAAAAAAGATAGCGCAGGAGAGGAGAATAAATTTATCTACTCTGGTACCAGTGTCATAGTACACAGAAACAACAACAGTGCAGTGCAGTGTAGTGCAGTGTCTGGTAACAACATAGAAAAAAAACATCAAAAGGAGAGCAGTGCAAGCCACAAGAGATCTTTTCTAGGAGAAGGATGTGTTATTATCAAACAATGAATTAGTGATTAGGAAGACATTACTGACGTTATATTCCTGTTTGGAGCATTTCACCACACGGATGAAAAACCTGGATAATACGAAAAGCTGACAGGAGAAAACAGAGCCACTTAAAGGTTTTTAGGAGGATGATAATAAAATGGGTAGACAAAGTATAAACGAATGGGTTCCTGAAATACTTGAAGAAAAGATATGTTTATGCAGACCTATAACGAGAGGAAACTACACAGGTTGGTGGCTGGTTGTGGCACCCAGGATTACTGTCTCTGGCGATGCAGGACTGCAGACAAAGATAAAAATTAAAAGCGTACCTGAAGCGTATTGGTGCGGATGAGGGATATTGTAGATCATTGGAGATGAAGATATTGACTCAGGAGCTGTAGAACCGCATCAAAGTAGTCAGGTGACTGATGACGTGGAGAAAACACAACCGTAATGAAAATTATTTTTGTGGATTCACCCGGGAAGTAAAGATTTATATTCAGGATGGATGCGAATCGGCGACAATCCTGGTGTGATTGAAGAGTACAAAAAAAAAGAAAAGTTATTAAGACGTCAAAAACCATTAACCACTGTCGTCGATATGTATGTGTTGTAAACTTACACATCCATAATGAACGTTACTTATTGGAAGACTGTTGCATATAGTGCATTTTGTGCAAAAATGAGAGTAATTAAAAAAAAAGAACATTGTCATTAGTTTAAATAAAATGCTACTTATTGCAAGCCACTATTACGGAACATCTCTGGTAGCTGCTGTCCGTAATTCGGTAGTTTATGATCCGTGTGTAAGCCACCTACATAGTAACTTACTAATGTACTGTTGCATGGATGGTGATCGCATGGACAGTGGCATAAATAATTAAACGCCAGAGAAATCTATACTCGTAACATTTACTGACACTTTTCCAAAATCAGTATAGTCGTATCAAAAAGCTTCTCTTAGTAATAAAATTTGCACTATCCTAACAAATAAAATTACGATTGTCTACACCACAAATAAATAATCACAAACATTGACACTTTCATTAACACTTCTTATCGCACTTAATTCAGTTCGCAGAAAACAACGCTTTGTGTGTGTGTGTCTAGAAACTACCAGGTGTCATAGATACCAGGTGCCAGGTATTCACAGAGCAGCATAAAGAATTTGAGTTTTTAGCTAGTTGATGCCTGAGAGCTATCTGCGTCCTCGAACATTGCGTCTAATTCACCATGACAAACTTTGCTACAAATTATGTTGCATCGATGTTAGAAATAACAAGCCACCGCATCTTCAGTGCTGGTCAGTAAAAATGATTTAAGAGGTGCAAAATCCCATACCGGTTTACGTTACTTGTATCAGTATTAAATATGTAGCAAGTTAGTTAAAACTCTAGTGCCCTGACACAAGTTTATCAACTTAATTATTTGTTTAGAGATCAACTGAAGAAGAAAAAAAGGTGTAAAGCTGCCGTGATGTTTCAATTAATGGTATAAACAGTGTTTAACGTATTAATGCCGACAGGGACAAAGGGGACGGGGGCGCATTGAATAGCGCTCTAATTAGAACAAAAACAACTAACGTCGGACCTGCCTAACTGATAATGTAGTCGTTGTTGTTTTTGTTTGTTGGTGACTCGTGGCCACGCCCCTGCTGGCTTGTTAGGCACACGATATGCTCTAATCCCCTCCTTCAGCAACCCCAAGACGTTTTGTGTGTGTGTGTGTGTGTGTGTGTGTGTGTGTGTGTGTGTGTGTGTTTACTTTACTATATAATAACGTGATATGGAATAATTATACGTTTCCACTCGCTTTGTGCTGGTTACAAATTCATAAGCATAAACTAAAGCCTAAAACTCTCTATTTCCATTCGTGGACCACCATTCAGGCATCTCTGATCATTCTTTAACTCAATACAGTTAATTTTTGACCCTATAATACTTTATAAACTCAGAGGCGACATTTCAATTGATTGCATTACCGGTGTCTACTTTCCGAACTGTACCAGGGAGTCAAACGTTTTTCCCTTCTCCCATGCATTCTTCAGTAGTTCGTTTATTTGTTTTGGTAAATCGTGTCTTTGCGCAGGTCTCTTTAAATCCTAGGTCTTGCACTATTTGTTGGATCAGTCTTGATTGACTCCGTGTTTACTTCACTAACTCTTGTTTGTTCCAAGATATGGAAGTGCAGTGCCTCCACAAATGTTCAATTCACCGGTATGCTTTTTTTATTGTTGTCCAAAAATACTGCAATCTTATTTCAGAAACGTTCATTAAGTTATGAGGTTCGAGAGGATCTCCCTGAGAACAATGCTTTAAAGGCTTCAAGGTTTCTTATTTATGCCTGTCCGGTCAACCAAGTCTCCGAAGTCATAAAGAGCAACGCTTCATTGCAGCTTACTTGGGTGTAAACGTTTTAATTCCACAATGTTTGGTAGAAACATTTGCACACATTATAGTGTATACTGTATGCTTGCATTGGCTATAAATTGATTTTATTCTCATTGGGAATTTTTAATTTGATTATTTTCTACATTAAGAATTATAATATTTGAACACAGAATATGATTTGTCACATGCCTTATAGATCTGCGCGAAGTATAGCAGGTAAGGTTGCCTTCATATACTCTGGTCTTCGTAAATCATACGTCATAAATTGACTGATCCACTGCCAACAATTTGAGGGAGAATGTTAAATATTGTGAGACGTCATTCGACGATATATTACCGAGGAACTACCCATCCAAGGGATGGTGGGTGGAAAGACAAAAAGGAAAGATCGTCCAGAAGAAGTCTCAAACTTCACAAATCTGACAATAACTGAAATCATGAGGATCGCTGAACACAGAGTCTATCATCACACTGAGGACGGGAAAGGAATATCAGAGTCGTCTAACCTGTACCTTAAGCCATGAGTCACAACGTTCGGATGGAAACCGGCAAGAAGAAGAAATTATCTTGAAAAACTGAAAACATACCCTACTTGAATTGTGTATAGGTGAGAACTTAACCAAGTAGACTCTCCGTCTTAATCAAAATTTTTAAAAAAGAATCATTTACCACCCCATAGTTTTTACACAATGTGTTATGTTTCCCGTATAAACCCCAAATTTTACCTTCAGAATTAATGATTCATGTTTTCGACTGATTAAAGAAAACAGATGAACCAATTCATCGATTATCAAATAGTGTAGGCCTACAAGCTAATTAAATTAAGAAATCTAATCATTATTTAAATGTATTACCTTGGTCAGGAAATACTTAACTGTGTAGAAATATATCTATTTAGAAATTAAATGAAGTGGAGAATAAAATTTAATGAAACGAAATCTGCACACATCACCTTCACAAAATGCCACGGGACAACATTTTCTATTGTGAAATTAAATAACAAGGCTATCCCGGTAGTCGAGTCTGTAAAATACTTGGGCATCCACTTGGACAAACAACTGACTTGGCTCAACCACACTTGGATGAAGAGAAAACAACTAGACAGCAAGTTTTGCAAGCATTATTAGCTCCTGGGCTGAAAATCATTACTGCCAATGCGAAACAAGCTGTTGGTGTACAACACTGTCTTCAAGCCTGTGTGGACATACGGCTTACAGCTTTGGGGAACTGCATCTAAATCCAGTATCGCCATATTGGAAAGGTTTCAGACCAAGGTGTTGCGTGCCATAACCAACGCACCGTGGTTCATCAGCAACAAAGAGTTCTATAGAGAGACCTGGACCTGCCATCAGTCAGTGAAAACATTGCGACGTTCAACGAAGGATATGTGATACGGCTTGAAGAGCAAACGAATCCTTTAGCCATAAATCTACTGGACAAGACGTCTAACGTTAACATTTCCTCTGGACTTACCTAGATTTTAACACTATAAATATATTATACATAATCTGTTACTTTTAAATACTCATATACAGAACTAGTCAATGGACTAGTTCTCTTCATGCCATTGTATTCTGTAAAAACAATTGTGCTTAGTGTTATGTATTAACAGATTGCATAAATAAATAAATAAATAAATAAAAAGAAATTGAAAAAGAATTTCAGCGAAAAGATTGGCGACTTTAAACCACTACAATCAACCACCCTAGTGTCTCAATTTTTTTTTGCAAGTCTCTGAAGTATATAATATTGTAGACTGACTTCTAACGTATTACGTGCCACCCACTTAATTTGTTACTTCAAATTAATCATTTCTGTAAAGTTATCTTCTCTTTTCCTTGTTTCATTTAAACCTCGGTGATATTGAAATATTCGGGAGCTAGGTGTGTTCTTTCAGTATTTACTTTATCTCTCGTTCCTTTTTAAAAGAGGGATGACATATGTATAGTAGAGGCAGTGTCACTAGGGTAAGGATATACCCAAAAATAAAGTGTCTTGGATTTTCAGGTATGGTGGGGGGTTGTTAACCCCTAAACGTCAAACTTAGCTTACATGACGACTACTAGACAAATTTAACAAAGGATGCGCAAAAAATGTGAACTACGGGAGTTTAGAGACAAATGCGCAAGCGCGTCTCACAGTAACGAGCAGTCTACAGCCATACTCAAAAGTTTGTCATTTGAATGTACGTTTCTCAGCTGTGAATATCGTGAGCGTCGAATTTTATTACAAGTATAGGATAATATTTGTGCGTGTTCGTGTTACTAAGTATGATATTTGAAATTATGTAGAATAACAAAAAACAAAGTTTAATTATTCTAATGATCTCACTGTAATTTTTGGATGGTTAAATTTTCAAGTTTGCGTATGAGTTTTACTTTGACTGTACAAACGTCAAGCAGCGTAGGGGAACGTACTGTGTCCCCACGAAACTCGCAGTGCCATTGCTGCTACGCTTCCCCTCTCCGAATCCAATGTTAACGTAGTCGTGTAGTACTTTCCAAGAAAAGTTACTTGTTCCGATTCTAGACCTGTATGAAATTGGAAAAGGGAAAAGTTTTACCCACGACGTGAAGAAAGAGAAAAATTAAATATTACATATATATTGTAATAATACGACATATCTCCTTACTCTTAAAAGTCACACGTGGTTGGTGTTATGTTGTAATAATACGACATATCTCCTTACTCTTAAAAGTCACACATGGTTGGTGTTATGTTGTAATAAGACGAATTCTGTCTATTTATAATTAATTAATGAGGTTGATGTCGAACCTAATTAAGTGCTTCAAACGTTGTTCGCCATTTTTGTAAGTAGACGAGATGCTCTCTCGTTAAAATTAAATAAGTATTATTGTTATTATTGAATTATTAGTTTCGTATTGTTGTTAAGTGTTGTGAGCTCGATGTCGAATAGTTTCCGTTGACTCATCTGCTTGTCGCTGAGGTGATTCGAAAGGTGTGTCCCTTCACTGAAAATTACATAAGTATTACAGTTATACAATACTTACTAGTGATGGTTAGTGGGAGGCTAGTAATGTGTGAGAGTATTACTAACGAGAATCATTAGATTCAAATTCTCGCCGCAGTATCTGGTACCAACCGTTGCTGTCGCTCACCTAAGCTGCAAGTCTTATTCATTTACAATAACAGTCAACTCTTTTGTCATTCGTGAAATAATGCTTTATTATTGAACTCCTCTTTAATAATTGTCAGTATACAATTATCTTATCCATTTGCTTTTAAAAAAATTAATTTCGAGTATGGACTCTTTAAAATAATTAAAATCTCAGGGTGGCCAGACTGCGTCTAAGAATCGACTAGTCTGGATGTAAACAATTTCGTTACTTTACTTTATAAAAATAGCAGGTTCTTTTAGTCTGCAAGATACACTTTAACTACAGAAATGCTCTACTGTAATAATGAGTAGGCGGAGAATAAAAAATATTATTTGGTTCTTTAACATAACATAAACTTTAAACGATTGTTCATTACTTGAATTGGAGGTTAAATAGGGTTCATCGTAACCTCACTTATTTGATTTTAATTGACTAATGATTCATTAAGTGTGTTACTTATTTCATACAACACTGTTAGGAATGAAATCCAGTGATATTTTCATTAATTGTCTTCTAAGAGTGGATATAAACAAAGAACAGGTAATTAAAATTTATCCACTACTAGGGTTAACTAGTATGTTACATTTAGTTATGGTCTTACAATTAAACACAATATTATTCTTAAAATACTATATGTTAGGGTTCATTGGATTCCCTCATTGATGATTCAATGTCTCTTTACAAAATATTACAATTGATTTTATTAACTAGAAAGTCAGAATTGTTAATGGTCAACTCTTTCGTTGCTAATTATTTATTCAATTGTTAAAATCACTTTTCTCATTGAAAATAGGGCTAGATTTGATTTAACTTGGATTTAATCAAATTCGCTGATAGCGTTCTTTGTTTGTTTAATTATTTTTATATAACATAATAATCATTGGCACTGATACTTGCGTGTACCGTCGATCTCGAAGTGTCACTATCACAAAACTTTTTATTTCTTAGAAATTTTTTAAAACCGAATTAATTTTTTATTAATTCTTTTCACTCACTGCCTATACGCATGTACTCCGATTAAGAACACTGGTTAAAATAAACTGCACTTTCCCTCTTATCCGACCTAACTTTAACCTTGAGTTTCGAGGTTAATTGCATAATTGCTTTATCAGCTGTCGGTTTATCGATTCAATGTTTCGTGGTCACTCTAACCCACGTGGAGTCTGCGTCGATGCTGGAGATGAACTGATATTGTTACCTGTGTCGGGATTCCGCACTTTATATTTTTTAATGAGCTCTGATTGGCTAATTGTCTTTATTTTGTGAGCTCTCGGCGGCATTCGGCAAAATAGACGCGCAAGTAAGCGTCAGTACGAGTCAGTGTCGAGATTATGATTCTCTGGTTACACGGGCACGCTACGGGCTTGCAATTAATTATTATTTCTTATAAATCAAATAATTTACTTATAATTACACTGATATCATTCTCATAACTACCATTGTTTCTATCTTTTTATTACGAGTATTTTGCTACCCTTATCATATAGTTCTGTTATGGGGTTGATAAAAACACATTTCGTACAAACTAATAATATCTCTTATTTTACATAATACATTAAATACATTGTTTTTCTTCACTGTTGTTCATGGTGACAACTTATTAGTACTGTACAATAACCCTTCACACATGGTTATTTAATTACAGCTATGACTTATTCATTTTCCTGGGATTAGACTCTATGCCTATTGTCGTATTAATTGTTTAACAATTAATTTATAATATTAGTGGTCGATAACACAAATTTGTTGTGGCCTATGCATAATGCACTTGTCATTACCACTTCTGATAGTGTCAACATTATTTATCATTGGTTTAGATTATTTTAATTACAGTTTCTTTGATGAGTTTTGAGTACACTTGAGTGTTACATTTTTTTATTAGTTGTAATTTTTGTACATCTATCCCTTTATTATTTTTTTCTCATATCAGTATACTGATAACACTTTTAATACTTGGCAGTGGTTAATTCTGCTTTTATATTGGGAACTACATTGGTTTGAAGTTACTCAAACTTTTTGCATGTAGTTATTGCTGGTGTTTACTTATAATTTGCTTTATTATTATTAATTAGGTGGATATAATCCTTGAATTGTATCATCTGAACGTTATTCTGCATTATTCAGTATCATAGGTTGAGTCCCTTTTCTTTTATTACAAGTTTAAGTGAGATTTTTGCTCTCCCAGGTACCCGTTCTATGTGATACACTTGGTTATATTAAATTACATTTATTCAGCACTTATGTTTCTTTCTAATATTATCTGTTGTACATTGAATGTTCCTTATAGTATCTAGTTATGTTACACTACAAAACATTTTGATTTAACATCACTTTAGTCATAGTTTTTTACTGTTTTTATTGAAAACTAGTTGGCCAGATTAGGTTATGTTCTAATTTGGTTTCCCAACAATGGTTGAATGTCAGTTTCTGTTTTCTACATAATGCATGATTTAATTATTTAACACTGATATTTTATTGTTATAGCTAGGTTTCTATTTGGTTAATGTCACAACCTTTATTATTGATTACTAGTGGTCTTTGACAATTTTAATTCCACTTTACAACTTTTTATTAGTACTTTGAACATTGTCTATTTGTTATGTTCATACATCACTTAATTATACAACTACCATACTGGTAGTCACTCTCCCTCTTAATTTCTACTTTCAATAGTTAATTTTATGAGTTCTGTTTGTACTGTTAAGTTATTGAATGTATTTGATTAATAAGTTTATGTCAGTGTCAAGTCACAGCTTAGGGATTTAAATCATGTTGGTTGACTCACTTTTATTTTCTTTTTCATTAATAATACTTTTGTTATCATGAGTTAATTTATTCTCATTTATTTTATCTCCTTTTTGGCATCTGACTTGATTAGGTTTTCTCCCTAGTTGCACTGATTCCTCCATCATTCTTAGTAAATTTCTTCTTGTTGTTGTTGTCATTGGTTTCTTTCTCACTTTTGGATCTATTGGGTAATTAGGTACGTTGTCTTGTCGTTAGTCTTGTCTTCTTTTCTTCAATTGTACATTTACTTCTTAATGATAGTTTAGTTTATTCCCCTATTTTGGTCATAATACCTTCTCTGTTCATGTTTGTAAATTCATTTTTTGTAGATTCATTTACTTAGAGTAGCTTTTAATCCATTTGTGATACATTGGTGTTGGGTGTGTTATATGTACCATTACAATATTTGGCACCGATAAGAATAAGAAATGTAGTTCAACAGATCTACTAACAATGCTTGTTTGCGGCCAATGTTATGTAATGTAATATTTTATCGAAGAAAGGTGTGAAAAAAATCACACAGTACTTTACTGTACTGTTCACTGTCTGCCACGTGCTGTGCTGTCCTGCACAAATGCTGTCACTCATTCTGTTATCTCAGATTGTAACTGAACATTTTGTGTGTTTTAATGCGAAACAGTTTTAATATACTAACGAATAGATTGCTAATAATATAATGAAATGTTTTTATAGCAAATGATAGGAAGAAATATTATAATGTTTAATAGACATCTTGATGGACGTGCTAAATTTTGAAACCTCAACGACTTAAAATATTTTATCCTTTACTGACTTTTAAAGGCCTTTTAAAGTCAAATATAATTTGTATTACTAGCAAGATATCGCTTAGCACATATGAAGTAAGAGGATTTGAGTTGAATGTGTGTCAAGAAATAAAGCATCTTAGGTAGTTGGACAGAACGTGTCGTCATTTGTGTTTTCCTAGTCTGAAAGGTTGTTTATATTATAATAACACGTAGGCCTATGAAATAATTAGTTATTAATAATGCAATTAAAAATCTAATTTTTATATACTTAAAATCGGTTGACATGGGCAAATGTAATATATCATAAGAATGTTAAAAACTTTTTAAATTTATTAAGGATACATTGTAGAATACTTTCAAGTTTTGAGGAAAAATAGTAAGTTATTTCGACGAATGATAAACAATTCAAAAAAGTAGTATTTGAATCGCTTATGTTTTAGGGAGTAACCCATTCTTGTTGTCGTTTTGGTGCAAAACGCGGATTTCTTGTGCCAAAAGAAACAACTTGGAAAAAGAAAATCTATAGGTTAAAAATTTAAAATCATTTTTTATTGCAGAATATATAATTATATACAAGGCAAATGTTTTTTTTATAGAATGTAAATAATGCCGGAATTATTACTTAAATATTTTTTGACAGGATATATTGGAAAAGTTTAGGAAAAATTTAGTGACAGAATCTAATCCATTTCAGTAGTATATCAAGAATGATGCTCGCATCTTTAAAATCCGAATGAGCCTTTTGAATCTCAGATTTATTCATTGGTAGCTTACCAGAGAGAACGTAATGAATACTTTAACATTTACTGGTTACAAACTTCTATAGCCTATTTTAAGTCTCTATGTTAATTTGACGCTCTTAATAGAGGCCTTTAATAAAATTAATATAAATAACAGTAATTTGAAATACACAATATAATTACGAAAATACAGTAACACTGGGAAAGAGTAATATTAAAAGAGACTAATAATTGCCAAAACTTAATTCTAATAAATTATCAGCTTGAAACATTTTTTGTGTATGCCCATACAGTATTGCAATAGACAATATTAAGAATCCCCTAACTTCATTTACTGATGTTTTAGTGCAAATCATTATTTGAACCCCTAAAATGTCGTATGATAATATATATTTCGCCTACCACCTCCCTGGTTTTGCTTCCAATTTGTTTTTGATTAGTGAGTTTGAGTGATAAGATTAAAAGAAGAGGCCAGGATTTGCAGCAACGAAATTCTAAGAAAGTGTGTAGATATTAACAGATATACAGATTCTCGTGAGACTATATGCATTTTCATGATACTGAATGAGGTATTATTTATTAAATATTTTCACTCTTACTTTTTTTTTTAATAAGACTGCCAAATGCCAAATGTATGACTGCGTCTTTCTGTCTGTCGAATGTTTTGTTGCTATTCATTCCTGCAATATTCGAAAAGGCCAAACAGAAAGATTACAATATGACAATTTTTTATATTATTCTCTGCTGGACTATTCGGCCGTGGTCTACTACTGACATAGTTTACAGACGTTTAGCCCCATCTTCAGTGCATCGGGACGACTGAGTGATTGGCAAGAAGTACGTCGATATTCCCTCAGTACTTAGAATCAATCTGTACCTCATTTGCCTCAGTACTTTGTACCTCAGGTACAAATTGATTCTCAGGGAATTGGCGTAAATCTTGCCAATTAGTCAATCGTCCTGATACACTGAAGATGACCTCCAATGGTGAGGCCGAAACGTCTATACGGTATGTCATTAGTAGACCACGGTCTAACAGCCTGGCAGAGAATAATATCAACAGCTGACGATAGGCGTGAAAGTCTTAGAAATTGTTTAACTGTTATGGTTGTCAAGATCTAGCCTTCTTTTGAGTAGTCTTATAGTATCTCTTTTTCTCTGCATGTTTTTGCCAAAACATTAGTGGATAGTTTGCATCAGTGTTTTCTATGCAATATTTTATCAATTTGGTCCAGTTGTTGGCAATGGGATAGTTGATTACAAATTCGGGACTTTTTCAATGTTGATATTTCGAATACATACGTTGGGATAACTTTATTTTCGCTGTGCGTAACTATCCGTTACGCGTGGCGGATACAAAATAGGCGGAAAGCTACAGTCATGATTTTTAAAACTTTGATAATAACACAAGAATACTAATATAAATAAAACTTATAATAATATTATCAAAAACGTCAATAAAGGAACAAGCATATTGTAGCAAGTCATTGTGGCCAGTCACTGGGGGGGAGACTGAACGATATTTTATTTTATTGCTGATGCGTTTTCGCTTTGTAAAACGTATTCAAACGTTGAGAGAGGGGTCCACGGATGCGTGAGGGAGCGGTAGCCCAGTTTCTTGACAAAATATTTTCGCCCGCCGCTTTGTACACAATACAAGATGCAATAATAATGTTAGCTCAGTTCATACGGTAAATTGAGTAGCAATAATGAAGACGGGTCTCCGTTTCCTTCTCCTCTACAGCGTGGGTGGTCTTCTCTCCTCTTCTCTGATCACTCCGCTTTACACGCACAATGACTTTTATAATTAACCGTCCGTTTGTTGTCTCCGCTTGTTTGTTTGTTGTTTGCATTTCTGATTAAATATTTGTTTTTGTCATCATCTGGTGGCCGTTTGCTGTATGGCTTATTACCCTAAGTATTCTCACGCACGTACACAACAGTCGGGTATTTTACTACAAACACCGAGTATGTTAAACAGCGTTATGTGCTCACGTAGCATTAGAAACCACCTATTAGGACAGATTATTACCACCTAATTACGTACGTAAATTAAATATACATATATGGGATTAATTCAGCAATATAAAAAAAATGTAATTATATAAATATCACGGTCACACAATACAGAGCACATTTTAAGGAATTTACACTAGGCGGCACTAAACCAACCAATGCATATATATAAATTTGTGATGTTATTCAATTTGTTTCTTCTGCAAGTAGTATAATTTCGTATATTCTTTTAACACCTGACCCACGTTTCACTGAAAAATATCAGTATCATCAGAGGTTTCTAAGTAAATTAATAACAATCGAAATAATTCTATTAATATAAAACTAACGAATAATCTGATTTAATGTAAAATAACTGATAATCGATTATCAGTTATTTTACATTAAATCAGATTATTCGTTAGTTTTATATTAATAGAATTATTTCGATTGTTATTAATTTACTTAGAAACCTCTGATGATACTGATATTTTTCAGTGAAACGTGGGTCAGGTGTTAAAAGAATATACGAAATTATACTACTTGCAGAAGAAACAAATTGAATAACATCACAAATTTATATAATTACTGCAAGAAACGACGAGTTACTTATATAGAAAAAAAATATATGTATATATATATATATATATATGTGATTTTTATATAATATTGAAAATTATGTAATTTGAATTTAACTTGACCATCATCATGTTCATTCTTTACTTGTGAAATTAACATTTGTGTTAATATAGATATTGCGAGAATATAGATAATTGAATATATATTATATTAGGCTGATGTCTGTGTGTTTATTCAAAAGTCACGATTTAACAAGAAACACATAGATGAGCCTTTTACGCTGCTACGTATTCTCGGTCCTCTTCTACGGTGTAGAATCTTGGACTGTGCCGGGACTTTTTCCCGGCGCGTGTAGAGTGGTTCAGGGCTACCAACACTGTTGACAGCACTGACGACGGGCTGTGGTTTCGTCAAAACTACGGCGACGCGATTCGGTTGCTGTGGTCAGCTATTCGCTGTGTTTCGGATTTCAGGGTGGCTGTCTAGTGAGGTTAACCATAGGCTTTATTTCTGACAAACTGGGACAGGTTTGTCTTATGAGTCCCGGCTTCGGTCTCATTTCTCAGCAAGCCTTCAACCAGGACGTTCCCTTTGGTCTGACAGCCTACGTCATGTGTGTCGGTATCCTTTTCATGCGTCGGTAGATTTCTCAAGACGTTCAGGGTCCCTGCCTCAGCCAGGAAAAAAGGGGAAGATCGGTGGTCATGCGAACACCTTTGACCATCAGCAGAGCGGTTCTACCTTAAGGCGCTCCCCGAAGCCGTCAGACCAAGAAATGCACAGAAGAACCAAAAATACACCGAAAGATCCCGAAAGACCAGGAACGACTTCCAGTAAGCATTAACCATAGCACATGGACAATTTTCGGAACCTCTGTTCGTCTACAGTTCATCCTGTTTCAACTTGAATTCGTCGCTACATACTTACAGGTGGAAGCGTTTCATTTATGCCTCTTCTAACTACATCAACTCCATAGACTGGCTACCCTTGTTTTCGACATGAAATATCTGCCAACTCAATCCATGTAACTTATTAAGAACTGAAAATACCTCAAGGTCATAAGAACTCAAGTCTGTAAAAGTTGTAATTGGTTCCATTGTAACTTGTCTAACATAGGCCCTACACCATGAGAGGGTGGTTAAACTGTTCTACTAAAGTATGGTTGCCTTACTTAAGCTATTTGGAGTCAGATTATCTTTATTACCATTATTTTTCTTATAATTATTCTTGGAATGTTATTAGTGTTTTGTTTAAAATTAAGTGGTAGGGTTAACTTTTGTACGCTCCGTCATTTCTACTGGGTTAATGTTCGCGTTGTTCTCCCTCATGGGGTATGCTAGTCTGGAAATATATATATATATATATATATATATATATATATATATATATTGCGACAATACAAGCAAAGGCTGTAAGGCACATACATAATATATTGTAAATATTTTAGTTAATTTCAATAATATATAATAGACGAGCAGGTGTGAGATTGGAAGCTGGTTTTCAAGCAGGAACCAACAGGCAAACATCACGCGATTACCACTGCATGTGTGTATACAAGTAAATAATGTGTGTGCGTGAAGCCTGTCTGATCCTGAAAGTTGCAATCTCACCCCTCAAGTAAATGACAAATTGAGAAAATAATTATTTTTAAGAAAACCATAAATGGTAGTGAGAAGGCAAAAACTTCTAAAAATATGTAAAAATCGGACACGAGTGCAGTGCGAATTGTACGTAATTCGGACAATCAATGCGAGTACAGTGTGATTTTTAATGCATCATAATTATACTAGTAGTGTGAGCATCAAGATAATTGCACATCTCATAAGTCATTAAATGAGATGCTATTTTAGCAACGTGAAATCCGCGTTAAACAGTGCGATTGGCAAAAAAAGTGCAATTATGTGAAATGAGACGAGAGTGGGGGCTGTCATACCATGTTTCAAATGTCGACAGGCTGATTCCTGAATCAACAGATGCAGTTTTCTGTGGATATAAATAGAAGCCCAGGAGAGTTAATCACTCTCTCTTAACAAACCATAGTCGCGGCGGTACGCTATGCCGGTCCGGGACGCGAATTTTTTAAACTATTTTGGACGAAGTTAGATTTAAAATCTAACATCAGTACGATTTTGTAACTGAACTTATAAAGTATCACGGTAATGTTTTTTTTATTTGAAGTAATAAAAACAATAATAAAAAAATACCGTAACGAAGAAATCGTCGGACGTCAACAAGCAGTCGACATCTAAGAACATCAACTCCTGACAGAGTACGAAAGCACGACTAGCAGAGGAAGGAGATGCAGAGGACTGGAGACGTTTCTATAATAACGGCTACAGATCCAGAGTAACATGTCATCATAGTCTACAGCAGTCAATGTACCGTGGAGGACGAGAGACGGGAGGACAAGCAGTGAGGACAAGAGGACATCCAGGAGGAGAAGACCGAAGGAATCACTGGAGGACATGGGACAACTCCACGGAAATTAAGGTGACGAAAAACCAATACATAATGTTCAAAGAGAAAGACATTGAGAGACTCTAAAAGTAAAAACAATTTTTGTAAACATAAATAATAAGTATGTAGATATAAATAAAATTCAATGTAATTAATATGTAATCAAAAAAGGTTATTTAATTATTTTTCGTAATGAACATAACGTAGAGTCATTGAAATTAGTAATTGAATTATTTAACTTTTCTGGATAAAAGCACATAACATAGAGTCATTTATAGTAATAAATTAAATGTGCTAAAATGATTTTTTAAAGCCAAACAAAGGTATTAAGAAGGATAGAATAAGAATGCAGTAATAACTTTTAAATAAGCACACATTTAGATTTAGCAAGCAAGAAACATTATCATATTAACGAAAAGTCTATATACGATAAGTAATATAATATTTAGAATTTAAGATATGTTTGTAATGTTGACACGAATAGTAAAGACACTTTGAAACCATCGATAATGAAGATCACATGGCGTATTAATCATGATTTTCATATTATTATAATATTCTTGTTTGTTTGTTTCAAATAATAAATTCGTAAAAAGAGTTACTCTTATTATAATTACACCTACACCCCAATTATTCATACACGTTGTTAGTAATGGTATATAGAGTGTATGAGTTAAATTAATGTACAAATTAAATTGCACAGAAGGGTTAATGTGTTACATTTTGGCCTCCCAAAGAACGGGGGGCTCCTCAAATAAAAATTGCATTGTTACATTTTGTCGCTTCCAACGTGGGGCTATTCAAACACAAAATAGATTTTTTAATGTGTATTATATAATTTGTTACATTTTGGCGCTCCAAGATCGTGGGGCTCCACGAATTCAAATTATATAAAATATAAAATTTGTTACAATATATATATCTTTTATGTCTATTTATAAATATTATAAATTAATAACTATCTGTAAAGAATGATGTGAAACTTGAACATTGTGTTAAAGGGGCATTCTGTAATGTCTGTTTTATATCTTTTAAATCAGCCCCATACAGTTTATCAGTACTTAAGTTGTGTCACCAACGTAAGACATAATAAATCTTGTTAAAATGTGTTGATTGCAAATCCTGTCACTCTGTTAAGCTCCAGCACACTTTTCGCTTCCTCTAGGTTCATTAACCTAGTCTTAAATATTAAGTACGGTCCTGTGACTGAACCCACAACTAAAAAATTGGAATCTTTCGAAGTGTGGCTTTACCGTAGAATACTGAGCATTTCATGGACAGCACATATAACTAATGTTGAAGAAAGATGAAGAAAGAAAGGGAAGTTATTAACAAAGTGAAGATAAGGAAGCTTCAGTATTTGGGACGTCTCATGAGATTTTACTTATTGGAGTCCATACTTCAGGGAAAAGTACTTGTAAAGAGAGGAGTTGGGCGACCGAGAATATCGTGGCTGAGAAATTTAAGGACCTGGTTTGGCATGAATACAAACTGACTTATTCCGTGCAGCAGTACAGAAAGTTAAAATAGCCTGTATGATATCCAACATCCGAAACGGATAGGAACTATCAGAAGAAGGAGAAGAATATTTGTGTATTTAGATAATTAAGGAGGAAAACGAAATTTTATAAAATTTAAGGAAGCTTATCACTTATGTTCCTCATGTAGGTCTAAATTTTTTAAAGCAGATTACGATTCCACAACACTGTACGAAACATGGATACAAAGGAATACTAAATAAAGTAGGCTATTATTTTCCGCTTGCTTTTACGGAAATATGTGTTTTGGTCGCACACGCACACACAGACAGACACACAGGCCTCTAAAGTCGTCTGGTTGTTAACTCAGACGTTGATATTATTCTGATCATGGTTGACATTTAGGTAAATGTAGGTCTGCATTATGTTTACATACATGTGTGTGTGTGTGTGCGCTGCACACATTTATTTATTCAAGTGTATCAAGAACGCCCATGTGAAAAGTCAAAGTTAGTTTTCATGTTCACACCACGCAATATGTAAAATTATGCAGGCACGCAAACATCGATCTCCATTCTCTCTCTCTCTCTCTCTCTCTCTCTCTCTCTCTCTCTCTCTCTCTCTCTCTCTCTCTCTCTCTCTCTCTCTCTCTCTCTCTCTCTCTCTCTCTCTCTCTCACCCTCTCTCTTTCTGTCTTTTTTATTTCCTTACCCGTTCTCTCTACTTTCTCTCTCTTTTTCGTTCTGGATTATATCTTACTCGCTCTGCTTTTAGTGATTAACTGTAACAGTTGGATGTGGGGGCAGAGATAAGCCAGAACTTAAGCCAGGGAGCTGTTAATCACTCCCGAGCACAATACTGTTAGGCTACATTTTCTTGTGGAATCCCGCCCCTGTTTGCGTTAAAGTTTGGACGTAAGCCGAAACAAAACGTTGCACACTGCCGCGGCGAAACCTAATTAACGTTACAGCTGATCAAGTAAGACGAGTTATTACAAACAATAAACATATTTAAATTTACATACTATTTCCGTTTTCCCGCTTTTCCAGTTGGAATGAACCGTAATGATAACTTCATGAAATGGTTTATATGGGAACTGCGGTTTATCTGGACACAATTTGACTGGTTTCGATAGAATTTGTTTTCACGTCTTGTTCTGTTGTTATTTTTGGTTGTGAAAAACTGTATTTAAAGAAAGGAGTATATGGGTTTAAGAAATCGAAAAGTTTACATGTTTTTATTTATTACGCGTTGGTTTAAAGTCAGTTTTATCGTGTATTTAGAACGTGACAATAGCAGTGAGAATTGTTGGACCTTTTTCACCGGAGCTTACGCAACACGTAGTCAGGTCAGTCGATGGCAAAAATGTTTCTGATTGTGATTACAAACACATTGTTACAATATGTGTAATTATGATGTCTTTATATGGTTTAACGTTAGTTGTTTGCTTAATAATGCACATGTTAATTAATGAAAAAGTTAATTATATACAATAAGAAATATTGTAAATTCGATAATTATGGTACCGGCGAGGCCGCAGTCGTGACATACGACACCTCTAATTATGCCCCTCTGTAAATTATACACTACACTTAACGTCTGCCTCGTCGGATACAGTTGTAACCTGAACTAATGAATACACTTGACACCGTTGCGTCGTGAGAAAGTAAAAATGTACTAATTTTTTGTTCAATTTGACTTTCAGTTATTGTTAATTACTACTAGTGAGGCCGGAAATTCATAAAACATTGACTGTTCCAATAACTGGTTCTCGGACCTTCTTCTACCCAGATTCCGACTGCAGATCCTGAAAATTTCTGTTGCTTCCATCACAATCTACTTCTTATGTGTAGATTCAAGAGTGTGATTGTATATTATTACGAAAATAAATAGAAACTGGGTCTACGGCATCTGTATACACGACAGCCAACGAATGGTAAAGAACGCTATGAATTAAATTAATGTAGAGAAAATAATGTCTTCAAAAATAAATTTAACTACATATTTTAAAAAATTGAGAAATATCTTTGTAATGGATGCTGAAAAATATTAAACAAAGTTTGGGAAGTATTCGGCACGAATAGGAGTAGGCATACATTAAGGAAACAAAGTTTGGGAAGTATCCGGCTCGAATTGCAGGAGGCATACATTAAGCAAACAAAGTTTGGGAAGTATCCGGCACGAATTGCAGGAGGCATACATTAAGCAAACAAAGTTTGGGAAGTATCCGGCACGAATTGCAGGAGGCATACATTAAGCAAACAAAGTTTGGGAAGTATCCGGCACGATTTGCAGGAGGCATACATTAAGCAAACAAAGTTTGGGAAGTATCCGGCTCGAATTGCCGTAGGCATACATTAAGCAAACAAAGTTTGGGAAGTATCCGGCACGAATTGCAGGAGGCATACATTAAGCAAACAAAGTTTGGGAAGTATCCGGCACGAATTGCAGTAGGCATACATTAAGCAAACAAAGTTTTGGAAGTATCCGGCACGAATTGCCGTAGGCATACATTAAGCAAACAAAGTTTGAGAAGTATCCGGCACGAATTGCAGTAGGCATACATTAAGCAAACAAAGTTTGGGAAGTATCCGGCTCGAATTGCAGTAGACATACATTAAGCAAACAAAGTTTGAGAAGTATCCGGCACGAATTGCAGTAGGCATACATTAAGCAAACAAAGTTTGGGAAGTATCCGGCTCGAATTGCAGTAGGCATACATTAAGCAAACAAAGTTTGGGAAGTATCCGGCTCGAATTGCAGTAGGCATACATTAAGCAAACAAAGTTTGGGAAGTATCCGGCTCGAATTGCAGTAGGCATACATTAAGCAAACAAAGTTTGGGAAGTATCCGGCTCGAATTGCAGTAGGCATACATTAAGCAAACAAAGTTTGAGAAGTATCCGGCACGAATTGCAGTAGGCATACATTAAGCAAACAAAGTTTGGGAAGTATCCGGCTCGAATTGCATTAGGCATACATTAAGAAAACAAAGTTTGGGAAGTATCCGGCAATAATTGCAGTAGGCATACATTAAGCAAACAAAGTTTGGGAAGTATCCGGCTCGAATTGCAGTAGGCATACATTAAGCAAACAAAGTTTGGGAAGTATCCGGCACGAATTGCAGTAGGCATACATTAAGCAAACAAAGTTTGGGAAGTATCCGGCACGAATTGCAGTAGGCATACATTAAGCAAACGACCTGGGAGGAGACACAGACCGTACTGTTTAGTTTGGAGGGTAAAAGTCTGGTTTTGAATGGATCGAAATTCTGGAGACGAGATAAGTTAAGGTTGTGTGGTGACCATTTTTACTTAGTCAAAAAAGAAACTGTCATGTGCTCTCAATTAAGAGCCTTATGGACAGAGCGAAA
This sequence comes from Magicicada septendecula, assembly GCA_034769895.1. Taxonomy (NCBI): domain Eukaryota; kingdom Metazoa; phylum Arthropoda; class Insecta; order Hemiptera; family Cicadidae; genus Magicicada; species Magicicada septendecula. The sequence goes on from CM068370.1 coordinate 83,438,696, forward strand.
CAGAAATTTTAGAGAGCGGTACAAGGAACTTCAAAATAGTTACAACTAGAGATAATGACGTATTACAGCTGGAAGTGATGCAAGCAAACCAAGCTCATTGTTACAGAACTCTGAGAATTTCATACCGTAGGTTTGTCTTCAAATGGATATTGCAACAAATGTTAGGGCATAGGTCTACCCTTTGAAAAATCAGCGATGCGGAGTGTTAGAGACTAGAAGTTCGTAATCTAACTCTAGAAAGACAAGAAACAACATAACATACATGTCTGATCTACTGTTTAAAAGCCAGACGTCGAATTTTGCTGCAAATGTCATCGTCAGTGGCGTGGTCTTCACTTTGACGCATCGGATTTTCTTGTACACCGATCTCCGAACGAACAAGCACCATGCCTCTCAAGCCGACTCCTACAGGAGATGTCGACACATCCGGCCTCTATGGTGATTTAACATAGAACGATATTCTGCAAGTTAGACATCAGATGACCCCGACCTTGAAGCTTGAGATGCTGATTATGGTATATGATTTTCTGAAGGTACTTTTCGAATAAATGTTGGAGAGTAACTTAAAATCGGCCATCCACCTTGCAGGCGTCAAGATAAAATTACTTTAATCATACGCATCAGTACTGTAAAAAACTTACACCGCCAAACATTAAATTAGGAACAGAAAAGTTGGATCATATTTTCTTAACTTGTTAAAACATGTTGTGTTTAAAATATCTACCGGTCTGTTTGGTCGTGGTCTAAGGTTCACAACCTAACGCGGGTTATTGTACGTCAGGCCCATAGTACTGTGGTTAAGGCTTCGCACTAGGTTGACTCGAATATCCACTGAAGATGGCAATCAGTGGTGGTGTTGAAACGTTTGGTTTGAATGTGAAGCTTAGACCACGGCCAAACAGCCCGGTAGATATTTTAAATACAACTGACACCGGCCGTGAAAGCCTTAGAACGATATTATTAAAAAAAAGTGTTCCTTCTTACTGACGTATGTTTGCGTAACTATAACCAGCATGTAATTTAGCAAAAATATCAACTTCGTTTAATGCTAAAAATAAAGTGCATGCAGAGTACAAGTGGAGCTTGCGTTTCCCTTACTGTTACAGAAGGAAAACTGAAACAGCATTGTCACAATTAATGTTTTCGTGGTTACACAGAAAAACGATTTTGTTCACCTTATAGATTGTCCTTGGAAGTAGGCCTAACCGAAACGAAGGCCAATACAGACGGAAAACGTTATGATATTATGAGCTCTTAAAATATGAATAAGTATATTAATGTCTACGAAGTCAACACACAAATCAGACAAATAAACGAAAGAGACGAACAAATTCCGAAAATTCCCTACGAACTGAACTCGAAGTTGCCCTTGCGAAATTTTGAGTGGGATTCGCTCAAATTACTTGTGCTCAAAATGTGTCCAGAATCTACATATTATATCTCTACGTAAATTATTGAGAGGAGCCACACATCACCTCACTAGACATAGGATAAAACACACTACAATATATCAATTTTGTTGTCTTACATGGTTAATCCAGTGTTCCAAGAACCCATTAAACCAAGATACAGTAGAGCATCGATTATCCGAACATCCATTAACCGAGCGATCTATTATCTCAATAAAAAGTACAAGTTTGTACTGTACTATATAGTAACGTATTGGACACGTGTAGGCGTATTGGATATTTATTGAACATAAAAATTGTATACTATAAATTGTTACAGTACTGTACAGTAATAAATAAACGCTGTAGCTATAAATAAGCCCTTATGAATCTTAAACGACTTCAGTTTTTAGCAGCGAGAAAACGAGGTATCGGTTTAAAGCTGATATAACAATTCTTCAACAAATTGTAAATCCATGGTACTGTATGTTATGTTTTGTTTTGTTTTTAATTTTTGTTTAATTTTATAGTACAGTGTTTGTTATTAAACTCTAATTTTGTTTAAATTACCTTTTGGTTTTTATTAATTACATTCAGTTTTAACTCAATGATTTTTAGCCATAGTAATACATTACAGTATACAGGTTGCTAATTATATAACAGTATGTTAGAAATGATTTTGTAATAAAAACCTTTGTTTTTGTAAAGAGAAGTAATGTTCTCAATTTACCATCTATTATCCGAAATATCGATTATCCTAACGGGCCCTCGTCCCGAGTGGTTCGGATAATCGATTCTATACTGTAATGATGTACACGCGTTTCCTTCTTTGTCTGATATTTCTGCTGTTATGCGTCTTATTCCTGTGTTACTGCTATTACCTAAATGCAATACTTGTATTGTGGCTCACAGTGCTTCCTCCTACCTTCCTTAATATAAAGTAACTCAAAATAAGTCCCGTATTACTTTCGTAAATAATTACACACGTTTATCTAAATAACAAATTTTTAAGTTTTAAGAAACCAATTATCCGCTGTCACTAAAATTTGTTTTGTGTCCGTTACAGGTCAAGGTCGTGTGAATCAACTGGGCGGAGTGTTCATAAACGGGCGACCGCTGCCCAACCACATCCGTCTCAAGATAGTGGAGATGGCGGCGGCGGGAGTCAGGCCGTGCGTCATATCGCGTCAGCTGCGCGTCTCGCACGGCTGCGTCTCCAAGATACTGAACAGGTACCAGGAGACGGGCAGTATACGGCCCGGAGTCATAGGCGGCAGCAAGCCGCGGGTCGCTACGCCCGACGTCGAACGCAGGATCGAAGAGTACAAGAAGTCCAATCCGGGTATATTCAGCTGGGAAATCAGGGACAGACTCGTCAAGGTGGTAATAACTCACAATTTTTATATTCAGTTTTATTATGTACTTGTTAGTATCGGCACTTGGGTACTTTATTGCACTGTGTGTGTGTTTGTGTGTGTACGTGCGCGCGGGGCTGAAAGTGGCAATGTCACATTACACAATTAAAACGAGAGAAGGATTAAAATAAATAGATAGTCCTACACCTTGTTATAACTCTTCTTCACATGTTACTAAGGATACAGAACAATATTAGTTTCTGAAGCGCTAATTTCCGTTCTAGTATAAAATATATTTTTTTTTAATTATTGAATTTAACATGTTAAAACTGGTCTGTAAGACCAATCATCAACTTATCTGTAATACCTCTTAATACTAAATACATATCAGTCAAATTAAGTCCAATGACAGCCTTTAGTTAGTTCTGGTGTTCTTAACTAAACACTCTCACCCGCGAACAATGTTCTGCTTTAATAACACTACACAAGTTCAAATGGCTTTGTTCTCTTCAGTCTTCGGAACACGTTTTGATTCTCCAGCAGCTGAAGAACTTCTGCATTTTCGTGGAGGTGAAGCCTTTCTTCATGCTTCTTCGGAAACCTTTTAATCTTTTCTTTAATTGTTGGAATACCTAGATCTCTGTGGATATCGGCGTTTCTAACGTACCATGGTCCATTCACCATGGTCCGAAAAACTTTGTTTTGGAATGTGTGTATTACCCTGATGTTACTACCTTTCGCGTACCTCCAGATTTAAATTTCATACAGCCAGGTGGGTTTAATTACCTGATTATAGATAAGAGTTTTACTGTATAAAGACAGGTTGGAATGTTTTCCTATGAGCCATTTATATTGTCGGAATTTTATGTTAAGTTCGTCTTTTTTCATTTTTACATGCTCTTTCCATTTCAGTTTGGTATCCCATGTCATAGCCAGGTATGTGGCTTCGTTTCCATAAGAAAACCGTTCCATTTATGACCAATGATGGAATATAATATAAGTATAATATATATGGAATTTTTTGAAAAACGTTTATTATTTTATTTTTTTATGATAATCCGTATATCGCGTTCTCTCTACTCCATATGGCCGACCATGTCACTCACTTTCATGATGTCCTCAGCTTCTTGGACGTCTGATGCAATAACCTTTCCTGAACGTCATGTCTTCATTCCTTCTCGTCCTCCTTCTTCTTTCTTTCTCTTTCCTTCCTTTCCTCTCTTTCTCCCTTTGCTACCCATTTTCATCCTTTTTAGTCTTGTTTGGCCGACTATTTTGTTGTTTATAATTTTATACTTGTATACTGATAGAAAAGTGTATGCTTCTTAAATAGATAATTTGTAGAGAGTTTCAAACTCTCAAAACACATACTTGTGTATATACCCACCGCGCTCATAGTTTCGAGGCCATTATATCAGTATACAGTATTTCTAATTTGAAAAACATGTTTGAATAGGTATCCAAGTCACTTATTGACAAAATATATATAATATTTACCGTATTTCTTCCGTCGTGTGACTTCGTGTTGCGTTCGATTGATTTACGCGTTTCAAAACATATGTTTCGTCTTCAGAATAAAAAAATCACTCAAAGTGAGGTCGCTAAATATTAAAATTGCAAATATTAAAAACAGTTCCACCCATATCGACATTACATATCGCACACATGAGTGTCCGATCGGTCCTACTCGAGTGCTCACTCATATAATGCGGGTATGTGTGGAACTGTTTTTAATATTTGTAATTTTAATATTTAACGACCTCACTTTGAGCGATTTTTATTCTGAAGACGAAACCTACGATTCGAAACGCGTAAATCAATCGAACGCAACACGAAGTCACACTACGGAAGAAATACGGTAAATATTATAAAGTATATGTATATATATTCATATATATTTCTAATTTGTTAGTACTTCGCACAAGAGAATTGTAAAAATACAATTCTGTTTTAAAACATTTCTTTTATTATATGCTTTGAATTATAAACATTCTATCGTTTGAGAAAATTAACTTATAAGTTTAAATTATAAAATTAAAAGTTTATTTTCGAGGAGCAAAATTATAAGGAAAAACTACCGAGGCTGTTTGGCCGTGGTCGATTGATTATTGATAGATCATATTTTTCTCTAAACGGTACGTTCGGCCTGTCATCCCGTGCCAAACATTTTTTTCTACTGAAGAAGGCCTCCTGTGGGTGGTCGAAACCTTTACAGAAAATTTTTGAACAATCAGTCAACCACAGCCAAACAGTCTGGTAGATTTTTATTCTTATAATATGAAATTAAATTTTTAAAAATAATTTTAATAGTTCATAATTAGTTTAAATAATCAAATTAAATTGTAATTGTAAACAATTTCCTTGCTATAATTAAATTGTTTTCTCTTTGTTGAAGTAAAAATTATAATATTTAAGTTTTGGATCAGGACGGTAAAAGCCTGTCGTTTTTTGAATCACTTTACTCGGCATTAAAAGCTTAATGGGTGTGCATTGTATTCACGAATTGTGCTCATTAATATTATACACTTCTGTATAGAAAGCAAAGATTATTGTTTTAACGGTCGTGCGAGCTTTCGTTTACGTGAATATCTGAATTTTAAATAACTCGTTATAAACGCCCGCCCAGCCATAATCGGAGCTACACAGGCTTTTAATTAGTTCCTGCGTAGGTATGTCTCTATGCGACACTTTTACTGTTGTCACGCTTGACGGGACGATTGACTAAACTTTCCTAACACCGCCCCCCCCCCAACTCGCCTACATACCCACAGAATCGTCTTTTTGAAGCTACCGACTTGTCATAGAAACTCTTAGTATTTTTTTGGAACTATTAAAAGCCGCTTCTTTGCAGTTGAGATAAAAAAAAAAACAAATATTATTTTCGTTTTTTTAGGCTTTAACTTTGCCTGTTTATTTTTCCATTTATCGTTAGATTACTCAGAGTTAGTTGTGAAAGTCTTACGGAGACAAACAAACCCAAACCGTATGATTCTCCCACTTCAGAAATTCGGGAAAGCTGAAATAATTAGTTTGTTAAGGATTTTAAACGTTCCTAGTGTTTTTTTTAATTTTCGAGCTACTTGACTGAAATTTTCATAGCTATATTGAGAAATGCAGAGTATTTCCAACACAAAAAACGTAGGGCTTTGTTACAATTCAATTCAATGCAAAGGCAATGTGCGTGAAACCTTTTCAGGTAAAGTGGATGTCAGACGTTCAGTTTTTTGGTAAGGTCCCTTCGGCTTATTATAACGCTCAATTAGATTAACGAACTTTTCTTTGAAATTAGTAAGTGGTTAAGAATGTTTACAATATTTACATACCCACCTCTTTGCTTCTTAAATTAACTTTAACATTCTCATATATGCATTTTTGTCACTTACATACCCATGAAGAAACGAAACAAGCGGGTGTATATTTTTAAAATAAAAAACCCTGATTACATTTTTTTTCGGTTCAAATCGTTCGTTCTTTTAATGACTGTAAAACTCATTCAAAAAAAGTGATTGTACAATTCATGATTGTAAGTGCTTAAAACACAGCGGATTTCTTAAAAATCTTAATTAGTACCTTGCGATTAACATATGAATACAACAGATTCACTGCTGTGTTCATTTATGAATGGACCATAGTGATAACTTCCCACGAAATTAACTATCGAGGAATTCATGTAGAAACGCAAATAAATATCTTTGTTTTATCAAAACAAATGATAACGCTTTGTGGAAATAAAATGAAATATATGTACATTCTGTTGTTTTGTCAAAGATTGAGTGTCGTTTTGTCACTTTTTCTTTTAGTGGTGATCCTACATTTTTCCTTTTTAATGTTAGAGGACTCTTGTAATATGCTCTGGAATTTCTTAAAAGTGTACACCATCAAGCTCCTTTAATGACTGCTAACCTCACACTGAGTTAAATGGAGTAAATGTTTTCTCGGTGTATGTCATCAGGATTTATAATCATTGCGTACAGGTAGATTTAGTGATGATTTGTAGTTTAGTGATGGTTTGAATTACTCTGTGTACAGTGCGAGCGCGCGCCCGTCTGTGTGTGAGAGAATCATCATCAGCGTCATCATTATCATCGTTATCGTCGCAACAAATACTTTCTTATCTAAATGTAAAAAATGTAAACTTTTGTCTCTGCAGAAGAAACTAATTTATTTTTGTGACAATTGGAATTAGTTGCAAGAACTTTAGAGTTACAAATTTATGATTTAAATAAATAAATATAATATATATGTTGTAACATAACAAAGTTATATAAAAAATACAATACGTCGAATAAGAGAGTACCACGAACATGTTTGATCAAAAATGAGAAAGAATAACTAAAGTATAAAGCCAAATGTGTATCTATATACGAATAATGTCGTAGCAAGCCAACGCAGAAGAAAGACAACGCAGAAGAAAGAAGAACTATAATAAAAGCATCATCAAAGTGATAGGAGGAGAATAGAAGATAAAAAGATCAGACCAATACGTTAGCAACAAAGGCCCAATAGATCATAAAAGTGAGGGGACATATCAATTATTATCATAAAAGTGAGGGGACATATCAACTATTATCATAAAAGTGAGGGACGTACCAATCATAAAAGTGAGGGAACAATATAACTAAGGAAAATAAATGATCACCAAAGTGAGTGGACATATAATTTAAACAAAATAAATATGAACAGTGACAAATAAATATGAATATGATATAAATAATTATGTTATAAATATGATATGAGTTATCATACAAGTGAGGGAGCAACGAATACCCTGAAAGTGATAAAAAAGAAATATGAAGAAGAAGTAACCTGATAATAGAAGAGGAGGTGTAAAGAAGAAGAAGAAGAAGAAGAAGAAGAAGAAGAAGAAGAAGAAGAAGAAGAAGAAGAAATGTATAATGAATAATGTAGAATATATGGCAAGAACAAGACAACAACATTCCCAGAGTAAGGAAGGCACCACGGACAGAAAGATGATAAGACAAGTGTAATGACTGCCAGATTAATAATTATAATATCCTCCAACAAGGAAGAATATAATGAAGACGAAATTACTAAGAATCAAGTGTCGAAAACTTAATAAGTAGCCACAAACAATAATAGTGAATATCTTATGTGAGTGCACCGATAGATAATAAAATAACACTACCCCAAGTAAGCATCACAGACAATAAAAGTGTAATGTGTATAGAAGAGGAAGATAAAAAAGTGTTAACAAATAGAAACAGTGATTACCAAGTAAACTACACAAACATTTAGTGTACGATTTATGAACCAAAATTGTAACACACACAAACGTAGTAAGACCACCAATATATTGAGATTAAAAAGAGAAATAATTGCTCAAAAAAGACCACTGAAACAGAATATAAAATCCTTGATAAGATATATGCCTGAATGTCAAAATAACACAGAACAAAATATAAATAATGTAATAACTAATGCGTTGTAAATAAGACAATTTGTTATAGAGAGACAAAACCATGTGTACAAACCAAAATACAAACCCATAATGTGTGTGACATAAATAAGTAAAAAATTAAGTATTGATGTATAAACAGATAGTATAAAATGTGTATAAAATGTGTAGAACATTGTAATAGACAATAGTAATAACATGTCATAATAAGATTATAATAATTAAGCAGAATGTTGAATAGATTAGGATGCATATTGTTGTCAAATCAGTAAGAGACACATAACCTCATTTGAGCAGGATCTACAACATAAAATCACACATAATAATTAGAAAAAGCAATCAAAAGTAATTGTTCAAAACAACAACCAAAATAAGACAAATGAATAAGATAATGAACACAGTATAAGCTGAGAAACACAATTATATGATTTAAATTATTGAAATAACCAATAGCCAGATCAGCCAAAACACAAGGTGACTACCAGAGTTACTTAAAATACACTATAAAACTTGATAATAGAGGGGGAAATGGTTTACCAGTAGTAAGTAGAATACTCATTTCCTCTATGAGTATACTTAACAATCATTAAATGAGTAAAGTAATAACAATATAATGATAAACAAATATACTTGACCAGTAGGACTAGATGCAAATAACCACCCTACTGAAATTTAAAGATATTTAAACCAACAAGAAGGTACTACACACACTAGACGGACCATGTACAATGTCTAGGTACACTTCAATAAATAAATAGACATGTATTAAGTACAAATAATAGCAAAATAAGAATGTCAAAATAACGAAATTGTGACATGGTGTATTTAAACAATACTATATGACTAAATGAAGCACCATACACTGAAATAAAGCTTCAACAAAGGTGTACAAATATATGAAGTACCATTTGAATACCGGAAGGGTATCTTAGGATAACATAATATGTTAAAATAAGTAAGTACAAATGCAAGGACATGTATGGCTTACACGCCAAAAATGAATTTTGCTAAGATCATAAACATCTTAAGATTTAGAATTAATTAGTGAGAGAAATGGACTCTGAACACCTAATTATAAGTATTAAAATAAAATTACATAAAAATAAAGTGGAAAAGACTTAATTATATTAAGAACCGCAATAAGTGAATTTTTGTGAAGTGAGCTAGGTTATTTATGAACGGATTTGTAGCTTGTTTGGACTTTATAGAAAGATCCAAGTATCCGCAGAATAATGAGACCAATAGTTTATTCATCAGACAAGTCATAAGAAAGTTATGTATAATAACAAATTTTCTATCATTTCCAAAAAGGATTGAACGCGTCACAGCCTACTCTCCAACCCAAAAACTGACGCCAAAAATTAAAAGTTTTAATGTTACTAAAGCGTTTGGGGTTGAGATTACAGAATTTTCAACCAATGAGAAGAGCTAATTTTAGGAGACGCCAGAAACAACTTCGACGAGAAGCATCGAAAAACGAACGGGACGCACGACAGTCAGTGACAAATTTTTAAATTAGTGCGCGTTACCCCCAGTATAGCTCAATACTCTAAACTAACCTATATAGATAAACTTTACGTGTGACAATGCAACGAGTGATGTGATAAATAATAACCATCGCCAGTGTATAATAAGGGCGATGAGGAGTGTTAAATGCAGGGAGTATTATTTATTAACAATATTAAAAAAAAAAGAAATATAATAATTACCGATTGGTAAAGTTTATGTTGACACTACTCTAGTCAAGCACGGATTGTCCATGGCTAAATTAGTAAACAATTGTCAATTAATAGGCATATGAGTAAAGGTTCTCGATTTTATTAATTATATTGGTTAAATAAAATATTATTGGTATTTTAAAGAAAATAATAAACAAATTCAAAATAATATCAAATGTCGAAAATAACAAGAGTAAATATAGACGCTAACTTGACTACTTCTAATGATGAACCAAGTCATTTATAAATTAACCTTTGAGAACAATCATTGCCGTTAATGAACAATGCAATCATTTTAAATATATGTTATGTATAGTTTTAAGATTTGTTACACTATAAATTAAATATTTTAATAACTCACTCTGAGCAACAGGTGGAGCTAACCTATAAGGAACAAACGTTCAAAGTCAACACTGAGTCCTGTTAATCATTTTGAAGAGACTCAAGTAATAAGAATTTATATCTTAAATAAAATACATTTCATTGTTAATACTTAGCCAAATAATATTATTTCGATACGCAGCGTTTATGAACGCGTATTACACCTGTCTGGATAGCTGAGAATTTTACACCAGCTGTACCATGATACGATAATTTTTGATATCGTATTTAAAGTTATTTTTTTGATTTTTAATTATTCTGAATAAAATAATATTGTTCCGTATTAGCAACTTTGTAACTTGTATCATGTCATTTAAAAGAACGCACGAATTTTGGAAATAATAACCAAAATTAACCAAATGAGGTTAGCAATAATATTATATACCATACCAATGTTACCAGCCCTGAGCTGAAAGATTCTCATCAAATAATTAACCTGTTTTTTGACGATTATTGATTGTTTTAAAAGGAATTCAATTTGGATTAACTTAATGTTAATAAAGTAATAGTTCTCTTACCTGTGGATCAGTCTCATTATTTTTTCAAAATAGGCACAAGGAAAGTTTATTTAAAGAGCAATTGTTTCCTAAGGTGGCAGCACGATAATCGAGCGGCCAGTATTTGAATTTCAATTCAGTATCAAATACAAGAATCACTTTACTTACTGCATGTATACTAATACACAAGTGAAATATTTTGTAAATTGTGTTGTGACCTTTCAGTGATACAGGGCCTATATTGGAAGAGACAGGACATTCACCGATGGTACGCGAAAGGGTAAACATACCAGAGTGCATCAAGAGAATGTTCACACTCCTTTTAAACATTTAATAATAAGTTGTAATTTTTATATAACAGCGTGGTTTGAAGATAACAAGATTAATAACACATATAAATACACACTATACACTATAGAGAGTTTAGTGTACGTTTTATTATAAAGTAACGAGCCCATCGCGGGGCTTGAATGATCAACTACACATAACTAACATCGTTATACTATAATGTATGTAGGCCTATGGTTAACGAATTCTTTCTTCTACATTACATTTAATCTCTGTTATATTCTCAATGTTCTGTTCAAGTCTATTACGTAAATACAGCAACAAATCGTGCTCACATACACATGAACCTGCTCATGGCCAACACTATCTTGACTGCTGGTCTAATACGCTATATGTTTCTACAGCGATTTGCATACTTTTTGCAGCGCCCTGCAAATTGTTTCATACAGAATTGAGAAATAGGCGTTTCGCAGGTGAAAATGTTGCGGAAATGTTTTATATATTGGTTTTGGATTGGCCCTTAAAGTTCCTCAATAGGATTAATGGATTCAAAAATTACACATAAAGCACTAAAACGCAAGTTATACCCGGTAATTCTTTTCTCTTTAGTCATAAACGAGGTCATAAAAAGACACTCATAGAACACACTCATAGAATTATAACTATTAGTATAATACTAATATTAATAACTATTAATATAATAACTAATATTATAGTCAGAATGCTCAGAATTATCATTACTGGCACGGTGATATGATCGTTTGAGTAAAGCGTCGTGGTTCCTCTTGTAAATTGAATGTGGTCACATAAATGAATAGAAAACCTGGACAAATGATCACATGGCGGCTCGATGGCTATCAATACTTTAGGGTAGGAGCAAGATAATATTCTAATAAAATATTATAAGAGCACATTATAAATGGAACTGATGAACCATTGCTTTGCATATTCGTTTTCCTTTTAAATTTTAAATGTATAAAAAAATGTTTCGTTTCTTAATATACGAAATACAGAATATGCTACTTTGTATTCATATTGAGTGTAAAAACAACAATAACAACAATGACGACGACGACGATAGTATTAATAATATTTTTTTAGAGAGGAAAATGCTTTATGCACCGTCTGAGGACTCCGTGCTTCCTCTCACTCACTAAAAAGCCACTTCTAATTCAGGCATTCATATTCATCCTGGAACAACTTAGCGCATTACTTCAGGTTGGAGCCTATTGCGTCGTTATTGGGGTCCTTCTAGTCGTTCTTCATCTTCTACTGCCCGTTGGGTGCAAGTTGGGTCTGTCTTTTTTTCTATTAGGACCCACTGAATAAATGCATTGATGCAGTCTCATTACGCCTTACCACGAAGCATAAGCGCAACTACGCTCTCGGGCGTGAACTCCATTTTCAGTACCATCGTCTGTCTTGCGAATCTGCAGCACTTGAAAAAAATAATAATCATGATGATGTAGGTGTGTGTTTACAATTTTGGTTGGACGTCGTACAATTTTCTAAACGTACACTTAGTTATCATTACGTATCGTGTTAGGCTATAGAGACAAGAATTCAGCTACTTATATGTACAGTTGACATACACCTGGATACATAAATTTCTTTTTTCGCAACCTCAATCTGGAGATTGGAGGATGACCATATTCTAAAGCAGTCAGATCACTCTGTTGATCGCCCTCTGTTTTAAATTCTTTGAAACACGTTTTTGCAATTACTTAATAAAAAAAATCTCTTTTTTGGCCACCTTTTGCACCTTTATCAACCTTTCTCTCTAATACTGTAGTCATAGGCCTATACATCTATTGTAGCTAATTAAGTGATATTTTTAGCCACCGATAATTTTTTTCTGATAAGATTTTTCTTTTTGAGATATCTGATAGGCCTAAATATTTTATCATTGTTTATTCCATCTCTTGAAATCCTTTATATTCTCCTCCAGCATCATGTCAGACATCTTGTACATTAACAGTCATGATAATAATTTAGTCTTGTAACAGAATCGTTATATAATCATTTCAATACATGAAACGTTATCTGTTTGACAGGACGGTATCTGCGATAAGAACAGCGCGCCCTCAGTAAGCTCCATTAGCCGGCTGCTACGTGGATCCAGGAGAGAGGACAGCGATCTTAGAAAAAACCACTCCATAGACGGCATTCTTGGTGAGTTATTCAGACTCTCTTTTTCCTACCTACATATTTTTTTTTAACGTAATTTAATTACATCATTTATCAAAATATTGGCTATTAATCTGCTAGAAAACAGTCAATAAAGAAAAACATTAAATATTTTGAACTCATTAAATACGAGTTAATTAATACTAAGAATTCAGTTTTCAAACGAATATTTTATTTTGTATTTGAAACATCTACCGGGCTGTTTGGCCGTGGTCCAAGGTTTACATTCAAACCAAACGTTTCAGCAGCACCACTGGCTGCCATCTTCAGTGGATATTCGAGTCAACCTAACGCGGGGTGTCGTACGTCAGGCCCATAATACTGTGTCGTAGCCTTCACCATAGTACTGTGGGCCTGGCGTACGACTACCCGCGTTAGGTTGACTCGAATCTCCACTGCATTTGGCAGCCAGTGATGCTGCTGAAACGTTTGGTTTGAACGTAATCCTTGGACCACGGCCAAACAGCCCGGTAGATGTTTCAAATACAACTGACACCGGCCGTGAAAACCTTAGAACAATATTGGGTTTTGTTTATAGTACAAACAACGCGTGTTTGTTATGTATAACAGTTATGAATTACTGTTGAATAATGTCTGAGTTTGGCATTAATGGATATCGATTTCTCGTTATATGTGTCCTTGGTTAATTGGTAAGCAACTTTCATCTTATTAACTCGTGATTTAATGACTTCTTTCTTTGTGTCCAATAACTTCTCCAAGATACTTGAATTTGTCAGTTTCATAGATTTGAACGTATCGAGTTTCCATTTACTTGGATATTGTCGTGATGTTTGTAGTGAACTTCGTTTTTTTTTTTAAAGAAATTTGTGAACCCACGCTTTCGGCTTGTTTTATCAGCAATTCCACATGTCTCTAATGGCTGTTTATACTGAATCTGTCAAGATTGCTTTAGGTTTATTTTGCTTTATTTTATTATTTTGCTTCATTATTATTATTTTTTTTTAGAAAATAATCTCGAGTTTCATAGTGATTCAAAGTTTGCATCAACTAGTTCCTCAAAACCGTGAAGTATAATTTTTGAAAATCATTATATTTACATTTAAGAAAATACAAATTTGGTTAGTATCTGAAACAATAAGTTGTTCAGAGAAACTAGGGGCTAGGCAAGAATCATTTTCCCGTGTGATGCATAGAGTTGATAGATCTTAAAGCTTTATTTAACTTTTCCTATTTTATTTGAACATAAAATATAAGGCTTTTTACTTTTTATAACGGAACAAAAGAAATATATTTATTTATTATAAGGCATTTACTACAAAGTACTGCATTTCAGAAATAAATCGTTAAATACGCGTAATTATAACACGTTTATATAATCATAATATTTTTAATTGATTTGGTATTAGGATTATTAAATTTAGTTTTTTAAAAGCATAACAAATTACAAAAAATGTAAATTTGTGAAAAATTATGGGCTTAGTTATGTATTTTTTGTATATTAAGTTATATATTGCTAATGCGATTACAAAATTAAACACATATTTACGTTTTACAAGAACACTTACAACCTTTATCAGTTGAACTTAGATTTTAATTATTTATAACAGATTATTACAATCATACACGGAGCAATGAGATAATACAGCTAACCATATACATGCCGAGTGTTCAGTAGGCATTACTGGTTTAGCAGTGAAAGGTCGGCCGCAGGCATGCGACTAGGTAACGTTTGTAAGTCATACCAACTCTGCGCACGCGAACTCGCAAGGAGCTGGTGTCAACTATTCATAAGGTATATTTTGTAATAAGTAAGTGTTATCGTAATTTTCCAACAAACACGTGTAATACGACCCCTGTCAAATTGGAACCAACCCTAAGGATAGAATTTTATTCCGGTTAGTAATATAGGCCTAAATGTGACAGACAACGTAAAGCAATTTCTACAAATATGCTACTGTCATTGTTTTTAAATATAATGCTGAGACGCGTTTTGACAGCTGACTTCTCAGAAGTCACTACCATATGTACACAATTTCGAAGTGGTAATCAGACGACTGGCGGTCCGACTGTTCTGCTTTTTTCAACTGATAATATTGTTACTAAATAAGTATTATTTAGTTACAATGAGTGAATGTGTTAAGTTACACGGGTTAGTGAGACTATAGCGGCTGCAAGCCGTACAACATACATCGTAGACCAGTGGTTCCCAAACCTTTTTAGTCCGCGGACCCCCCACATAATTTAAAAATTCACCGACTCCGTCTGAGTTCTGAAATAAAACAAACAGTAAATATCATAGAAACTCTTATATATTTTAATTAAAGTGTATTAAAATCAAAATTCTCTTAAATTATAATATTAATGACATCAAAAATAGTTTAGTATGAACAATGAAGCTGCTTTTGAACAATTAGCTCTGCAATATTGGGTTTAATGTCTGATAATTTCAATATTAAGTCACTCTCGACATCAATTTTGTTTCTTAACTTTGACTTCAAGTACGTGAGCAGGGAGAATGCGGTTTCACACAAATAAGTAGAGAGAAATACAGTTAAACGCTTCAAAGCTTTTTTGCGAGTTCAGGATAGCCAGTAATTACATATAACCAGAAGTCAGCTAGATGTAATTGCGGAAACTGTAATTTTAATGAACTGTCAGCAGAAAGTTCTCCAATGGAACTTCTTTTTTTAGTGTAAGAGAGAGGTTTAGTCAACTGGGCTGACAAACAGATCTGATACACGACATGATTTAAAGACATTATTAAAGCCATTAGTTTGAAATTACTTTTACAATTACAATTAGTTTGAACCCCCCCCCACCAAATACTGGAATCTTCTACTAATTGTTTTAAGATTCTAAAATTTAGATTTTAGAGCATACAAAATTGGAGAAAATTACGGTATAATCTAATTTTTCTTAAAAGTGTTTGCGAACCCCGAACATTGTCTGACCCCTGAAACATTGTCGCGGACCCCACTTTGGGAACCACTGTCGTAGAGAGAGTGTTCTACGGCCTAGGGTTACACGTAAGCTTCTTCCCTTGTACTCCTTACGACTTAATAATATACCGTCCTCTTTTTTTCAAGGTATTGCCAAAGTAAATACTATTAATTCTACCGAAATTTTTTGGAAGTTAATGTTATAACAACAGTTCAAACTACAGTGTTCATATTAGGTCTTGTTTTATCATCATCTTCATCATCATCATCACCCTCAAGGTTTAAAACAAGAATGTTTGTTCCGGTCTCAAATAGGCAAATATTACAGATGGTCACTCCAGCGCTTCCTCGGACGTCCCACACCTCCCCGTCCCCTCGGCTTATAGTTCCATAGTTGTTTGGGGATACGGCAGTCATCCATTCGGCAAAGATGTTCCCACCAATTCAGCCGATACTGGGCCATCCTGTCGAGTATACTCATAATATTCAGTTCCTGCCGTATATCTGTGTTTATTCTATGATCATGGAGAGTATACCCTGCCACGTGCCTGAGAAATCTCATTTCAGCCGCTTGGATGCGACTGGCCTGACCTTTCGTTAAAGTCCAATTCTCAGACCCATAAAGAAGTGTGAGAAGAGCCATCACCTTGTAGAATTTTAGGCGTGTTCCTTTACTTGCTGACTTACTGGTTACTTAGAGTTCGCCTAATGGCCCTGCACATAAGGTTGAACTTATGCAACTTATGCACCACGTCGTTGCTTGCATTATAAGACACACTGTAGCCCAGGTATTCAAAACTGCTAACTTGTTCCAGGACAGTACCATCTATAGGCTACAAATTTTTGCCCGTACGAGATCAGGTCCACAAAAACCCATCAACTTGGTTTTAATTGTGGATATGTGCAATCCAGAGCCTTTGCAGATTCCATTTAACAAATGTATACCCATCTGCAATCTGTTTTCCGAGTCCGATGTTTTAATAGATTTGTTATTATTTGCCGTTATAGAAGTATCCAGTGTTGGTTTTAATTTTTTCATTTCTAAAATTGTTGCTTTCTGAGGTACATCAACTACGTAATAATAATAATAATAGTAGTAGTAGTAGTAGTTTTTTTTGCGAGGGAGGAAAAATGCATTATGCACCATCAGGAGACACCCGACTGGTCTCCCGGTGTGTGGGACTCGGACCCACCAAAAAACCTCCACTTTACAGGCAGGGAACCCCCCCTGGAACAACTATTCGTATGGCTTCAGGGTGGCACCTCGTATTGCGCCTACTAGGCTTCTACAGCTTTATCTATATCATCGACCTGTGAGAGGGTCCATTTCAGGCTTCTTCTGCCGTAGGACCATCCTCACGAAGGTCACAACCATGTCCCAGTTCTCTTTGCTGTTGAGCATGACGCCTATGATGTTATCAGGCGTCATGGGGCCAATCTTCGATTCCAGTCCTCGCCTCTCCAGCACCCACCGTTGACACTCGAAGAAAATAGTAGTAGTAGTAGTAGTAGTAGTAGTAATAATAGTATAGTATATAACGTTATTAAAATTTATATTTCTATAATGGTGATTTCGACATAAAGAAAACGTTTTTCCCCAATAAAGACGTTTAATTTAATCTTTTGGTGAATTCTTGAACGTCGAAGTGATGCATTTAAAATCATTTTATCCTTGTTTTTATATTATTTAATTTAAAAACAAATAACTGATATCATTAGCGTAGAAGGCCGGAGGTAGACAATGTTCGCAGAAGTCACAATTTCGATGCCGGTCAGTTGCATCAGTCCAGACTATGTAAACAAAGGTCGTTGCATTGAAGATAAATGATTCCTTTCTGTTTATAAAGGTATTTGATGTGTCAATAAACGGGAAGTTAAAGTTAGTTACCTTCAAAAGGTCACAGTGAATGAACAGGATTCGTTTGTTTACTATATATTCGTTAACACACACACACGCGCGCGCGCGCTCACGCACATGCACACAAGCACAACAATTTAATTTAGGTGTTGCAGTAGAGTGAATGAGTTATTGCTAGTTTATTTCCACAACAAATCGCAGCAACTGTCGTCTAGAAGGACGTATTTACAAATCGACCTTGGTACAATATTATGATTAATATCGATATCTACATTAAATACTTTTTAATTAAAATAGTTTTTAACTTTTACTGTCAGAACATAAATTAAACATGTAAGTGTGGCAGTACTAAAGGACTTCGTGGACTGTGGTTATGGGGGAGGGGCGATTTTATTTGAAATTTTTTCGAGAATTACAAATTTGATTTTTAAGAATAAAATGAAAAATATTCGTTTCGTTGCCACCAAGGTTTAACTCTTATATATTGGGCGGGAGTATGGAGTATCCCAATATTGTCGTAAATAAAAAAAACCGTCCTAAATTTTGTGACCTCCCTCCAATGGAGGATTCGATTTCTTGACTGAATCGTAGCAAAACAATCTACAACGGCGTTTTACGTTATTAGGCTACGTTTCTGGATAGAGAAGCATTATTTTCTGTAATACAATTGAAATGATTAGAAAAGGTAAACAAATTATCGTTTTGGTAAATATAAAAAGATATGTTTTGAAATATTTTTACAAAATACATAACCAAAGTTAGCACCGTATGGAAATGAGTTAAAGAAAATGAACCAACAGATACTATACCTACAGTTAATTGTGTATAATTTAAACAAAACTACAGCGTCAGCTGTCCTTCGACTAATGAACGTCTGCCGTCGTTTATTGTGTAAATAAGTCAAGTGAATAATTGCTGGAACGAATAAATATTATATACTTTTAAGAAAGAAATTTTTAGAAGACCCCACCACCATACTCATACAAGTATAAATTTACCTGTTGGTAAAAAGGTAAAAATACAATTCACAGTCAAAGGGGCGACATAAAATTTAAATAATGAATAGCATCCAAATTAACGGAACAGAAACCATCATTATTTTTCTCATTTTTGTTGTATTCCCATTTTGATTTTCTTTTTGTACTTTCTCCTTGTATTTTTTGAATTAGTATATAGCATAGACAGAGATTTTTATTTTAATAGTAGCCTATCCCACGGTATTAACAACTAAAGCGTTATTTAACCTATAACTGTGTTATTTAATCTACAAGGTATGAATCAAATGCTATAACTGTATGGCACTGGGGAGCGCTATAAAACGGAGAAGAATATTTATGGAAATTATTTTATGGTTATATAATAGTTATGTGGGACTATATTTGCTCTAATTACAGAGAAATTACGCTACTAAATGTAGCGTATAAGGTATTTCCAGGTTTTATAAATAACGGATGAATAAAATATTTTGAAGAAATCATAACAGATTATCAATTGAATATAATTAACTGTTTAATGTATACTGATCATGCACACTTCCTAAGGCAGATAAAACCGTATTGTACAGTATAATTCATGTATAAAAAGCGCTTACTGTAATCAAGACTTGGAATTTTTGTAGCTTTAATCAAGTCCTTAGTAGAATTCATAGGAAACAGATGTTAAACTTTTTAGGTATATATACCACCAGAATGCATCAGACTACTAGAAGATTATTGGTTCTAAAGTTACAGTGGTTTAGGGTTGACGTTCGTGCCATTGGCATTAGCACTGTTGCGTTAATCCGGCTAGATTCATTATCTACTCTTTGTTTACGTCGGTCCTAAACCGGCCATTTAAAAATTATAAGCTATTACAGTAGTTACATATGGATAAGATCGAAATAGGTGTGTGCTAATGTCGATGATTTAGCTGTCACCAGCAGAAATAAAAGGCGACAAATAATTCAAAGAATGAATTTAACAAAAAATCCAAATTAACGGAACAGAAGCTATAATTTTTCTCATTTTTGTTGAATTCCCATTTGTTTTTATTTTTATACTTTCTTTTTATATTTTTAAAATTCCTATAAGGCATAGACAAAGATTTTTATTTTGTACAGGAGGGTCAACTTCTTGTTACAACCTCAGTCCGGAAATCAGTTCGTGGATATACTCTGAGGTTTCCAAGACATTCTGTTAATCGATCTCTATAAATCCTTGAAACTATCTAAATCGTTTTCACAGTCATTTCATCCAAAACATATTTTTTCACCTTCGGTCACTCTAATGCTACACTCACTAAATATGCCTATTTAAGTGACGTAGCCGGCGATAGTTCCTTAGTCTTTATCCTCTTATACACTTTATATTAGCACATTCTATTCTAGAATAGAATCTTCTTAATTCTCCTCCAGTACCATGCTTCAAGATCTTGAAGTGGTTCCTTTTCTCTTACCGTAGTGGATTACTGTTTAAGCTAAATAACAATTTACATATTAATAAAGGTTTAAAATTTTTTAATGCTCTAAGTTTTTGTTGTACACTACAAATAAAGGACAGACGATATTTGTCACTTGACTGTAGCAGTGAACCAAGGACATTAGCGAACGTCTAACATAACTATTAAGGGTTTATAGTGATCGTAAAATGCTCGTAAAATCTATTATTGTTTATTTTATTAAGCCGTTTCTTCATTGACTATTTTATTAGTATAAATTATTGATGGCAGTTATAATTATTATATAGCAATAATAAATTACAAAAAAAATATTGTTTCTAAATTACTATTATAACTATTATTCTTTCCATTCAAAATACATGTTGTTAATTAATTTCCTTGTCGACGTTGAAGAATGCAATGTTTGCTGAACATACCACATAAAAATATTTTAGTACTCTATTCTAGACGACGAAGTTGAAATCGGATACTGATAATAACATAATGGGTTATCATTATCACAATCAGTCTATAACATTTAGTTAAAAGATACAAATATCAACTATATTTACGGTGGATGCTCGTCTAACAGTGTAGGCCTACTCCTTTTGGAGTAACCCAGTCTTATCATAGGACCTCGTGACGGTCTGGCCGTATTTTTAAATGGTTGGTATCTATAGAGTAGCGCAAAAATCATTACACAGAGAGAATGTAGGCCCACAATCCAGTCGAATTAAGAATAAATTAATAAGCTGCAGTACAATAATTTTTGTTGTAATATTGGTATCGGAAAGGCGATAATTTTGCATTTAAATGTTAGCATTTTATAAATAATTAATAAAGTATTGCTTAGTGCAAATATTTTGCACTATATTTTGATGAACGTGTTTAGACTTCACCCTATCTACTCAGACTTCACTTTATCCCTCTCAGTACTGACAAAAGAAAAAGTAGTACATTTCATTAAAACAATATTTATAATATCGGTGCTACTGCTGTTATTAATCGCACAGCGTGTAACAGTTTTCCAGACGTGTATTCTTGAGGATGAAAAGTGTTTTAAACATAAGAAACCGAAAAATGGTAACAATGAGTAAAAGCAATAATTGTACAACTTCAAAGTTCAAGTTTAACTTGTTAAACGTTTGCGCCACTCTGCGCGTTCTTTAAAAATCAGATTATCCCAGGCTGTTCCTATTGCTTAATACAGTGACTGTACTTCTCTTCCTAAGTCCTCCAACTCACCTCTAGCTTTTACACCTTCTACTACAAGACATCCTTTCTTGGACCTTCTTCTTGCTATGTGTACACAGTACATTAAAAATGCCTTTTACTAATCCGTCTAAGAAATCTATTTATCATTTGAGGTCTCGTAACGTGGGAACATTCCTTTCATTTTCGCTTGAGAATAGGGTAAGTGGCACGTGAGTGAGCCTGTTTGGTGTCGAAATTAAAAACAAATTGATTGAACAACACGTGTTTTATTTTTGCAAAAATAAACACTATCCCATTCCTTAGAGGTTTGACTGAAACCATGGTGACGATGCTTCGTGGGCGAACGCGGTTGAAGCGGTTGATGGTTTTTTTAGGAAAATGGGCGACTTCTGTGCTGAATGAAATTGGATCGTAGAATTTGTCATTACTGTACTTCCTGTGTCTTTGGGTCTCTATGTCAGCTGTTCCGTTGGTTTCTATTAGTTTTTGCGTTTGTTTTATCCTTTTCTAACAAAGGAACACCTGATCTGTCTTTCACCACTACTGATATTTAATACATAAGTATATTTGTGTCCTGGAGTCTGCTGAAGTACAATTATATGTTCTTATCTGTAGGTCTGTGTGTGTGTGTGTGTGTGTGTGTGTGTGTGTGTGTGTGTGTGTGTGTGTGTGAGAGAGAGAGAGAGAGAGAGAGAGAGAGAGAGAGAGAGAGCGAGAGAGAGAGAGAGAGAGAGAGACATGTATAGTAGAAATCGTTAGTAGTGATATCGCTTTTAGCCATGCGATTTCCAGGTCCGACAATTCAAACGCCTTATGTAGACCTAGAGCGGTCGTGGCGTAGTGGCTAGTGTGACCCTGCTACGCTGACGGCGCAGGTTCGATTCCCTCCGGGGCCATCTGATTTAAATACGACAGTTCCCCCTCGCAAGGCAATGGCAAACCAGCGAGAGGTATCCTGCCTGGTATAAACCCTCCCCAACTATGCCGTTCGGATCCAGCGTTAAACTGTAGGTCCCATATACCTGTGAGAGACTCCGTAACACACGCACAACGGGTACATGCGGAGAGGACATAAATCAGTCGAAAGACTGACAGACCCAATAATAATGTAGACCTATAAGAGACTGGTATAACGATATATCGGATATAACGATTAAAATTTCAAGACCTTTCAACATCATTATAACCGATTTCTTTTGTACATAGAAATACAAATCAATTATTCGTTAATACGTATGTAATCTCTGTTGATGCAGCTGTTTTTATTATGAGAAGAAAACTTTGTTATTGTGATAATATAATGTAAAATATAAAATGTTTACAAATTTTCAAGTTACAAGTCTTTAGTTAGTGTTTTTCCTGTTCTATGTGTACTTAATTACTTTTTTTTAGGGACTCGTTTGGATTCGTGGATTATAGGAACTGCGTGGAAATGATTTCTGCTATCTGTTGTACAAATAGGCATATTCGTCTCGTAATACTGTAAATAAATAAATTATATTAGGTGTTACAAGTTATAAATGTACTCTGAATATAAACTATAACCTGATAAGTTCTCAACGCCGCCCGTCGCGATCTACGTTGTTGCTAAATCAACGTGAAGAGAAGCTATAAACACAAAATTGAAAGCGTCTGAGATGATGGACCGTCAACTAATTCTCCGTTCACTGTGAGAAACCACGAAAACTAAATTAAACAAAACAAAATTACAGTTCAAGTGGCAGACTGAGGAATCTCAAGATGATACACTCAGACATAGGCCTACGTGTTACAGCATCTAATTTGATAACACTCTTCTGTAATGAGGTGAATGTTTTGTTACGTATCGTTTTAGTCAAGCTATCATTTTGTCGCCTCAAGGGCGCATCTTCACAATAATATTCGGCTCCTGCCCCTTCCGGTTCTCAGTATCGATTACTTCCAATTTTTGCCAATCTCTTCACTTTCAACCTCTTTCAGATCTGGCTCCATGATCGTCAGTTTTCGCCTGCCCATTTGATCCGATCCACGGTTACTATTCTAACACTTCGGTGTCCGCTATTCTGACAGTATAAGACCCACTATTCTATACACTTCGGTGTCCGCTATTCTGACAGTATAAGACCCACAATTCTATACATTTACAGGACCGTTGTATTTCCTCTATGTACTTATAAATTATCTATGAAGATTATTTTTACACTCGTTACTCGATAATTAGCTCATTTATTATACTTATATTAAACATTTCCTAACACCAACTCCGAATCCAACTTTAGCGTCACAAATCGTCACAATCAAAGGCGGTCTCCACTGTCTTATTTAAAAAAGGTATAATCATTTTCTGTTACAACTAATTGCTTTTACAAGTGTTCTCAGTGAGTCCACTTGTTAGTTGTTCCCCCACAAAGATCAGGTCGTGCAATACTAAGACATAATCAGACGTTACTGATCTCACCATACTGTTTACTTGATTGCAAAAAATACTTCTGAGATATGTGAGACTATCGTGCTCAGATGGGAAGAGGAAGACAATTTGTTAGTACTATATTTAAATTTGTTGGTAGTTTAACGCCTATAGGCCTATATGTGTTTGGATTAACTGCACCGTCTGACTTCCTAAATCCAATAACTGAAATTGCTCCTTAACGCCTCGCTTACTGATACGACTTTGTCGCTGGATGTTGAGGTCCGAATTTAGACACGAAGTTACAGTCCATGCTGATCCTTACCTTGTATAATGTTTTTATTTTACATTTTCTTGTAAGCCTGAAACCTACTTGTTAACTACTTAATGTTTGGCAGTTACAATTTATATTGTAAAATAATAGCATTTGTAATGGCATCGTATAAAAATTAAATATCGGTTACAGTAACCAAATTTGTTGTAGTTAATAAAAAAAAACCGTTTATTACGACAATGAATGAGATATTTTATCAGGGCATATTGAAACTCACAGAACAACTGCTGTTAGTGAAGAGGAATTGGTACAACAATGGGAAAAATTTAGAGAACACAGCAACGCTTGCGAAATAACGTATGACTAGGAAAAATTATTAAATATAGTAACATTACATAACCCATGCTCAGTACTGATAAGAAATAAAGAAGTATTTGTATAATCATAAGAATAAAAAGATAGTAGGTACCCATTCCAAAAGTCAGAAATGAGGGATTAAGTATCATGCTATGAAACTATTTGTACCATAAAACACTGTAGAAATTAAAAACAATGTACTAAGTGTTATCATAAAAGTGCGGTGTGTACAAAGGGCAACATAGTGTGATAGGTGTAAATGTTAAAAACTGAAAAAGACATCAATCACAAATAAGTGAATATGCAGTATTATAGTAATAAACTATAAGTTTAATAATAAGCTGTTGTAGTTTTGTGTTGTTAGGCCACAAAGGCAATATCAATGTAATTAAAATATTATTTTTGTTTAGGTTTAAGGAATCCAGGGTTATATAAGAAATTAATAATGGCTAATTAATATAAAATAATGAGATGGTAGAAAAGGAAAATAGTGCCTAAAGTAAGAATACATTTACAGAAGTATAAGTCAGAAATAAACCAAGTTAATAATCATTAAATTATAAAATACAAGTAGCTAAGCTTATGTAAAGATATGAAGAAAAACCTTATATAAATTAAATATAATTATAGTTAAAATTAATAAAGGAGTATTTTTCCTAAAAGAATGGAAGAAATAAAAATAATTAATACTAGCCTATTTACTAAAACTGTACCTAGGTTAGCCAATAAAAAAATCATCAAATTCTTGGTTACTAAGAGTAACTAATCAACAAGAATTGTTAATTGTTAAATGGTATTCTCAGTGAGCAGATGAAAAAAAGTAATGTCCAGTAAATTTTAAAAATTTAATAACTACCATTCGGAAAAACTCCATACTAAATTAATGAAACGATTCAGCACGAGCCACTACATCTGAGACATCCATGGAACCACAATAATTCATGCCAGAAAACCAATGAAAACAGAAAATTCTTCTAACCATTTCTTGGCCTAGTAATTCAGAACTGTACTTTCTTGGGTGAGAGTGCCTCCTTATATAAACTAAAAAATTACACATCACCAACAAGTAGCGAACACTAGAAACAGTACCACATCTTTCAATTTATAAGAAAACATAGTGTGAACATAATAAACTTTATTTAATTAACCAAAAAACAGTAAAAATATGTGTTCAGTAGGAACTCTACGGCAGCCATCTTTATCATCTTCGCTTTCTGTACGAATAAGTAACCTGCGCTCTGGCGGTTAAAAAACGAACTTGTTGAATCAGATTTTAAGTAAACAAATAATAATTAATGTAAAGTATGATGCTAATAAATAAGCATTTCTGACTTTCTTAGAGTTCAAAGAACCCTCAAATAACCCTGAGATATATAGGCTAATTAATTAATTTCTTTCTAATAACTGTAATTGAATATATCTGTTGTGTTATATGTATAAAAAAAACTAATATCGAAAAAATGTTGTGATTTAGAAAAATAATCGATTGTAAACTCATGATTTGGAGACAATAATTTCCACAAAAATTAAACTAAAATCAATAAATACCTTTCTTTTAGGTAATTGACTGTGTATTATTTCTGGTAGATAGCAGTTTTGTTACAGGAACGAAGGAATAGCAGAGAAGAGTAAGAAAATTGCTCCGACATCAGAAATTATGAAGTACTACGAATAACATAACCTGGAATGGGTTCGTAAATAGAAAACAGCTGATGCAACGCGCGGAAAAAATTAAACGATTAAATCATATACCAAGAGAGGAATTCTCTCGCTCTCTCTCACTCTCTCTCCTACCCCTTTTCAAACAACGGCACTGATATAATACCTAATAAAGAAAACTGTGGTCAATATTTTCATAATCACACACTCTCGATTAAAAAAATAAATAACACTAACAGTATACAAACATTGTAACTATTACAGGCGATCGTAAGAGTGACGAAAGTACATACTTGCGAGACGTAACAAATGACGCTAACAACGTAGGGCTAAATTAACGTAATTATTAAACGGGATAGGTCACGATCGAAATACTCGCGAGACGTTACAAAGCAGTGAAATGTAAGTTACACAAACATAGTAACGGCACCGTTGTTATAGTATTATTATTTAAACTGAAATAACACTGTTGCACACCACTGAAAAAAAAATTTCCAATTAGCGCTTTCAATCTTCAAGCTTTAGCGCTATCAGATCGGTAATATACATCTGATGATAAGCTGGGAAGCTTGAAAGCTCTAATCGGATAATTTGTCTATAGTGGTGTGCAACAATGTTATTTCTGTTTGTGATTATAACCACTAACACAACTTTAATAATTAAATATTGTGATTTAAAAACAGCGTAATTATAACAAAAGTCTCTAATTATCTTATGTTTTTAAACTACAAATTCAGATTTTTCCATTCAGACACTACGATATATTTTTCGTTCATTTAATAATAGCCCTAATAGTACTGTATAATAGGCCTATACAGTACAGTGTTGATTTTAAAATCTCGTATTGGATACGGAACTATCTGTCATATTTACTGTGGTATTTGTTACTCTGACTTTCGGGATTGAAAATTATTTTTCGATGTTATTTAATTTATCAGAACGCAAACATCTTTCTCACACTACAGGTCATCAAGTCTAATAAACGAATTTAATGCAACAATGACAAAGGATTGATAACTTACTACGGATCTGATTTATTTTTAAGATAACCTCGATAATACAGTTATCATATTTTAGATAAATACAGTTACAAATTTGTAGGAAAGACAATCCAGGATCCTTCACAAAAGACTAATTATAATGTTAGGGGAGCTTATGACGTTAGACAGTGCGAAAAAGCATTAATTAATTTTCTCTTTCTCGAAATAATTAAAACATGAAACCAAAAACTGAAAATAAAATGTGAATCTACCAAATTTTGTGGCATCGAACACAAAGGGAGAGCTGTAATTTCTAACCCTCAACCAACTAATACTGAAGCACACGAAATAATTCCGTTTTAAACAGAAATGTCTTCCATTCCCGTAAAAATATTCCTACGTTTCGTGGAATTTTTCTTCTGTAAATTAGTAATTTAATCTCCTTAAGCTTACAAACTAAATCGTATAAAAATCCTAGACGGTTGGACAAAACCACCGACGTGATTACCAATACGAGCGAATTCCGGACGTCGGATAATTTTACTGATAAATAAATGAAAACGAAATTACTTGCAGTAGTGGAAAACAAGTGTTTTGGCTGTGTGCTCGTTCGGCAGAGCTAAGCTGACGTGTGTGCGGTGTTTGTACTACACGCAGAGAGCGAGAGAGAGAGTGAGAGAGCTTGGTATAAGGTGAGAATACTCTGCGTGTGGTCCGTGTGCGGGGGGAAAGAGAGAGACGTGCTGCTCATCCATCCGTCGACGTCACACACACACACACACACACACACACACACACACACACACACACACACACACACACACACACGAGGCAGGGATAATGTAACCGGTAGTAGTAGTAGTTGTAATACTATTGAACGGTGGATTCGTTTGTAATTTATTGCTTGCAAAACAAATACAATTATGTTGTTTTCTGTTGTACAAGCAGGACTGGCAGCTGGAAGAGTGTATTAACACGACTTTTATCTTCATCGCAGTACTTTACTCTAAACGCTTATAAACGCTAATAAATTTTATTACTCCTAATGTATATTTGAATTTTATATAATAAAAATATGAGAATTAGGCTATATTACAATTTTGTTTTTCAAAATAATTTTTGTAAATATTTGTACAGACTTGAACCAAAAGTAAACAACCATACAAAATTTTAAAAACATTACGCATATACACATGCATTTAACAATATACAGGCCTAATGACGTATTTTCATCGTTTCACACACGCACGCACGCGCGCGGGCTTACACACAAATACACACACATATTCATTAATAGTAGGCCTATCACAAATAGATACCGTATGGATCTACTTTAGCGAAAAATTATTTTCGTACGACAGCAGTAGAAAATATAAAACATGTTTTTAAGATTTAAAAAATTATATTTCCATAAAAATCTTTTTAATAAAGCGTGGTGTTTATATTCAGTAGACGAATATATTTAAACAATTTTGTATTAGCCTATTTGAAGCTTAATGAGTAAGGAAAGTTATGTACTAGGTACGAATAATTAGGAGGGAAAGGAAAATAATTAAGCACTGCGGAAAAGTGAAGTTGACAAGATTTTTTCTGGATAAAATTCGCAAATAAAGTGACCAGGAAGGCATTCGCTCTGGGGCGGACATGCAAGTGCTGTGCTACTGGTGATATCTATACAAACTCTAGTGGAAAAATATATTTTTTATATTTAGTTTCAAAATGAATCATCTATATTTGACAAATTCAATAATCTGTTATGAATAACTGAATTTACCCTTACCTAATAACTGAACAACACAATTAGACACCCCAAACCAATAATGATTTAGGCCCTAATATTTCGTTCGAGGTAACCACTGTCATGGAATCTTTTGTACACAACCGTGCTTCTTGTAGGTAGCGACGTCTTATTGGTTATTAAAGGATGACAGTACAGTACTTGATTGTGTAACTCTCATTAAAGCGTCATGTCGGAAAACTGAAGGCGACAATCGGGACAAGCTTAATGTGCATAATCACTGAAATAGAACAGAAACAGAATAGAAATAGAAACAGAACAATACCATTCTGAATGAATACTCCGACAGAGATGAACGTTTTATGTTAGCAGAAAACGTTCAGTTACTTTTACGACAAATCGGTGGTAGGTGCAGTCTATAAATATGCTGTATATTATTCGAGCGTATATAATTCGGCTGTTGTCCGCGGCCTTTATGTGCTCCGGCAGACAGCACGTACAAAAACAGCATAACTAATTAAACGCGGGAGTGTTCTCGTGTACAAAAGCATTCCGAATGTTGGCTACTGAACACCGGCGAATGGCGCATTGGAATTGGAACTCCGAATACGACCGTCAAATGGAAATTAGTGCAGCTGAAACCATAACGAACGGTCCACGTTACCGTACCCAGCTGTTTGTCGGTCGCCCCCAAGTTCTAGGATCCTCCGGTTTGACTCGGACATTTCACGTAAACTTCTACTGCTCATCCAGTCCACATGTCCTATCTTATTCTATTTTTACTTATACGTTCCGTACGGAAATGGAAGTATGGTGATCGTGAAAAAATTCGTGTTCGAGATAAGGGCTGATTCTGATTGTACTGCCCTCAAAACATGAAGAAAAGTAATTTTCCGAAAAGTGTCTATGTGTAGAATGTTTTCTGGCAGTTATGACTAACGATAACTGCCACAAATTCAAACAGAATCAAACCATTTTCTTCATATGTACCTGAGTTGTAGAGGACCTATCGATTTTAGTAAGGATCGGTTAAGGGGAAGTGGTAGTTTACCTGCAACGTTTTATGTTTTTAACAAGAGTGAAATACTTAATTTTGATAAATAAAGTATCCTGAAAAGAAGATCATAATAATCCACTGTAGAAAGGTAGATGAAATAACTATAAATAAAAAGGGTAGTTGAAGGATGAGGGGGTAATTTTCTATAAATGAAAATGATAGTTGAAGGGGGAGGGGATTTTTTATATGTACGTTATGGGCAACAAAGAAGTAGTTTGTTGTTAAAATTCCTTCCCGGGCTGTTTAGCCGTGGTCCAATGTTTTCTGTAAAACAAGTTGTTTCGACAGTGCCATCGACTGCCATCATCAGTGAAAATCGAGTGCTCTAACGTGAGGTGGTATGCGTTATTGACCACAGTACTGTGGTTAAGTCTGAAGAAAGAAGTAGTTTATATGGAAATATTTCATTTCGAAAATGATTTTAAATATAAATCTTAGGACGTGGAAGTCATGTATGGTTCTCCATACCGATATTTTATTAGGTATGGTGGTCTTTGTTATTAAAGACCATTAAAATCCTCCCTGACGTAATTTTTCCTCAATTTATCCAAATATCTACAACCATTAACTGCGAGAGGAATCTCATTTCAAGTCTCCGTATATGGTTCTCGTATCACCTCACATTCTCGTTTTGGATCTGGAGTGCTACGAGAATCTTGCACTTTGTTCTGCAGCCAACGACAGTGTTGGAACAGACACTGTCCCAAGACACTGTCTACAAGATTTTATAGTCTTATAAAATTTTATCATGATAATTGGTCGCGTCTGGGTTTTTATATGTTTATTTATTATCCCATAAACATCACCAAATTCACGGAAATTATTAATCACATTCTTATCAAAAGTACTATATTTGGGAAATCGTAGCGAGGTATAAATTACAAGTTGACCAAGCTAGATTAGTTAGATGTATTCAGTTTTAATGGAAGTCATTTTACACACAAACAAATCAATTACTTGCCTCGTTCTATGAATACAATGTCTGATATTAATAATAATAAAGTCAAAAAAGTATAACAATTATTCAATTTACTGTCAAACAGAAGACATAATTATAAATTTTAAGTTTCCCAGTTTTTATATTTAATAATGATTTTAATGTACTGAAAAAATGTCATCAGTTTTAAAATAATAATTAGTGTTCTTTACTTTACCGGGAACGTAGGGAATTCTCGCTTCTTGATCCCATATGCGGAGGTCCGTCGCTGATGAAATTTCTTACGGGTTTCGAATTCCATCCAGTCCCAATTGGCACAACTCAGCTACTCAGTCCACCAAGAACTGCTAGCTGAAGGAATCTCCTTAGCACTGAAGTAATTTTGAGAGGCAGGACAGGCTGTCTTCTGTAAGCTGCCTCCCTGCACAGAAAGCAGAACAGGCGGGACTACTGCCCGTTATTACCCCAGGAACTTACTTTCAGAGGTTGAGTCGACCAGGTGTCCGGAAAACGGTTTTGATTTTATCGGGCCCGAGAATTGAACTCAAAACCTCTAGGTTTGTATCGAAGCGTCATACACACTGGTCTACTGAGCTCGCTATTATTGCTACTTACAGGGTTATAAATTTTGAAAAAATAACGAAATAATTTGTAAATATATTATAAATAATAATAATATTTCCGGGCCCCGCACATTTAGGGTCATTAAAATAAATGTAAAATTATCGACAATATACAGTTCCGTTTAGCTGACCAACGTGCTCAGCTTTTCCTGCAAGACAGTGATGTTGAAAACTTTAAAAGTTCATCCATTTTTGAAAAGACTCTTCTGTCAGTGGGATCAGTGGAATGATGAAAGATTTGAAAATATAGGCTATCAGAAATTCATATTAAAAGACTCCTAACTTCACATGTATGAGGAGTCGACCCACTGGTCAATCTCACTAAAGCTCACATAATTCTTCGTTGGTAATGTAAGGCGTTAATGGCACGGAGTACCTAAAACTGCAAGTTAATAGGCAGTGGTATAGTTCGCAAAACGGGGAACTCAAGTCCTAATATAACCAGCGTCCTTTGGTGATAACACAACTGTTCTCGGAGAAATGGAGTTTGTATTACATCAAATAAAGGCAAAGGAAATAAACAGTTAATACATTTTATATTTGCAAAAATTAAAAGACATAAAATACACGAAATGACACCCTAATCTAATAAAACCACAAATTCACAAATAGGCCTACAAATTTAAAATTTATTAGATAAACTAGCGAAAATAATGAATTATATTAATTCAGTTTTTAAAATAGGCCGTAAAATACAATTTCTCCTTTCTAAAACACCTGCCAATTTTTTTACTCGACGAAGAGAACAGTGAATGGAGAGTAAATAGCGACAAACGGTTCACCAAGTCGGATGCTACGGAGAAAGGCAGAACGTGCATAAGATCTCTTACAGGTGCCAACAAAAAGCATGTGACAGCTGGCAATCCTCATATATACGACTGGCCAAAACTAACGTCAGTCAGAAAGCCCCTGGAGGCGGTATAATGATGTAAATAGCGCCATAGTTTAAATCAGGTTCAGGCTTTTTGAGAAATAGTACACTAGGTCTTCTTTCTTCTTTAGGTGAACTTTCGGGCTTGGACACAACATTTCATCGAAAGCGACCAAACCGGAACAGCTATTTGCTCATGCCTGCACGATTTTCTGGATAAACTCCAGGAGTAGCCAAAGACACGTTAACTTCCAACTGGCGGTCCTCAGCGATGTCAAAGAAACATCTTTCTATGCAGAATAACTGCTGTGCAGTATCTATCTTTCAGGACGAGCTTCTTAGATGTTAATTTCGAAAGTCATCGGTCTCGATCAACGATGTCTTTCCTAAAGCGTGTGGGTCTAGCGTGTAATCCGAGACCTCATAGGAGCAGAACCTGAGAACATAACGAATACTACGTAGTGGCAGTTCTTTGAGATAAAT
The DNA here is from genome assembly GCA_034769895.1 of Magicicada septendecula. NCBI lineage: Eukaryota > Metazoa > Arthropoda > Insecta > Hemiptera > Cicadidae > Magicicada > Magicicada septendecula. The sequence goes on from CM068370.1 coordinate 83,471,679, forward strand.
TTACCCAAATATATATGTATACAAATGTACGCACGAATCATACGCGCGCGCCACACACACACACACACACACACATCCACGCAAACGTAAACACATTTAATATTTATTTGATGAAAATTCTTACAATTTTAAACGTTTTCTTCGTTTGAGTTTAATTCGTGTGCAGGAAACAGGGTGGAGATAACGGATACAAAATATATGAAACAACGTTTCACCTCACGTAGTTTGTAGTCTATGTTTTATAGGCCTATAAATGACATAAGATGGAGAATGCGCAGAGAAGCATGGAAAAGTCTATGCACAGCAAACGCAAGGAGAGATAGTTGAGTGGGGTTTAAAACAAAGAAGATTAGTTGATATTTACAAAATTAACAATGTGAGAGTTGGGAGGTGATTAAACGTGTGCTAGACACGTGTGCGGTAATCATGACAAAGTGTGCTAGACTGGAGACATGAACAGGACGGTATGTTTAGAAACTGTGGTTCTTATCGTCACGTCTATACTGTGGTTAAGAACATAGGCCTACATCATTCGATATTATTCTACACTCGTCGGTGGTTGAGAATCACTGGATAACGGTTGGGGTGACGTTCCCTTAGCGGTAGACAAACATGTATTGATGATGATGATACAATGCTTTGTGTTTAAGGCAGAGAAATTCTGGATCGAGGTATAATACGTAATGAAAAACCCAGAGTACAGCATTTTATTAACCCAAAACTTTAATTATGAAAGTTGTGTTAGTGGTTATAATCACTAACAGAATTATCACTGTTGCAAACCACTATAGAAAAATTATTCCGATTAGCGCTTTCAAGCTTCACAGCTCATCGTCAGATCGGAAAATTCAGCTAATCAGAATAATTTTTTTTTAGTGGTGTGCAACAGTGATAATTCTGTTTGTAACCCAAAACTAATTAACCTGAACATCAGATTATCCGCCCATCTGGTTACTAGAAAATTAATTAACCAGTTGGATAGAACCAGTTGATTTGTGATTAGATTACCTTACGTTTTCTTCCGTTTTTTCGCGAAAATGTGCTGACAGTTTCTACTTACTTTGTCCTTTTGACATTTCTTGTATTTAACAGTTTACGAGTCGGTTCCAAGAAAAATCAGCGTAATCTGAAGTAATTAAATGAAATTTTAAACAAACGAGAGTAGATAATATTACTTTGAAAATTAAGAAAATAACAGTTGGCAACTCGTTTTTCTATAATTCTTTGTGACCGTTACGGTACCCAATGGACAGTTTTGAAATGTACGCCTATATGTATGTGCAGTACAGCCTGTCACTAGTGGCCAACTCATCAGGTAGTGGACAATGTGTTACAATACTGTCTGACAAAAATGAAACACACATTCCAGTACCCCCCCCCCAAATGAATTCATAAATGTCTAATAACTTCTAGTCATTACACCGAAGGCGACTTTGACTACTCTTTTAAAAACGCTGACAACTACAAAGTGAGTGAATCGGTTTTGATAATTGTTTATAGAAGCGGTTAGAGCGGGTTATTGGTAGATTGTTAGGGCCTATCTGCGTGAGATTGTAGATTAGTGAATTTATAAGCTATGGAGTGGTAAATGTATTTTAATCGGTGGCTTTTATTCTTTGTTACGTATAAGCCTAATGCGTATTATAATTCCGTGTAACAATGAAGAATCTGTATATAGTACTAAGATTGCGGTTTCTTTATAGAAGTGTTAACAAAAATGTGACTATTGAGTTCCCTGGCGTTCAAAGATTCATTCCATTATTAAACATAATAATTATGTTAATCATTATTGACGTCACGATTACGATCCTTGTCATTACCGTAATACAACCCACACACACACACGCGCGCGCGCGCGCGCACGCACTCACGCACGCCTGTTAAGTACCAGACAGGTGTGAGAAATACCATATGTTCTTAAGTATCTTCAAAGAAGAGAAAATCCCAAACTACGCCTCCTCGTGGTGCAGAGCGGGCAACACCTATGGCGGCTGACGTAGGTGGGGACCTATTGACTCCCTGGATAAGGAGTCCCCTCCTTTACCAGTTGCCAACGGTCCTAATGTTCAGGACACCTTCTTGCCCTTGAGATGGGAAACTGTTTTTAAAGGTGGATGAGCCTAAGTGAACGGCATGGAGATGAAGAAGGCCACAGGAGACCACTCCATTAAATATGTCTGAGACATACTTAGTAGCTGTACACTAGAAATGAGGTAAAATCCGGAGGTAAAATCACCGCTCATTCGGATCTCCGGAAGAGGGCTACGTCGAGTAAAAAGTAAAAAGAAGAGAACGAGGAAGGTAATGAATCTAGGAACTGGCGCCTGCACTTATTGGCTGTAGGCCTATATATTACAATTAACTTTGTAGTGGCTCTAGTCGCAAGGCCGCTACGTAAAATTTAAGACTAGGTTAGTAAACCTAGAGGAAGCGAAAGGTGTGCTGGAGCCCGAACAGAGTGACAGGATTTGCAATCAACACTCTTTTAACAAGTAACAAAATTGATTAAGTTCCAGTTGGTGACACAATGTTCCAATCATGTTGCGTTCTACATACAGTGATCAATTCATATTGTTGCAAGAAAATAGACACAAGTTATACATGCATTAATGTGCAGACCAGCATACCCCACGAGGGAGGGCGACGCGAACATGCTTACAGTTGAAGTAACGAACGAACTAAGTTAACCCCACCCCTTAATAAAAACATGACTAACCCTTCACACTAATTATAATAAATTAGGGTAATACAGATCAGACTTGAAATAGTTTAAGGGAGGAAACCATGCTCTAGTAAAACAATTTAACTACTCCCTCATGGTGTATGCAGACCAGTTACAGAGGAGTCAGTTACAATCTTTAACAACTTGAGTTCTTGTGATTTGAGTATTTTAAGTTCTTAATACAGATATCTAATGTGAACACAAGGGTAGCCCGGTCTATGGAGTTGATTCAGATTGAAGAGAGATAACTGAAACGTTCCCACATGTGATTTTGTGGAGAAGAACTCAACTGGTACCGTGATGAACAGTGTACTAGCAGAGTTGCAAATTGTCCCTGGACTGCGGTGATTGCCCACTGGAACTCTTTCCTGGGATATCTGGGTCCTTCGGTGTGTTAGGTTGGCTCAGCATTCCTAGGTCTGACGGCTTCGGTGAGCATTTTGGTGCACTGCTCTACGGGTAGTCACCGGTGTTAATGTGACTACCGCGCTTTTGCCTTTCTCCTGGCTGGTGCAGGGACCCTGAACATCTCTACGATATTACAGCCGCATGTTAAAGAGATCTACACACATTCTGGGCCGTCAGACCAGTGGAACTTTTAGATCGAAGGCTGGCAGAGAAATGAGGACGAGACCTGAGTTAGTTGGTCCCACATCCCGCATAAAGCAACGTGTCCCAATTTGCAAAAAAATAAGCGTTTGGTTAACCTAATTGTAAACAACGCATAGCCATCAGCTGACACGGTTGACTATGCACACTAAAGCGCTTGTCGTGGCGTCGACAAAAGGCATTGGCGGCATTGCTGCCAACTGCGCTGGCCGCACTGAACAAATCTAACCGCGCCGGAAAATTCAAACCTGGCACACCTTTTTTCTGAAAGGATTGAATAACGATGAGGAGGCGCTTGGAAGAGTAGGAGAGAAAAGAAGAATATTGGATATAATCAAGGGTAAGAAGAGAAATTGATTGAGACACTGTACAGTATGAGGGAAACAAAAGGAAATGTGATGGTAGTAACACCGAGTGAATGGTAAATGGAAAGCGTAATAGAGGACGGAGGAGATACCAGGCGACAGACGATACACGAATACGATGTCATAAAATGAGAAGACTAGCCCTGAATAGGAAAGAGTAGAGGGAGCATGCCATGTAAACCCTGCCCTTAGACAGAAAACACAAGATGATAATTAATTTAATTATAAAGTTAATGTAAGCATAACGATGTATAGACCTATTAAAATATTATATTATATAGGATTAAATATAGATGTAATAGAATATTATATTGTAACGAAACCCGTATCGAATCAGCCGAGAGCTTCCTCCCCCCCCTCCCCCCAAGAGTGGCAGGTGTTGTCTCCGTCAAGGCCGCGTTCAAATATGTTCCAGATTCTTGAAGAGGACGCTTGAAATACGCATAAGTGTCAGCAATTAAGTTGAGGATGGAAAAATTCTAGAAGGCGTGCGCGACCTAAAAAAACTACAGCAGCCGGCTTGTCAGTCAGTTACGGGAACGATTTCCTTAGCGCCGATCGAGTGTTTGTAGAAGTATTGTAGCGAAGTGTTGTTGTGTTATAATTAGTGCGAAATTCTTTATAGTTGAAATTGTTATACTTGAATTGTTTTAAGTCTTGTTGGTTACAAATTATTTATTGTGATAATTAAAGCTGGTTATTAGTAACTTCTTTGATGTCTTTATTTTGTTTTCCTCTGTTTTCCATACGACGATCAGTGAGACCGTCGTTACAATATATAAATGTTAAAACACACACACACACACACACACACACACACACACACACACACACACACACACACACACACACACACACACACACACACACACACACACACACACACACACACACACACACACACACACACACACACAGAAAAGAGGTAATTTAAAAACCTTTTTGTATACTTTTTCCTTGTTAATAGGCTACATAATGTCACCTTTCCATTTAGACCTTACATATCAAATAATGGCTATCTGAACAATATTTAAAAAAAATTACAAGTTTTAATTTTTATTTGCGAGGATAAATATTCCGTAAAATTTAAATTTCTACTGTAAATACACAAAGAAGCCGATCCAATAACAAGAACACTATACGCATAACTTGTTTTATCCAAATGCCAAAGTTTAAAACTGTAAGAAAGTAATTTCACTGTACTCAGTACGCCACGCATAGCGGCGAGATGTCGTATCGTATGGCTTTAAATAAACGTGAAATAATTGCAACAACAACATTCATAGTGTGCGGAATGCCGCGTATGTACAGGGAGGCGTGTCTCCGCGGGACAGGTGTCCTAGCGACCACCCCGGAGACAGAGCGGCCGCGCTCCTTCAACGCCGCTATTAATGATGATAAATGAACGGGGCCGCCCGGACGGGTTATCCGGCGGACCTAATCAAACCCCGCTTGCTCCAGCACTCCGTGTGCTCTTAAACTTTACACACAATAATATTATTATCAGCTGTCCTGTTGTAGGCTACACATAATTTTGTGCTCACGTTACACACACACACGAGCTGCAAATCGTGCCGTGTGTACCGTACCGACACACACACACACACACACACACACACACACACACACACACACACACACACACACACACACACACTTTACTGCTACAGACACGCGCGCGGGCATACACCTCGCACGTACGAAGTCTATCTTTATTTATTACTATCGTCATAATGTTTAAAATATTTCTCGGTATAAATTTTATTGTCGGTGTCTTCTGTTATTATGATGTGTGTCCTCGTAATGTACTTTAAAATATTACGATTTTAATATTTTTTTTCGTTAAAGTTTAGATTCATGATTTTCTAGCTTTTTATCAGTTTAGAAATTATTCTTACCTATTTAAAATAAATTACATTAAATCAGGCGTGCGTGTGTGTTGTCGCCGTGTGGACATGTACAGTACTGTGTGTAGGGGGGGGGAGGGGAGAAAACAGAAAGTTGGAGTCATCACTGAAGAAAACACGTTGAGTAACCAGTCCAATCGTTAGCCGTCCCCCACTTTGGTTTTCTTCGTCATTTGCGTTACATCTTTAAACAATTGTATTGCCTCCCTGCATTTTGGCCCTCAATATTTGTCTTTGTTATCATTTAAAGAATAATATTGTTACGACGGTCTACTGATAGTACAGTGAAAAACAAAATAGAAGATACAAGTTATGTCACTAATCACCAGTTTTAATTATCACAATTAAACAGTTCGTAATCAACAAGATAGTCTCTTACAACAAATTAAAAAAAAAAATGTTTCACACTCAATAAAAACTAATAGAGTCCCGCATAATTATAAAACACATAACACTTCGCCACAATACTTCGAATCGCACTGGAATAGATCGCCACTAAAACTGAACGAAGCGTTGCTGAGTACTTGTATTTATACTCCGCTGAGAAACCAGAATAGTCCGTACTACGGGTCAAGAACGCCACTAGAAAACACTAGAGCGTAATTGCTTCCCGCCTTGAACACAGTGTGCGCGGACCGGCGAAATCTGGATCAGTCTAACAGCAATATATAGCCTACGCATATACACATTATAGCCGGGCTCAGCTGGAATAGCGAGAAACACGTAGCACGTTCTGCAATGTCGTAACAATATGTAATCACTAAATTCCCTGTTGCTTTTAATCAGCGATTCCATTTCTTAATATATTTTAGGAATTCGATGGAATGTCAGGACAGTTTTTAGGCGACCATACACCTAGCTGTAGATTTGTGTAGTTGCTGATTACTCGTATTTCCGTGGCGTTCTAGTTTGTAGCAATGTGCATGCAATATGTTGGAATTTTATATTATGATGCGTGTGCGCGCGCTAGCGTGTGTCCTGTCCTATCACCAAATTTGGTTAGGGGAAACATGAGTAGACTGGCTAAGTAACACACAAGTTACACACGTCTAAAATAAAAACGAGTAGCCTATACCCAAGGCTTAATAATGGCTTTCCAACCTCTGTACTATTCTGAGAACAATGTTTAGAGGAGTAAAAGAAAATGGAATGTGGCGCAGGCGCTATAATTATGAACTATACCATCTTTACAAAGAGCCGGACATTATCATGCTAAGGTGGGTTGGACACATAGAGAGAATGGAGGAAGGACAGCCTACGAAACATATTTTCTACCAGAAATCAATGGGTAGTAGAAAAAGGGGAAGACCCCGAAGTAGATTGAAAGACAAGATAGAGACGGACCTCGGAAAGATGAACATAAGAAACTGGAAATCCAAGGCATGCAATAGGGAGGAATAGAATCGACTCTTGGAGCAGGCTAAGACCCACCAAGGGTTGTAGAGCCACGGTTGATGATGATGATGATGACCCTATGTACTAAAAATACTATTATTTTTTCATTTCACTGTAGTTAGGTTCGGCATGCCTAGTTTGATACGCAGACTTCTTGTTCCCTAAGCGTCTGCATAAGAGACATTTCATCTTGATCACTTATTGGACCAACTCAGATTTCTAGTTAAGACCGGATTATTATTTATCACAATTGATCGAACTACTTCAAGCTCCCAATGTTTCCATTTCTCCAATTACTACCTGCTGTTCTTTCGCACTCCGATGCGTCGAAGTCCTTCAGGCTTTGCTGTTTGCGGTAGAGGTTTTTATCCTGTTTGTTCAGAGCCCGTATTTCCCAGCGAAGAAAAGAGACGCAGGTATTAATAATGGATGGAGTGGGTGTACGTAGTACAAGAGAACGGTAACGCGGTCGTTAACTGTCAGAGCTGAATGCAAATGATTTACGTAACTGTCTTATTGTACTCAGTAGGCCTACTTGTAAATTACGTATTCTCTCGGGTACGTGTGTGTCATTTTTCCCGCAAGTACGTAGACAAACATACCACGTGACATGAAACATATCACAGTCTCTCTATAAGACTGTGATAAGATTCATTGTTTTCCTTTTTAACATACTGACTAGGCTATAAATATTATTAATAATAAAGACAATAATAATAACACTGCCGTATATCAGTGTTTCTTCTATGCTCATGGAGAGTATACCCTGCCACGTGCCTGAGAAATCTCATTTCAGCCGCTTGGATACGACTGGCCTGGCCTTTCTTAAAAGTCCAATTCTCAGACCCATAAAAAAGTGTGGGAAGAGCCATCACCTTGTACAATTTTAGGCGTGTTCCTTTACTTGCTGACTTGAGGGTTCACCTGATGGTCCCGCACATAAGATTGAACTTATGCAACTTGTTCACCAGGTCGTTGCTTGCATTATAAGACACACTGTAGCCCAGGTATTCAAAATTGCTAACTTGTTCCAGGACAGTACTGTCTATAACAATTTTTGCCCGTACGGGATCAGTTCCACAAAAAGCCATCACCTTGGTTTTAATTGAGGATATCTGCAATCCAGAGTCGTTGCAGATTCCATTTAACAAATGTATACCCATCTGCAATCTGTTTTCAGAGTCCGATAGAAAAGCCTGATCGTCCGCAAACAACAAAGTGTCAATTGTAGAGTGATATAATAATAGTATTAGTGATAATAACAACAACAATAATTGGGAACAACAATCACCTATCATGTTGGGAAGAAGGAACAAACACTTGTCTGTAGATTTTTGTGTGTTATTACTGTTGCTGTTCCTACAAACAGTGTTGAAATAAACTCTTTGGCTTTCGGAAACTGTTTAGACTTTGCTATACTTTGTGAACATCTGACATCTGCAGTAACACGAGTTAATTTAAGTAGAACTGGCTTAAGAATTTCTGCAGAAAAAAAAATTTCTCACGAACATTAAAAATGCGCTAAAATTCCTGCTAACAGATATTGGTCGAAAAGAGAGGGTTAGAAACTTTAAGTATCTACGGGAAATAATTCAAGAGAATTGTTTAGAAAAATCTGCTATAGAAGAAAGGATTCATAAAATGGAAAGAGCATATGGTATAACTAAAGACATTTACAATAAAAAGTGCATATCTAAAAATTCGAAAATAAAGCATTACAGTACAATAGTGCAGCCAGAATGCCTATATGCAAGTGAATGTCTAGCATTGAATTATAATTTAGACAAACTAGAATATTGGAAAGACTAGGAAAATATTAGGCCCACGAAAAACTTCAGAAGGTTGGAAATTAAGAAGTAATAATGAAATATATCAAAGTATAGAAAATATAACAGAAACACTGAGAAAAAGAAGACTAGTATTTTTTGGACAGTTACATAGAATGGACGACAATACGTTAGCAAACAGATCTTCAAATATCTGTGGGGAAAGAAGTCAACATCGAGTTGGATTAAAAAGTCAAAAAGGAATTAGAAACAAATAACATAAACGCAGAAGAAGCAATTGAAAGAGAAGTTTTTGGGCAAAAGTGTTAAAAATGGAAGGGGAGTGCAGGGTAGAAAAGAGAAAAAGCAGGTTCAAAGTGGACTGAAGACAGAAGGAAGAAACATACTGAAAAGATGAAAGAAGTTTGGAAAAAAAGAAAACAGGGAATAAAGAATTGAAATTGGCATGTGGTCCTCAGATGGCCGATACCAAAAAAATAATAATTAACTATTATTAATAACAATATTAATTATTAAGCAATAATCAAAACTATTAATTACTACTACTACAACAGCAACTACTACTACAACAGCAACTACTACTACAACAGCAACTAATACTACTACTACAGTTTAAGTGAGGAAAATGCTTTATGCACCTTCAGAGGAAACCGTCTGTCCCCTCTGACGGAGGGGACTCTCACCCACTAAAAAACCACTTCTCAGGCACAGAAAATCCATCTTAGAACCGCTTAACGTCCTATTACTTCAGGGTGGAGTCTATGCTCCCTTATTGACTCCTTATAGTTTATCTCTCATGCTACTGGCCGTTGAGTGCAAGTCGGGCCTGTCTTTTCTTTTCTTCCAGAATCAACTGAATGAATGTTGAAAAGCGGGCCCTTTCCTCCTTGTAACGAAGCACATGCTTAACTGCCCGAGCTCTGTCTCCAGTGGCATCCAATCTCTTGTAAATCTGCTGCGCTTGAACGAAGTATGCAAGGAATCTTCATGGGGAGAATCACCGTACTGCCATGCTGGGCTTTGCACTTTTCCCATTCTGTGGAGGTAGGCATTAAAATTGTCATGAGCTCTAAGGAACTGTAAATTATTATAAATAAATCACCTTATATCCGTCGTGTGACTTCGTTACGTCGATTAAAATGACGCGTTTCGGAACATCTGTTCCATCATCAGATAAAATCGCTCTATTGAGGTCGTTAAACGTTAAAAACACATGTTACACATAACGAAGTCACACGACGGATATAAGGTGATTTATTTATAATAATTTACTGTTCATACGTGACTTGGATACCAAGAACTAATATGCATTTTAAATCTAAGGAACTGTCAATCCATTTCCTCAAGTCCGGTGTGAGCATTCCGGTCCATCTCCCCCCCCCCCCATGTGAACCTTTCTGTCAGTGCCGTAGAGTGAATTCCCTGGCTATTCGTTACTGTATCTCTTCCAATTTCATCTCTTCTTTAGAAGAGGTTCTTTCTCTCCTGGGTCAATAGGTCTATGTGAACCACTCGTACTATCATCAGGACTACCGGCTCTGGCATTCTCCGATGAGAGGATGCTACTCTGAGCGCTCCTCTTCTCTGCACTGATGCCATAGTTTCCTGTATTCATCGATCTTTATTGGATTAGTACGGATTACACAACCATACAACAGGATGGATTTCGTAACCGTCATCAACAAGCGCCCATTACACTAGCCATAAGTCTGCTGAGCCGTGCCGCTTTAGCAGACTCATAGCCTACTTGATTTGCTCCCAGTAGGAGAGCTTCAAATCTAGCCCCACCATTGGATATCTAACTGCCTTCCTTGCCAGTAGGTACATCCTCAGCTCTCACTTGCACCTGTATGATTGTGTGATCCGTCGTCGGGTGAGCGATACTATTTCTGTTTTTCGGTGGCCAGATCTAGGCAATGGCTTTCAAGTGAAAAACTTGCTCGCCACATTATTTGATTCAGGCTTCTTTGTGCATCCTCAGTGTTCCCTGCCACAAGCACTGCCGCGATATCGCCTGCATAACCCATCAGGAAAGTCTATGGTGACATCTCCATCCGTAAGATTCCATCGTAGGATACCACCACCACCATCACCATTACCACTACTACTACTATTACAACAACTACTACTACTACTACTACTACTACTACTGCTGATGCTGATGCTGCTACTACTACTACTACTACTACTACTACTACTACTACTACTGCTGCTGCTGCTGATGCTGCTACTACTACTACTACTACTACTACTACTACTACTACTACTACTACTACTACTACTACTTTAACTTCTACTACTACTACTACTACTGCTGCTGCTGCTGCTGCTGCTACTACTACTACTACTACTACTACTACTACTACATTAACTTCTACTACTACTACTACTACTACTACTACTACTACTACTACTACTACTACTACTACTACTACTACTACTACTACTTTAACTTCTACTACTACTACTACTACTACTACTACTGCTGCTGCTGCTGCTGCTGCTGCTACTACTACTACTACTACTACATTAACTTCTACTACTACTACTACTACTACTACTACTACTACTACTACTACTACTACTACTGCTGCTGCTGCTGCTGCTGCTACTACTACTACTACTACTACTACTACTACTACTACTACTACTACTACTACTACTACTACTACTACTACTTTAACTTCTACTACTACTACTACTACTGCTGCTGCTGCTGCTGCTACTACTACTACTTCTACTACTACTACTACTACTACTGCTACTACTATTACTGCTACTACTACTACTACTACTGCTGCTGCTGCTGCTGCTGCTGCTTTTACTACTACTAGTTCTACTACTACTACTACTACTACTACTACTACTACCAATAATAATAATAATAATAATAACAGTAAATTTTGTTGTTGTTGCGAGAATAGGTAAAAAAATTTGCTCAACAAATATCCTGCCAGGAGCACTTCCAGGGTCAATGGGTTTTGGATACACGACCCACTAAAAAACACCACATAACCTTCAATTATTAGAGCATGTATGGAATTTATGTTTTCATCTATTATGTTATTGTAGCATTTATGTGGATAAATAGGGTCTACATTATTTTTCCAAAGGATTTCACAATTGTACCTCAGGAATATTTATTATTCAGAAATTCGTGACTGTGTACATACAGTCAGTTAGACAGTGACTCGCCCGGGTGCGCGCGCCCACACACACACATACACACCTGCAATTTATAGTAGACTGCAACAACAAATACTGCCTATGCAAATGTATGCATAAATATATACAGTATATGTAAATTCATATGCAAATGCTTTTTAATACTTCTATCTGATGCCTTTTATAATTAAAAAAAACTCTGTACGTCTAAAATTAAACACACACACACACACATACATTGTAAGGAATACATATTACAATGAGACTAATTTGAATATTTATCACAGTCGTTATTTACTGTGATGATGACGATGGTGTCGGCCGGTACGTGACGTAATTCCTCGTTAGTCTTTCGGGCCGATCCCAAATTAGGCAGTGCAGTGGAAAAGCGCTTAACAAGAAGACCAAGTCGTCTTCAATACTGAACGTTGATTGATAAGACGGCGTTCGGTATTGAATTTGACTGATGACAGATGTGGTTTTACACAGGCCAATAAATCTCTTACCGCGGGGAGATGATCCCGCGGACCCCTGTTAATGAGCCTACATATACATTGTTAGATCGACTCGTTGTTCGAGAATCGATAATGAGCCGGGCCGGCCGGTCTCAGCGTGCGTCCATTATAAACGTTATTATTAATTGTTCGGATTGTACTTTCAACGTACACATACGCGCGATTAACACTTATTTGTACTCCGTAATCGATTATTAACAAGAAATAACGATAATAATAGTCAAACAAGACGACGTATTTGATATCACTAACGCCTTACACGAAAACTAAGCTTCACTATTACTCCGTAGTCTAGTCTCGATGGTGACATGAAACACTTCAGCTTTTTTTAGGCTACAGTTCTCTTCAGAACAAAATTACACTGATCAGCTTCGACAGTGATATTTAATACTTTACACTAACTAAAGTTTATGTTAATTTATATAAACATTTTTTCAACATCATCATCATCACCACTCCAAGGATTAGGTTCTAGACCTGTTCCAAAACCCAACTTCTCCTCGGTCTACTGACATCTCTCTTCCAAGTAGGGCGATAACCCAAGGCAGCCACGGGTAGACGGATATCAGCCATGCGGGTCAAGTGTTCACACCATCTCCTTCTGTGGCCTTCAGTCTTTTGGTGCAACGATACAAAGTTTGATTCGAGTCTAATATCCTGGTTCCTTTTCCTATGTCAGCTACCGGAATCCTCTGTACGTCACTTTTACCAAGAGTCCATGTCTCACTAGCATACAGAAAAGTGTCTAGTGACAAAAATTGGAGAAAAATAAAATAACTATCCCTGTTGTAACGGAAACTAAAAAGTGTAGTACTGACAGTGCAATGTCTTTTTTAAAAACGTACGAGTAAAAATAATATTTTTTGTAAGAAATGTTACAATATGATAATCACAATAATATGATAAAATAGGATGTAATCAAGAAAACTTTGTGTATGTGCTGAGTTCGTTATTAAATTGTAATTCTCAAGTTTCTTATTGTTGTTTGTTTCTTAATTATTACAAAAATAATTATTTTTGTGTGGAAGTATGTAAGTTGTTCAGTCGGACGTAAGGTCCACTGAACCAATGTTTGCGTGGACAGAGAGAGAGAGAGAGAGAGAGAGAGAGAGAGAGAGAGAGAGAGAGAGAGAGAGAGAGAGAGAGAGAGAATTAATGCGTTCAGTTGTACACACTTAGTATTAGGCTACATGTGTTTCATGGACGATTAGACAGGCACGTGTGTGTGCGTTTGTTGTGCAGGTCCGAGCAGTGGAGACGAGAGCGACACGGAATCAGAGCCGGGCATACCGCTGAAGCGCAAACAACGGCGCAGTCGCACAACGTTCACCGGCGACCAGCTGGAGGAACTGGAGAGGGCTTTCCAGAGAACTCAGTACCCGGACGTCTACACCAGGGAGGAACTCGCGCAGAAGTAAGTCATAGCATAGGGTACAGCTTTCACACGTTTATGTTTTGTAAGGAAAACGTAAAACTCTGAATGACGACATATTTAGTCCAATTAACTAGAACAATAAAATATTTCTGTTAACGTTTCGACAAAACTTATCCTCATCTATAGAGCACATTAAGAGAAATAATACTATCGTTAAAGTCGTAGTAACCGTCAATCAATGAATTTTTCCGGTGAAAAATTAAACATCCCTATAATCTGTATTTAGCTACAATACATTTTACTAGGCCTATGCTATATGTTGACTGGTATATGTATGAATGTTTTCTGTACCAATTCTAAAATTTAATTGTTGACTACTGCTTTTATAATTAATTACAAATACCATTACATTATGAGTAATTTCAATTGTAATATTATATAAATTAAGTTCTGTGCTATTATAATTTTCTCGTTGTCTTTAAAGAAAACATTTGATAATATAAAACAAACTATCTCAACTCCTTCACATACACAATGATACACACATACGCACCCACACGCGCACACGCACTCACATACACAAACACGTTCACTCAAATAATTGTTCTCTTGTGTTTGACATTTCTTTTGTATTCATACACAGGTCCTGATGATGACAATAAACATTGTCGAAACGTGGACACAAATAAGTTAAAATTTGTGTTATATTTTTGAGCGATCCTCACAAACCCTTCACCGGAGAAGTAATACTATATTTACTAATAGATCTTATCACGTGAATTAATATGTGCTTATGAATGTATATGATTTGTATGTGTTAAATAGTTCTATGTAGTACTCTTGTACGGGTTCTGAACATGACAAAAAAGATTTTGTTGAAGTACCCACCAAAATACTGTAAACCGCGTCTATTTAATTTAGAATTTCCCCCAAATTTCGACACATTCATAGATTGCTATAGGTGGTATAGCATAACTACTTTTTGTGTCTGTTTTTTAAAGATAAAGTCAAGTTACCAATTTTATTCTCTTAACGTAAATATGAAATGAACACGCGCCTGCACACACTCACACACACACATTTAATACACTAGTTATTTATTTATTTATTTTTTTTTACTTATGTCATGATTACCCTTATTTTAGGTCGCTTAACTATAGGTCACGATAAAGTTTAATATCATTATTCAACTAACAATCGGGCAAATAACAGTGAAAACAGGTTACTATCATTCTTTTTAATTTCGTGCGGCTAATACAAAAATCAGCTGATGAAAACAAGGCTCCCTTTCTTTGGTTATATTAAAATATCATGTGTCCTTTCTTATAGGCTATTTCGAAATTATATACTCCCTTTCTCTTGTGGTTAATTATGTGAACTGAGAAAACTTGTTCACTTAATTTTCATCCACTAATGTGTAAAGGTTTCGTTATTCCAAGGTTTTACTTTTGGGGCTGAAACTTTTGTAATGCGGTTTTAAGCTTTTATATATAATTAAGTTTTATAACATTAATGTTAGTTCTTTTTAATATTAAGAAAGTTACCGTTGCTGTAAACAACGGTAAAACATAATGCGTATAATGTTATGATAAGTAATGCGATTGCTAGTATACTTAATTCATCTTATATTATCATATATTTGTATAACATTACATACATATAACATATAACGTATATGTATTGCAACTGTTCAATTTTAATTATAACTAATAAGGATATTGTGAGTGTGTAAAAATTACAAACACGTCTGTTGTGGAGGAGATGAAAAATTATATATTATACACAAGAATATAGTGTTTTACGATGTATATTGTATTACAGATTGTTATGCATTTATATTTGGAATAATAGTTTATATTGTTCGATAATATATCGATTTTACTTGGTTGATGATACGTCCTCCGTACGTGCGATCCTCTTCTTCCTATCGTCGCTTCCGTCCTGGGGTCCTCTTCTTCAGCGTCACACTCCTTCCTGGCGTCCTCTTCGCCTGGTCGTCCTCTTCTACGGCGGGTTGCTCCAGCGGCGATATTTCGATCAGTCTCGTTGATGATTATGTCTAACTGTTAACATCAATTAGACTCCACACAAATTGTTAAACTCACAATGATTATTGTTTTTACTCGAAACAGTTTATTATTAATTGATACGTTAAATTTTGCGCTGCTACGCTGTCGGCGCGGGTTCAATTCCCGCCGGGGGCCATCTGATTTAGATACGACCGTTCCCCCTCGCAAGGCAATGGCAAACCAGCGAGAGGTATCCTGCTTAGTATAAACCTTCCCCAACTATGCCGTTCGGATCCGGCGTTAAACTGTAGGTCCCATATACCTGTGACAGAATCAGTACCACACGCACCACGGGTATATGAGGGGAGGGTACAAACCAGTCGAAGACTGAAGGACTACGATACGTTAAATTTTATCAATCTCAGGGTAAATATGGGTATTATTTAAATTCGGTGTATTAGTCGCACACCTTCCAAGAAAGCCTGAAGTATCTTTAATTCCCTATGCGGATATCTTAAACTAACACGAAAAGCACTATAATATACTATAAATTTTACTTAAATAGTTAACCCACTCGGTTCTTTACGCTGAACTTCGTAAAGAATACCAAGATTTATTTTAAGTTAGATTTTTCTATGTTCGTACGAGAAAAACTCTCGAACGCCGAGCACAACTTCACCTTGCAGATGCTACAGAAGAACTGTGTCGATCCTTACTCTACAGCGTAAGACTGTTACTGAATTTAATGTCTTCCTATTGGTTAATTCGAGGTCACATGTTTGATGATTTCAAAAGATACAGAGTTTTCCTGAAACAGTTTGTATAAATCCGCACTACCTTGCATTGAATTTATCTACAATTTTTATTACCCTATTAATGATAAGCGTTTCAGTTTGAGTTTTTCCCTACTTAAAAAACCCTATTTCTAAAATAGTTATGCATCTCAGAGTATACACAAATTGAAGCTATTTACATAAATAATCCATTGCCAAAGTTTCACGTCGATCGGTTAGTTACCGCGGAAGATACAGCGATCACAAGTTATCACACCCGCACACGCGCACAAATTCACTCAAAAAATACATGACAATAAAGAACACCTGTTATGAATAATTTGGTATACCCTACATGCTTATCCATTTCTAAATACAAAACTTACTGCTAAAAGACAAAATATTACATAAAACCAATTTAAACATGAAAATATTCGTCATCCATGTGCTTAGATACAAATAACATAGCTTATCATCCTGTGTTCCGTTGAAATATATATTCGATTCTCGACGGTGTCATCTGATTTAGATACGACCGTTCCCCCTCGTAAGACGATGGCAAACCAGCGAGAGGTATCCTGCCTAGTATAACCCCTCCCCAACTATGCCGTTCGGATCCGGCGTTAAACTGTAGGTCCCATATACCTGTGAGAGACTCCGTAACACACGCACCACGGGAATATGGGAGGGTACACACCAGTAGAAAGACTGAAGGACCCAATAATAATATACATATACATATACATATAGGCCTATTACGTTATAACATATATAATTTTATAGAAGACATTCATCATACATTTATAAGAAAACAGTGTTAGTCTACCTATTGTACAAACAAGTTAAAAAGTATCCTGCTTTAATTTATACAGGGTGAGATTAAAGTAGCTTCTCCAACAATATATATTTTCAGTTCTTGTACTTGCGTGTGGCAGAATAAATTTAACAATTATTACAAATAATAAATAGGTCTAAAGATTAAATATTAAGTAAAAATATATTAAATAAGTAATTATTAAATAAGAGGTAAATATAAAAATTAAATAAAAAATTATAAATAAATAATTATTCTCTTTAACAATTTCTGAGGAAGCGATTTTTTATCTCACTCACTATTTATATTTTCATAATTATTTGTATAAATATTAGTATAATTATTGTGTTAATTGACAAGGTACATAAGTGTGTTACGACGAATTTACAAACGCATGCAGGCACACACACACACACACGCGCGCGCGCGCGTCTTCACAGGGATCTCACTAGTGTAAAATGTAGTGACATAATAGTTAACAAATATTTGCGTAAAATGTAGGGTTTCAACGTTATGTTTGTTGATTTGTTTCGACACATTTAATGGTTGTTAGGTTGAAAATTTTTGCTTTACTCAGTATTCCTTGTCAAAAGCCTTTCAAAAGTCCAACTTTGCCGACAGACTTCCCTCTTGCTTTGTACTGGTTGAGGACTTTCGGAGTCTCCAACGATTATTATCGTTCTTTAAGAGTTGATAGTGGTAGAGGCAACCGAAGGTACAGGTCCAGTAGAATTCTGGCAACAAGTAACGACAAAGTTGGCATTTTCCTATATGTATATTTATGTAACACATTTGTGTATAACGCGTACCTGTTTGTGTTGCAGGACGAAGTTAACGGAAGCTCGAGTACAGGTATGGTTCAGCAACCGCAGAGCAAGACTACGGAAACAAATGAACAGCCAACAGCTGCACGCGTTCAATTCCATGTCCTTGCAGAGTGCCTTTCCAGCCCATCATCAGTACTCCGTAGCCGACCCGACAACTAACTTCAACGCACAAGGTAGGAAACAAAATATGATTCAATGAGTGTCAATGCTAATCACGTTTGCTGATGACGGTAATACACCGAGTAACTTTGGTGGACTAAGAACTACTTTTAGGTTTAATCCGCGTTTTACTTCTGTTAATACCGAAACTTTTACACAACCTTCGTTTTGGCGATCAGGCATTTTCAGGTTTAGCTCGTAGACTGGAGTAAACCTGTGGTGTAAACAAAACCAAAACTGAAGACAAATCTAACAGCGGTGTTTTTTAGTAATAAAAATCTTCAACGTTTACCAGAAGCAGCGTATCTCTTTATCATATAATCCTTGTTAATAACAAATTACTAGAATGTTATATCGCTTAGTACTAAATAAATACTACGTCTTCAGATAATTTAAAAACAATATTTATGCTTTCGAAGTTACGTTCATGAAATCTGCGTTCATAAAGTAACAAAAATAAATTAACTCTAGTGCAATGGCTGTTCGTCCATAAGGTTCAATGGTTCAGTGAACACCCCTAAATAATTTAAATATGTTTAAGAATTTGTTGAGATAATGGTTTTATATTTAAATAACAAGATTTTCGGGATTAATCTTGTTGATAATCTTGTTGGGATTAATAATCTTGTTGTTAATAATTGATTCACGTAATAGGCGAATTGCTCGCTACTATTGCTTGGAGGTGCAAATCAGCTCTTAGCACCTCCTGGACTGTGTAGACAGCTTTGGAAGGGGAAATCATTATACGCAAAATTACATTCAACAGTCGCTAATCCCAAGTGTTAGCGATAGAGACGAATAGTTCCGACAAGGGCCGAACAGCACTGACCGGGAACATTTTAACATTTTCATAATACAGCCAATCGCCACTATTATGATTTTTACCACATTATTTGTTCGTTTACCATCAGTTTTGTGTCAGGTTCATCTATTTCATTTAGAATGCAATGAAAATATGTGCAGCAAAGTCTTAAAATAGTGAAGTAATTGTATTCCGAAAATAAAGTGTGTTTAATGTAGTCATTAAATAATTTAATTGTACTAACGTTAAACTGATCGAAGCGTGTATAACCTTCAAAGTGTTTGCTGGTATTTTTGTGTGCTAAGTGTTCTGGTATTTCTTATTTTTGTGTTCAGTTCATTGATTTGGTAAAATGAATAGTGTTCAATCTATTTTAAACAAAGTGTTCAAACAAATTTTTCTTCTCTCTCTCTCTCTCTCTCTCCTCTCTCTCTCTCTCTCTCTCTCTCTCTCTCTCTCTCTCTATTAAAGATAAATGTAAAATTGAGGAACTTGGTAGGCCGCTTTCCGTTTTAAATATTAAACAGAAATATTTAACTATTCTTTTATTCTAACTATATATTTTTAGAATAATTTACAAACAACATAAACACAACTTAATATTAGGCCTACTAAAAATTGTCAATAGTTATGTCTTCATGTTGAGACCCACTCCGTATGCTCTTATCTTCGTAGAAACATTCAGACATTGAACCCACAACTGTCAGAACTACGAGCCGCCACTGTCACTAGTGCCAGCCAGGAGGCGTTAGAATACCGTGGACAGTTGTCAGAGTATTCAGATGGTTTTATAAATGGTCTAATTATACCTTGTAGTATGTCGTGATTTATTTAAATTTACTTTCTTATTTAATCTTCATTCCAAAGTCCCACGGTACAACAATCTGACATATTTATTATAATCCCATAAGATTAACACAAACATACAAATATTAGCAACGCAGTTATATAGGCCTACAAATCTCCTCGAAACATCACTATGACTGATGTAGTCTTACAGTATGTCTTATTGTCTCCCAGAATCTTTGGATTGCGTCTCACAATTTCATTTTTCTTCTCTTAAGATTTCCACCTCTGCTCTTGTCGTTGCAAGTTTTCTAGACCTGCCACCAACTCTTCCTTACATTAACAAACATTTTAGTGTTTTTCATTTATGCTCGCCGGTCTTATTTCAATTTTATAAATTGATTTTTCTGTGGTTTTGTCCTTCAACTTTCTATTCTTTGATTGTGTAACGTTAATATACCGTATATTATTATTCTTTCTCCGTCTTTTTATTTCTCTATCCATCCTTGAAGTAGACTAAAACAAGAAAGCATACTATTCTGTGATTAGTAAATGTCCTTAGCGTGTTAAACATTTTAACTCGTCCAACATAACCCAAACCAATAACAACATTTTAATAAAAATATTTGACATCGTGCTGCAACCTTTACGGATGTAATGTAATGAGTTTTCAATACTATTAAACAGACTTCCACCTTTCCTTTCACTAACGTCTTAATTTTTACTTGCTTATTTTTAACTGAAATAATCTTCCTTATTTATATTGTACAATGTGCCGCTGAGAATGAGACCTATACCACGTTTGCAGCTTTGTTTATGTTAATCTTGATGTATTCTTCTATTATAAAGGGTTTTAATAAATAGTTAACACACTTTTGTACTAATAGTAACAGTCGTCTTTAGGTAATAAGACCACGGTACTTGTATGACATGTTACTGTTCGCCAGTTTGCCACTTTATAAGGTTTGACATTCCTCACGTAGTGAGCCCTACATCTGGTTCGTGAATAATCAGTGAGTTAGAAATTGCACTATAATCAGCACAGAACGTTATTTTTTATCTTCACATCACTTTTTCTGTGTTTCATTTTTCTTAATCACAACGCATGGCGCGTTTTTTCATGTGTGTGTATAAGGAATTATGGCGCGGAGCAATTATAAGTTATAAATTAATTGCCTGTTAAGTCATGATTAGGATGCGGCGGGGAAACTTAGACGTCTATCTCTGTGGCTGATGTACGACGACCGGAAGTCACGACAACTGAAAACAAGGAACGGAAGTATCCGTGGGCTACTTCTTGAACGTGGCTCGTAATTACGGCTAAGAAACGTTTCCTCTATTATGTGCGATAATCTTGTGTTTGCATGAAGCATTAAAACTGATTATAAATCTGCAGTTAGCAAGCTATTGCCGGCCGCGTAAATAAATCTCTAGTCGGGTGGGCCTATATCAGTCTTTGTAATTTCGTGTTTATAACTGGACATTAGTTAAACACAATATAGTAATAAAATGATAAAGTTAAAGTCCATTAAAGTCCATAAAGTAACTAAAAGCATCGTGCACAAAATAAGTCTACTTATGGCTGTATGGGGGTTAAATAAAATAAGTAAAGAACCATTTGAACTCAGTAGAAATAAACTACTGTGCAAGATAGGGTGAAATTTTAAGATTAAAACATCGCCTAGGGCCTTACAGCTCCAACACAACCTATTAGGCAAAGTCCAGCGAATCGACAGCAAAAAAGACAGGAAATAGACGTCCGAAGAGAAAGGAGAAGGTAATGCTCGAGAAGACCTGCAAACTTCCTCTGCCAAGGAAGTAATGGGAAGCAGAGGACTTCCATTTTTATAAAGTGGTATATACTGATAATTGAGATTGTCAGTTGGGAGAAAACGGTTGGAAGAAAGCCTAACAAAGCCCCAACGACTGTCTATTTTTCTATCCTTTGCCAGGGACGTAGTTAGAAATTGTTGCATCTGTTAGATTTATGACTGAAGAAAAACGTGTACCGTACCAAAAAGTAGAAGTTCAAACGAACATGTTAAGAAGACATAAACGAGGAAATTCCCTCTATCTTCAGAATCATACAGTACTCAAGGACTGGATGCGAGAGGTTTGAAAGAAGATTGTCGAGAAAAATAAGATTACGTAGAGGAAAGACAACTAATTTTTGTGAGGAAAGTTAAAAAAATAAAAAGAAGAAATTCAATTATTATATAACGTTACTTAGGAAAATTATAAATGGAACAAATTCAGTTATTTCGCGTTATAGAAAATACGTTTTACTGATGTACGAGCTGACACCTTTGCTGACACAGATGCTGAAGTTCCTATAAATTAAATAATCCTAGTTGCTTAAACATCTTGAGTGTTAAAATGTGTTTCGCCCATTTTCATTGTTCAGTCATGTAGTTCAATATTCAGTCGTAGGCAGTCATGGCGGTAACAAGAAATTAGTAGTTAAATTTAACAATGACAGTAGGGCTACAACAATAACAGTAGATCGTAACTATAAGAAAACAAGTTTATTTTACCAGTTGGTAAGTTCGAGCATGATGTGAATGACGTAAAGAAACGTGGTAATTCATCGCGTATTAATTCGATGCGTAAAGTAGGCTTCAGTATATGTTATTATTAATTATTATGAATAGCGTGGAAATAATTATGAAGAAGGATGACTGAATTAATTGAGACTTGGATAAAGCTGTGAAAATAAAGTGTGATTGTTTTACCGGGACCGATGTTGAGAGGGATTTACTGATATCATGAGACAGTGGTATGGTAGTAATCATACACTATTAATTAATTACACTATATTTTAATGAATAAGCCTCTTATTTGGAAAGGAGTATGTATATTTTTTAAGAATTATACAAAAGCAATTAATAATTATTTCAAATGTTAGAAATTTGCAATCAATATATTGGGCTTAATTTCTGTTTGTGCTAATATAATTATTATTAATTTGAAATTTTTGCAAAATTTGCAAGATGTGAACGGCAGTATCCATTTGATGCGTACTGTGTGAACAACATCGTATTAGCATTAACAAACTGAGCAGACAGGCCTTATTATTACTTACTACTACTACTACTACTACTACTACTACTACTACTACTACTACTACTACTACTACTACTACTACTACTACTACTACTACTACTACTATTATTATTATTATTATTATTATTATTATTATTATTATTATTATGGTAATATAGTATGTTTTATATTTAGCAATTACATTCGTACAACCAGCTAGTGGCCTGACTGTAGGCATGTCAACGTTTCTTGCTTAATCTATAAACACGGTACACATAAACGTTATAGTTCACGTCTCAGGAACGAAGAAATTAAAAATCATACAATAAAAGAAAGTAGGAGAAAAAATAAGTCAGGTCAAGTAACATAAGTCGGAGTTAATGTGCCACCGTTTCAATTCTGCGATTAGTGTAGCCTACTAATCGCTCTGTCATTTCTAGTTTCTACTCTGGTAAAACCAGTCAATAACGCCAGTTCTAAACGTACAATTAACGTAAAGTAATTACACGTTAAGTTGACTCAAACAATGAGGGAAAATATATTATTTATTGTTTAACGGGTGGCGCTCCTGACATCGAACATCTTTGCTGGTGTTCTATCATGACTCTAACACCAGTCATAAACCCGAAGTACCGCTGCCAGTGGTATCCTACTTATTTCCGACGACGCTTCCGACAGTCTTGTTTCCTGCGTCCCATAAAACTTTATCGTTACTCATCTATCGCTACATAAAAGCCACTGCGTTTTCTCCAGCACCAAAACTCCTCTAATCTTTTCTTGCTTTCGTTCCAATTATTCAGATCTCAATGTCTAACCGTCAGTGACTTTTAAGACATCGCAGAGCCACGTTTCACACTTTTCATGGTAGCAGGTCAATTACTACAAATTTACAAATTTCATACATGATGGATTGCTGTGGACTGAGTGAGAAGGCACCGCTTTAACAGTTAATGGACCAAGAAAGCGTTCTTTGTTATGTCAAACAAACAAACGCACTATGCTATGTCAAATACAGATTTACAATATTTAACAGAAATCTGTTGAACATATTGGAAACAGGTTTAAATTATGTAATAACAAAATCTTGAAATTTTCCAAGTACAGGGTGATTCACAGAAACGGGAAGTTCTGAAATTTGTGGTGGTAGCAATGTGCGATTATTGAGGATTTCGCCGTCACTTTAATTTAGGACGTCATGATCGTGTTCCATCAGCACATCCAGTTAACAGACGGATACGTAATTTTGAGGAAACTGGTTTGACAATGAAAAAAACTCCAGGAAGTATGCGAACCGATCGTACGCCATACAATATCGCAACTGTTCCAGCTGCTATCATGAGAAGCCCACGGTTTTCAATCTGACGTCAGGCAGTGTCTTAACGGTTGCATATTCAAATGTTCAAAGAATATTGGCACAGGAATTATATTACCATTCGTACAAGTAGCATATCGTCCGAAAACTGAAACCCAACGATCACCTAATGCGATTATATTCTGTGAACGAATGCTTGAAAAGGTAAACGAGGACGATGAGTTTGTTAACAACCTGTGGTTGTCGGACGAAGACCTTTTTCACCTTCTTGGATGTGTAAATAAATAAAATGTTTGTTATTGGATACACGAAAATCGTTCTAAGCTACACCAGCGTCCATTGCACAGCAGCAAAGTTACCGTGTGGTGAGCGGTAAGGGAAGTTAGGTAAGTTCCCGACGATCTGTGGAAAAATCGATCGTAACTTATTTTTAAAAACAAGGTACACCGAGATACAAAATTAAAGTTTTACAAAGTAATGTCGGTCCCACCTACTGTCCTGTGGGTGTAAATTATAGGCGACAACAAGAAAAAGTAAAGTAAAATTATTTTTTTAGAGGACATAGCTAGTAGAACAGGCTTAAAAATTTCTGCAGAAAAAAACAAATTTCTCACGAACATTAAAAACGCAAAATTCCTGGTAACAGATATTGGTCGAATAGGGAGAGTTCGAAAATTTAAGTATCTAGGAGAGATAATTCAAGAGAATGGCTTGGAAAAATCTGCTATAGAAGAAAGAATTTATAAGATGGAAAGGGCGTATGGTATAAATAAAGATATTTACAATAAAAAGTGCATATTTAAAAATGCGAAAATAAGGCATTACGGTACAGTAGTGAAGCCAGAATGCCTACATGCAAGTAAATGTCTAGCATTGAATTATAATTTAGACAAAATAGAAATATTGGAAAGACGAATTATTAGGAAAATATTAGGCCCACGAAAACTTCAGAAGTTTGGAAATTAAGAAGTAATGATGAAATATATCAAAGTATAGAAAGTATAACAGAAACAATGAGAAAAAGAAGACTATTATTTTCTGGACATTTATATAGAATGGACTTAAATAGGTTGACAAAGGAGATCTTCAAATATCTGTGGGAGAAGAAGTCAACATCAAGTTGAATTAAAGAAGACCAAAAGGATTTAGAAAAAATAATATAAACGCAGAAGAAGCAATTGACAGAGAAGCTTTTCGGCTTTTCAACTCCAAAAGTGTTGAAGATGGAGGGAGTCCAGGGTAGGAGAGATAAAAATGCAGGTTCAAAGTGGACTGAAAACAGGAAGAAGAGACACAGTGAGAAGATGAAAGAATATTGGAGAAAAGAAAAGAACAAAGAGTAAAGAATTGAAATTGGCGTGTGGTCCTTAGATGGCCGATACGAAAAAATGTAAAATACAGGCCTTGGAAATGGCGTTCTTAAAAGAAGTTGAAAGGTGTTCTAAGCTTGATCATATAAAGAATGAGGCCATAAGGAAAGAATTATAAGTTTTTAATTTTAATGAAAGTCTAAAAGATTACAAACAACGGTGGAAAGAACACTCAGAAAGAATGTCAGATTCCAGACTGGCCAAACAGGTCTAGAAATACAAACTTATAGGACACAGCTGTGTGGATAGACTTAGGAAAAGATGGCCGGAGGATTTTGAAGGCGGAAAGGCAGCACCTTGCCTATGCCATGTTGTGAAGATGATGATGATTTATTATGATATTCTATATATACTTTTAATTAAAACTGCACGATTTTACATTTCAAATGCCCGGAACTGCGCAGCGTGCTCTGAGGCGGAAGTCTGTCCAACATGAGTTTGCTTCATCCAGATGTATTCATGCCCTTAGCCGACACGATTTTTCCAACTCCCACAGTTATGTTTCAACAAAACTTGAATACACTTTTTTCATTAAAATGGTTTTCCTTAGATTACTTATTATAAAAACACCATAAGTGACAACTACGTAATGAATTAATTCTACAATCATCTGACGAACAGAATTATCACTGTTGCACACCACTATAGATAGCGCTTGAAAGTACTAATCGGAATAATTTGTCTATAGTGGTGTGCAACAGTGATAATTATTCTGTTTGTGATTTTAACCACTAACACAACTTTCTTCATTAATCATCTGACAAACACAGAAACATTGTCAGTAATAGATTGTGCTTTATATTAGTCGCACTGCTAGAAGAACAGTGGAATTCTGTTACCAAATTACTATTCTAAATCTCTTTTTCAACAACTTTTCAAAGGAGTCGTTTAAAGGAGTTGAAGCGTTTTAATTTCAACTTTGTAGAAAATTGTGTAAGTGTGTTCTTTTACTGTAATGAGCGAAAAACAAATGCCGCATAAATAAGTCGCAAACCCTACGACTTCCATTGCTTTTCTATGAACGAGTATTTCAATACGGGTACGACGGGTAATCCTATTTCATCTTACCCACCGTGTTTCTGTTACCTCGCACTGCACGAAGAAAAATCGTTTCGCTGCCTCCTACAATCTGAAATTATCAATTTTTTGTTACCGCCGATCAGAACGACGTAGGAGTTTGGGGCGATTTAAGCCTATTTCTGCATATTTTCTTTCTGTTTCTAAAATTTTCCTACATATTATATGAAATTTCTCTGTATAATAATAGTAACTATTTTTTGTAAGTCATGTATTAACTAGGTTAGCGCTGTCTTAATTTCGCGGTACAAATTTTTTAAATTTTTATTGAGAATTATTTTTATTACGTATTTTATTCCACTCTCAGCTAAAGTGTGTGTGTGTGTGTGTGTGTGTGTGTGTGTGTGTGGGGGGGGGGCGTTTGTGTGTATATTATTTATAGGAATAATATACATATAGGTTTTTATATATGCCGAAAAAACTTAAAATATTGTACTTACAGAAGTAATTTATTCTTATAAATAATATGGAAAAAGTGCACGTAAGTAAAATAACAAGAGCCACTTGAATATAAATTATATAGACTCTATATATGGCCACACATGTAATAAACACTGGACATGAATTCACAGACATAACGAACATGAAACTAATAAAACACATACCACACAAAGGCACCATAATGAACATTTGGGAAAATTTACAAATATACAAACATAAACACAAAACAAACTAATATCTGAACAAATACAAATCAATACAAAACATGACACAATTTTCAAAGCACTCAACATTGAAAACACACAAAATACTAATATATACACCACAATCACACACAATAATACCAATTTAAAGTGCCAAAGGCCAACAGGAAACGATAACAACAACCAACCAACACCCAAGCACTTCACAAGATTCAAAATTAGGAAGGCTGAGGATGGGAACACAAAGCGTCCCGAAACATGTTCCAAATAAGGAAAAAACATCTTGAGGTAAAGTCATTATAAATACTAAATATATTATGTAACTTACATCAAGAAATAGACTGTAACAAAAAGTGTTTGAATATATATATTGGTACAGTTCTTCTTCCTATATTGTTAATATTTATTTAACAATATGCAAGAGTCAATGTGAATTTGTGGGTGTTTTGACGAGTGCATATAAGTTAAATAGTGGATCAAAAACATGCCTCAAAAGTGAATGCGCCTTGTAAATCTAAATCAATAAATTTAGATTTAGTAATAATAATGTTATACATATTAAACGCAGTGAAAATTTCTTTATCTAATGACCTCCTAAAAATAAACGAGTCCCCTTTTTCAAAGCCGTGACTGACAGGCTATTTTAACATTTAAAATTATAATTGAATAGTAAATTATACTGTCGCCCTGGGTACCACTACAAGAAAGAAATCAAACAATAAACAGCCATATTTCTAACGATAGTCAACATGGCACGATAAACACCGAGAGTTATGAGAGAGGAAACTACTTTGATAGGGAGGGGGGAGACGAGCATACTACACACCACACCATTCTAGAGGGTTGTTGACCATTGTCGACTGCATACATTCATAGATACGAGGTACGTGCATTGAGGAGGGTGTGTTGCCGATATTATGCACAGCTGCACTGGGCGGCTTGATTAGTCAACTGAAAGGGGGACCAAGAGAGGGGACGGACGGGTCTTGGCATCGACGACCAATGGAAGAGCCGTTCGGTGACGAAGCGTGACCTCTTTACTTAGTCAGGGGTCATGGGTGCACAGTGATTTACTGGTTTCACACACACACACACACACACACACACACACACACACATCGCCACTCTTTATCTGGTCGCATATACGATGTATGATACTATAAAACTTGATTAGTAAGTGGCAGGGCCTGTACGATGACAGTCATGTACGCATGAAAGTTGACCTTAACACATAGTAGAGAATAGCAACTGTCTGTGTCTGTTCTAGAAAAATATTAGGCTATAGGCCTACGACATACATTTGACAAGTCACAAGCGATCAGTATAAATCCGTTCACTTTCCTAAACTCCCACTCATCTGCATACAGCCAGTCTGTCAGCATCTACGTTCCTGTTGAACCTTTCCAGGGCCAACGAATGCCTAACACACACACACACACACACACACACACACACACACACACACACACACACACACACACACACACACACACACACACACACACACACACACACACACACACACACACACACACACACACACACACACACACACACACACACACACACACGTCTCCTGTAGTGTAACGTTACACGTTGCAAGCTATAGGCCTACACTTAACACTTTTCCTACTAAGACACTGTTTTTAATCGAGACATAGGCCTACAGTTTGTTCCGTGGACACATTCAATTAATATTTTTCTTAAGTGTGAATATTGACTTGTGCAATATATTTGAACATAACATCAACAAGAACCAGGGCCGGATTTACCACTAGGCCGCCTAGGCCGCGGCCTAGGTGCGCGGGCTCAGAAGGGCCGCAAGCTACAGATACATTGTTTTTGTTAACAGAAGTATTTTTATAAAAGGTGGAGGCACTTTGACTTTTTAAGTACGATTTTCTGAAATTAAATGATCAATTTTTGTTAATAATACAAATGGAAGACAATTCTTATTTAAATATTGCGCGCTTATTTTTAAGACGTTGGCATCCTTGAAAACTAATCCGCGCATGCCAAATTTGTTTGGTACCATCCTTGTTTGTTATCATTGTTTGTCAATGTGTTACACCTAGACAATAAAAAATATTTTTTTTATGTTAAATTTCTGAATAAGCTTAGTTAAGTTAGTCTACTTAAAAAATAAATTAATTTGCTCAATTCCTTTGCATGGTTCTTAATATTTTGAAAAAGTTCGCTAAATGAAAGCACGCTTTCTTATAGTAGCCTACTGGTTTTAAATTTGATATTATTAAACTGACATCAAATTACTTCTGCAGTACATAGCCTATAATACTTCAAAGTCACAGCCGGGGAAGGGAGGCCGCTCAGAAAATACTTCAAAGTCACAGCCGGGGAAGGGAGGCCGCTCAGAAAACTTGGCCTGGGGCCTCAAAATCTTAAATCCGGCACTGACAACAACAACAACAACAACAACAACATTAATAACAATAATAATGAGTTCTTGATCTGTGTTCCGAAATATTAATGTACTTCGGACTTTACTGCGACAGGCTCTTAACTTCAGCTATATAATTCGACACCATCTTTTGTAATGTCTTATCATTTAGATTTTTCAGACTGACTGAACTGCCAATTGTGCAACTTGAGACTATAATTCCAACGACAAGATCGAAGGCGATGTCAAAAAGTGGGAGTAGTCTTCCAAGAGATTGCAATCAATGCGCAAATGAATGCAGTCACAATGTGGTCTGTAGACACACCGAAATCATAACTTGTAGGCCTAAAGTTAGGTTGCAGTTAAATGTTTGTAGTTTGAGAGTTAAAAATTAACTTCCAAGTTTCTTACAAGTACAATAATTAAAATAATAATTTGTATTGTTTTGCCGTATCCGAAAATATATGAGTTCTGTAAGAACATATATTTTTTACTTAAGCTGCTGTAAAACCGATAACTTGGAGAACCAGGAACTTTGATTTCGGGCTGCTCTCCCCCTAGAGAGTTGCTTTCACCTCAGCTGACGAGCTCTCTCTGAGATCGTAATGTTAGTATCCTATCCAGAACTGAGATAGTCATGGATGATCAGATTTTGGATCAGGTTAGTCATTTTAATTACCTGGGTTGTGATATCTCTTATGGGACCGATATTGATTGGGATAGTAAGATAACGAAATTTATACGCATCTGATGTGGAACGATTTATAGGCAGCTGAAAAATAAAACACGGAAAGATATCCGAATGAAATTTTAGAAAATTGTGGCTGTCCCCACGTTCCTGTATACTAGTGAGTCATGGATTCTTGATAAAAGGGACGTACAGAGGATTCCTGAAATGAAATTTCTAAGAGGGACGCAAGGGTGTTCTCTTCTGGATCGGACAAGGAACGAGGATATTAGACGCGAATTAAAGAGTGTAGTGTTGCACCAGAAGATTGAAAACCACAGAAGGAGATGGTGTGAATATTTGATCCGCATTCCTGATATCCGTCTACCCGTGGCTGCCTTGGGTTACCACCCTACTGGGAAGAGAGATGTCGGTAGACCGAGGAGAAGATGGGTTCCGGAACAGGTGTTGGGCCTAATTCTTAGAGTGGTTGTGATGATGATAATTATTGTTGAATGCAAGTGTTAGACATATTTTTTACAGTAATGTAGATCGTTAGTTATTTAACACATACACACTTTACATCCATGATGACCGACATGATATTGTGCAAATACGTCTTCCAGAATTCTAACTGCTGTACTGTGAGTATAATATTTTGACGTTAAAGCCACAGCAGTTTGGATAAGTGAAAGTTTTGTAAGCGAGTTTATAAAAAAAATGAGATGGTAATGTACGAAAAAATGAATTTAATGATCACAAAAAATTTAAAATTTTAGAACAAATGTACTCTTGCGATAATGATAAGCTGACAAAATGAGTGGTGAACTTTTAAACTTTTATGAGACGCAGGAAGGAAGATTATCGGAAATAGGCCTAAGTATGTTAACACGTATCTAAGCAGAGAAGAGCAGGGATTTAGATAATCCCAAGAAAAGCAAAAGAACAATTCCAATAGCAACAATTCGATCCACAAATATATGGAAAGTACTTTGTAATCTTAAGCATTAAGAATTAATAGTCCCTGCTGCTATAAACGTTAAAACGTTAAGTTTGGTCACTTTGTAGGATACGTGAAGCTGAAGATCTTGGCAGTTTGGACAGACGGACGATTTCTCAAAATTATATGTGCAGGAACTAATAATACAGTATTAAGAAGCTTATAAACAGAGGTTCAATTTATTAATTTAGAAAAATCTCTTATAGACTTATATCGAATTTAACAAGTGAACAAGTGGAACAAGGTGTGGTGCAAATTGTCTTGTGCTAGAACGCAAGACTGACAGACAAAGAGGGATTATAGGGGGAACGTCGTTAGTGGCGAACATTAAAGAATGGACCAACATAGATGGCGGACCAACAACATTGGCAGTCGTTAACCTTGTTAGAGATGCTGCTTAGGAGTAGGAGGCTGTGCATGCTAGTAAGAGAAGTCACGGACGAAGAAATTTAGATCAAAATTAGAAGTCGGTTATGAAGGAGTGACCAAAAACGACGATGTATATAAGTTACAAAAGCTTAGTACAATAACATGACGGAGAACGTAAACAATGTGGAAGAGTACCGATTTCTCAAATCCGCGCCAGTGAAATGTCTTTTCCAATTGTCGGGCTCATACTTTTATATGCAGATGGTGAATTCTCTGGTCTCTCTGATTCTATGCCATACACAAAACATAGGCGTGGAGAGACAGAATAGGCCTATTTGTACTTTCCCTTGTGACCGTACTACGTATAGCATGGTGCCGGGCAAATTTTCAGTACCCACCATGTCAAATTCTTCTTCTTCGTATCACAAAAATAAATGTTACATAATTCTGCTTTGGGAGTCGACTGTAAGGGAAGAACATGCTTTACGAGGTATGAGTGTTTGTCATTGGATGAGTACGATTTTTTAACACTTTATTATATATTTCGAACTATCTGAAATAATATTTAAAAAACATAAAACAAAAATGTATTGCTTCAGTGCTTATAACACACACTGATCATATTCTGCGATATATCCCAAAGAGTTAATTAAGAACGTCGCTGTCGTTAGGATTGTAAGATTAAAATATTACTTTACCCATTATTTTCTTTTATACTTCTTCATTATCAGTGTTAATCATAGCTTATCAGCTTTTAACTAACCTTTTCACTTTATACTTAACGTCAATCCCTATATGTATTGCAGGAATTGCAGAAAACAAGGCCATAACACCTTCCTTTGTTTACACATTTAGTAGAGAAGATTAATGAATAGATTTATGTCATCATGAGTACTCAATTTTGCTTTTAAGGTAAACGTTGCCTTGACAATTGATTAATTTTTTTTTAATTGCTTTTACTCATCAAAATGTAGTGGTTTCCAATTGTTATCTGAGGTAATATGTAAATGTTTTCGCAAGACAAATAACTTCTATCAGTCTCAAAATCGTCACAGATCAACGGAAAGATGTTACACAATTGAAAAACGGAAATAATTGTCAAGTTACGTTTTTTAAATAATTATATTGTCATTAGTTGTAATGGACCATCTTACAGTATTTACTACACTATTGCAACTAAATACTTAATAAGAGATAAATTACTTTGCAGTGTAGCCTGAATCTGAAACAAAACATTAATAGGTAAAGCATTTCACTATAGGCCTATGCATACTATCGCTGCACCGCATCGGTTGAAACGGTTTAATCCTTTCGGGCCTGTTTTTCGTTCGCTCTGTGGGACGTTGGACTTGAGACCGCTCCGACCCCGCACAGTATCGACACATCGTTTTTTTGGTGAACAACGATCTCATTTATCGATTGATTTGTTGCTCTAAACTTGTCCATTATTCGTTCTACATTGGATTTCAAATTCTGCCTGTTTTCTTTTGTGTGGTCCGTAAGTAAAAATGTCCGAAGTTCGTTCATGGTCTCATCAAGTTTTTAGACAACATCTCAAGCTACATCCCTTCACGTTCTTAAGAACTTAAATTCTGGAGTTTGTATTTTGAAAATAAGTTATCTGTTTCGAAAAGAACCCAAATTTAGCTACCACTTATTATGGTTTTAACCCATACATTAAAAACCTTCACGTTTGTCATTCTTCGCGTCTTCTCCTTGTTTCAATATTATCTATAAGTATTATCCAGTAAGTAATCAATCCCTTTTCATGATTTGTTGCAAACGTCTTGATTTTTTTAACTACAAAAATTTTTGAATCTTTCATCTTGACTTTTGTATATCAGACTTTATCTTTTATATCTTTTTTGATCTTTTTATAAATGACTTCAATGAGCGTCCAACTTTATATTTTTCTGATACTTCGGTTTTCAAAGATGTGATGTTGTTTTTGGACAGTTCCATAATTAGGCCCGATATTTTAAAACAATTTTAACTCTTATTTGTATAAACGTATTTGTCGTGTATGAAATTTTTCCGAAATTTTTCAGACTTCAATAATATAATTTTTTATTTAATTCAGTTCATGCAGTTTATTTTTGCATGCTTATTTCACGGAATTCCATATACAAATTAATTCCAAATCACTTACGTGCGTTGACGCGTATAAGTTAATTTGATTACTTATTGTTCATGTCTTTTATTTCCCAAGATTATATGCATTGAATCCCTTTAATTCATTATCAATATCCTTCACGGGTAGAGAGAAATTACTTATTTTTACCTTGTTTTATTGCAATATTTCTCAGTTTGTAAGATCCAAATGTAGGCCTACATTATAACGGTTTGATATAGAAATCAGAAAATTACGTACAATTTATAATGAACATACCTAAAGGCATAGTAATTTAAATGACATACCTCGGACGGAATACATCGAGAACCTAAGCTTTTACGAACAGGATGAAGAACAAGAACTATTAATAGAGTAAAAATAATTTACGTAGACGTGTAGAGAGGTAAAAATCAAAGTATAGCTAGTAGAAAATATAAGTAGCCTAATTAATAAAATGATGTAGATCTTCAAATATCTGTGGGGGAAGAAGCTGGATTAAAGATGTCCAAAATGATTTAGAAAAAATAATATAAACGCAGAAGAAGCAAGGGAAAGAGAAGTTTTTCGGGCAAAAGTGTTAAAATGGAAGGAGTCCAGGGTAGGAGAGAGAAAAACGCAGGTTCAAAGTGGACGAAGACAGCAGGTGAAGACAGGACGAAGAGACCCAGTGAAAAGATGAAAGAATATTGGAGAAAAAGATAAGAACAAAGAATAAAGAATTGAAATTGACATGTGGTCCTTAGATGGCCGATACAAAAAAAAAGAAAGGAAATAGAAAAATCTACAACTTCTATATAAGGCAAAATATAATTTGCATAATCAATTTCTACCGCTATTTGCACTCAACACATGTATATTTTGATTCTCATCTCAATTAAAATACTCTTCGGCACGACCTTAAATTCTTTATTTATTTAATTGTTCGACTGTTTATTGCTTATTCTGTTGTACTTATTTTAGAGACAGACATGAATGGTTTAACATGTGCTGTATTTATTTTCATCAGAAATGAATGGAATTGTGTAGTGTTTTAAACCATGTTTTAAATCACTTTTTTTATGGAGCGGCAAATCCATTACTGGCAAGCACAAACGGCGCGCGATTACTTGTATTGCACAGATTCTCCTCCCCCTCAAACACACGCGCGCGCGCGCGCGCGCACACACACACACACACATGATCCTGATAGAGATCAACGTGATACAGTACGTCGGACGAGGTGATGCCCGACAGCCAACTACTAAATGGAACAAAAAATAAGAGTAAAAAAAAACGTACAAGAGAAAAAAAAACATGTTTTCATGAAGATTATATACTGCACGTTGTTCAGACTCCCAGATATTATATTAATACCTTATAATAATACAACGTCCCGGCTATACTGCGGCGATGAAATGAGAAACAAAACAACGCCGCGCTTTCAAATTAAATTACTGTGTGAGAGCGTGCGCGCGCGCATACGGCGCGTGGGTGAGTGTACCGAATTAATAAACCCGTAATCGCTGTTTTAGATGTGTTTATTATTTTTATGAAATTGTCTTTCCGATACTGTCATACGTCTAAGCTATATCATCGCAAAATATTTGCTTATTTTCTTAAATCCAAGTTTCTGGCAGTTGTATTACAACTTCATAGTTATCACATTAATATTTATTTTTGTTTGAAAGCATAAAAGTTCTAATGTCTGACGTACGGTTCACAGGACAAATTCTTTTACTGCAAAAACTGAATGTATCAGATATTACATACGGAAATCCATATAATAAGGATAACATATTTTGCATGTAAATAGAAAACTAAAAATAATTCCAGCACCACATTTCTTATACAGAACACAGACGTTTTCACACTTTTCACCGTTTACTGATTCTGAATAGTTTAGAATTACGACTTCGATAAATTTTACGAAGAACACACAAAAGAAAGTTATGTGATAGGGTCTACTGAAGACAGAAATGGCTATCTTAAACTACTAATCTCTAAACCTAAAGTCCGTTGCAAGAAAGACGACACCTGCGTTTGCAGAGGTGTAAAATAGGAACGAATTTCGCAAAAAAAAAAACTTTATTTTGACCTATTATTTACTTATTTTGACTTTATTTGCTTATTTGAATTTACATCGAATGAATGCTTTTCTTTACTGTAGTTTGTCACAGAATTATAATATTTTTGATGTATAGCCTATCTGCAGTAAACCTGCATGAAGTAAGAATACGCATAAAAACGACCACTCTTTTAGCCCGTGTATACGTGACTGTAAATTCGACTTTCCACAACTTCCGTAAGAGAGTAGCCTATATAAAAATTTGCTTTAAAGTATATTTAAATGTAAGCTTGCTCTATTATTGAACTTTAAAAAAGTTACAATTAAATTTTATTCATATATACTCAAATTTTTCTTGTTATATATTTTATATTATTATTAATAATAAAACTTTTTACATGAGTATATTTTATTTTGTAAATTACAGTGTTTCAGCAGCATTCAGCTATCATCATCAGATATAATTAATAATTATATAAATTGTATACAATAATTATATAAATTAATAATTAATTATATTTTATTAATAAAATTAAGAATGCATTTTATTTTGCAAATTACAGTGTTTTAGTAGCCTTCAGCTTTCATCATCGGATACAATTAATTATTATATAAATTATATATAATAATTATATAAATTAATAATTAATTATATCTGATGATGATAGCTGAATGCTATTGAAACACTGTAATTTACAGAATAAAATATATTCTTGTAAAAAGTTTTATTATTAGTAATAATTGAACTTTAGTAAATATTTTCCACAATTACAGACACAATCGTTGTCGTTGTGGGTCAGATTTTACCTGAGCAGTTCTTTGTAGTAATTTTGTGACAAAACGGGGAACAGGATTTCCTCGAATAAGAAAATTTATACGAATAACGTCAGGCTAATAGTAGGCCTAGAGCGCTAGGAATGTTGTCACGTTGACCAGAGATATGCCCGCGAACTCTCCAGCATCTACAAACTGAATTAACACTGTTGCACACCACTTTAGAAAAATTATTCCGATTAGCGCTTTCAAGCTTCACAGTTCATTATCAGATCGGAAATGACAATATTATTCCGAAGGCGCTAATCGGAACGTGATTATAACCACTAACACAACTTTATTAATTAAATCTCCAGCATCTGTTAAACACAGATCTATTTAACACAGAAACGTCTAGTCCATCCTAATCGTCTATGTAACAAAAATTTCCGGGCAACTTTTGGTTAACCCAGCCACTGGACCCCCTTCAATAATCGTCGGAGCCATGACGCTAAGGTACACAGAGAAGCAGAAAACTTTATAATTTTTACCATTGCTTTATTTAAACACTTTTAAAAAGAACACTTTTAAAATCGATTTTTGAAATTAAAGTTTGGTGTTGGTCGAAATTTTATTACCCTTCAACAAAATAGAACATTTTTGTATGCACTAAAATTTAACGTTTAAATAATCTCGAAAAGTAAAGAGTTTTTTTCAATTAGTTTGAATATTTTTTAATACAAAAATATTCACATAAACGTTTAAAAAATTGAAGTTTGGTAGTACATAATTCCATAAAGCTGCATATTTCTATTATTTATGTGACAACAGTGCACATACGGGATCAAAGTATGAACAAATGAACAAAAATAAATGAATAAATATATGAATAAAAATTTGTTAAAAACCTGCAATCTGATGGTAAGGATCTGACAGCTGTGAATGAACTGAAATACTTGACTAAAGTTATAACAACTGATGGAGATACAATGACCGTGGTTTCTGCAGTAATTTATAGGCCAAAACATGGCCGGCTCTAGAAGAAGGCCGGAATATTAAACGTGGCAACATTGGGTCTGCGGCCTATACACATAGTGTAATAAAATAGCTAAAATGAACCGCTACATTTTGATTTAATTTCATAGCATTACTAAATTCATGAGTAGGCCTATTTATATCTAAATCTAAAATATAGGTCTGTGCGCACTTAGTACTATACGTTTAAGTTGAAGAAATTAGTGAATTAGTGTTAGGCTTAATGAAATAATTTTGTTTTAATTATTAAATTCGTATCATATGAATGAGTTAAATATTATATTTCTCAAATAATATTACAGTATTTTACATGATAAACTTTTAATTTGCAAAAAATGAAGAATTATAAAACTGCTGTTAACTGGTAATTAAAAATTACACGATTTGATTATTGAAATACATAAATTAAGAGATCGTCTAGTCGGCCTCAAATACTCGTATCAGCTGGTTCCAGTGTTGCTACGTTTAATAGTCCGGCCTTCTACTAGATCCATGTCCAAAAGCAAAGCCAACGAACACGAAAATTTTATAAATTGACAAGCGATAAAGAATTACAGAAAAACAATTAAATGGAAATATAGACTAGTTTTATTCATTTATTTTAATAAATCGCTAAAACAAACATTTGGCGCTATTCAATCAAATAAAACTAAAATATTACAATTCTAAATAAACAAGCTCAAATGTAAACAAACCGGATAACGTTGACTTTCAGTACATAAATAAATTACTACTACTACTACTACTACTACTACTACTACTACTACTACTAATAATAATAATAACAACAACAACAACAACAACAACGACGACGACGACGACGACGACGACGACGACGACGACGACGACGACAACAACAACAACAACAACAACAACAACAACAACAACAACAACAACAACAACAACAACAACAACAACAACAATAACAACAATACTAACCATCAGTAGCGTGACTTCCATGTAACCGCTGTTGCCGGCGGCAACAGTACAAGTAATGAAAATAAAATAAAATAATTTATATTACAGAATAAATACTTTAGTTATTAAATAATTTGAAATGCGAACAATATTAGTAGGGAAACTTGAAGAAAAACCACAGCATTGCTTTCGAACTGGTGGGAACTTGCACCGTCTTGTGTTTCCGGCTCAGACATTGGCAATATTTTATTGCGTATTGTCACTGTGTAGGGGGGGGGGGCACATTCGTCCACCCAATCTGTTGCCGCTGTACAAACCGGCACAACGCTCAGTTAGCAGCTATGTTCGTTTTCGGATCCGACGTGCAGCAGTTACAGCCTTGCACCTCTTTGTATTTTGTTCATTTAGTTATACGTTTCTCTGTTTGTCTTTATTATTATTAATTCAATTATTTGTGTCCTGATTTATTCTGTATAATTATAATAGAGTCAGATCCTGTTGAACAGGGACCCTCTTCTTCTGCCAGCGAATGTTAGAAAATACTCTAAAAACTATTTGGCTCTAAAAAAGAACACTTCGTACTAGAAAAATTAATTCTAATCAATTTTTAGGCCTATCATAACCAGCAACAGCTGTTATGTACCCACGCCACGCCACTACTACTAATAATAATAGGCCTAACGCTCACAATTATAACAGTAGGAGTAACATTAATTCAACAAAGAAAACTGGATGTAATTTTTCGGCTCCGAATAGATCTACCCGTAGATATTAGACTAGATCTCGACGTAGTTCTGTAACCATCATTCTATCGTTTTGATTAACACTACATTGGGTTAGGATGAAGACGACACCACGGTTTGATTTGTTAGAACGTGTGTTCTGAATGTATAGGCCTATATGTTATTGTATTTTGTACTAAAAATGATTACACCGAATTACTCTTAATAAAAATGTAAAAATAGGATAATATAGCTGCTACAACGTAAACAACAAAATCAGTATACGCTATCAGTAATCTAACGAATAGAAATATTTATAACATTTAAATTTTAATACTTTTTTATATTCTTGGATTTCGTTGTCCATGACGTGTCCGTTTCTTAACTAAATATGATTATTTCACTACGACTCGGAACACAAAACTTTTTATGGGTAAAAACGTAAACGTTTTACCTTACAACCTGAACCGGTTTCCACTTTTAAAAAGCTTCTTCAGAGGTTGCCGCTGGTAGTACTGTCCGTCTTGTTGTTGGCGACGAAATCGATTTTCGAAAGATCGATGTTGTGTGTGTGAGGTGTGATATGTTCGAATAATGCGTGTGATTTGAATTCCGTCTGTTCGTTTAGGATGTCGTTTTTATTTGGTTTCGTGTGTTTGTATATTTCCAATTGTTCTAGAGTGTCTAGTTTTCGGCCTTTTGTGTGTACGTTTAGAATGTTCACGTTATTGTCGATATTTTTGTATGTGTGGTTTGCTTCAATGAGGTGGTTAGCAAAGGTGGATTCTGTAGTGGAGTGGAATTCCTTTGTGTGTTCAATGTATCTTTGTTTGAAGCTACGTCCTGTCTGGCCTATGTAGAATTTGTTGCAACTTTTTTATATACAGCAATTATATTACTTTTTTATATAATTAACTACTAATAAAACAATAACATTTTTGGCTGAATTCATTTGTTTATATTGTCTGTTTAAGTACTAGTGCCGCGACTGTAAAAATATTTGCAGTTTGCTCTTTTCTAAGCGTTGTGACTGGGTTGAAAATGGCATCCATGATAGAAAATCCGTCCAAAGATAATCTGCGTGCTGTAATTCAGTTTTGGCCGCTGAGGAGCGTCAGCCAATGGAAATTTATACGAGAATGAAAGCTGTATATGGTGACTATAGTTATTCACATACGGCAGTGATTGAATGGTGCAATAAATTTTGACAAGGAAGAGAATCTACTAAAGATTTGGCCCGTCCCGGACCTGCACGTGTTGCAGCATCAGATAAAAATGTGAGGCAGCTGGAAACTGCTTTATTCTGGAGACAGCATCAAAGTTAGAGAACTTTCTCAAATGTTGAGCATCAGTGTGGGAACTGTTCATTCCATCATTCATAATCTTGGCTATCACAAAGTTGCTGCTCAGTGCATTCCACGACTGCTTACTGATGAGCAGAAAAATTTGCGTTCGGCCTTATCATTACAGCATTTGATGCGCTATCAACAACAAGGTAATGCTTTTCTACACCAAATTGTTGCCGGTGATGAGTATGAACCAGTAGTTATCACTACGAACCAGAATCGAAACGTCAGAGTATGCAATGGAAGCATGCACAACCTCCGAAGGCGAAAAAATGTCGGTCCCAACCTTCGGCAGGAAAAGTAATGGTGACTGTATTTTTTTATTATCAGGGTGTGCTGCTCTTAGATTTTAAGGAACCTAGTGTCAACATTAACGCTGAGCAATAAGTGCAGACAGCTTAAAACGCTTACGGGTCAGCATCAAGAATAAAAGTCCCGGGAAGCTCACAAATGGTGTCATTCTTCTGCATGATAATGCTCGACCCCGTGTAGTCCAGATGATTCAAGATCTGCTTGGTCGTATAAAGTGGGAAGTCTTACAACATCCACCTTACAGTCCCGATTTGTCCCCGTGAGATTGTTATGTTTTTGGCCCATTAAAGAAATTACTAAATGGACGGCGGTTCAAATCGAACGCTGAGGTAGAGTTTGCTGTTAGAGAATGGTTCCGCAAACAGCCGCAAGAATTTTGCTAGCAGGGAATCTATAAATTAGTGCAACAGTGGGACTCACGCCTTAATGTTAATGGAGACTTCTTTTAAATCGTTGAATGAAAAATGCTTTACAGCCTCTAAACGTGTTTCTATTGAACAATCATCGTATTAATTAGAATCTTCTACATGCCAATTGTTCTGTCATTTCTACTCTGTTAAACAAAGTATTAAACGGTAATTAAAAAATAAAGTCGCACTTTCATTACTATGACTTTTATGTAATTACCGTCAGTTGATTGAAAAATCACAAGCAAAATAATCTTTTTGTATTGTTACCTAAATAGTCTAAGTAAGAAGACCGATCTGTATCTACGGTGAAAGCAATTAGAGTTGTCAAAGTACAAACCTCTAGTCTTACTTGACGGATGTATATTAAGTAAATTAAAGTAACTAAATATTTAAATTAAATATTATTAAATATATGTTAAATTACAGTGGTATGGTAAGGTAACATAAAGTTGGTATTAACGACACCTTTTCACACCAGTTTTAAGTAGGCCTGTAACGCTCGTTTTATTCCGTAAAACGTATATGTGGTGCTTAAAAATATTGTTGTTTATAATGATAAAATGTACTAATTATTACTATGTACCATCGATGTAGACTATTTGTAGCATCGGCAAAGTTTGTGCAAGCTGATATATAATCGTTTTATTTTTGTATTAAGTTTACTGTCAGATATAATCAATAAATTATACATATATTTTACAACCTTTAAAACGTCTGATGACGCTCTAATTAATTTTCCGCTTAACACAAAGCCAATAAAATAAGTGTAAATGCTCAAGTTATTGTCATGTGTTATCAGTAAATTAATTCACTCCTCACACCTTAACTTCGAAATAATTTTTTTTTACAATAAAGCCACACAGATAATGCAGAATGTTATCCTTATAGTATGACCTAACGTCTTTAACCATATTCATAATTCCCTTAAAGTTTTTTAATTTCTTCAATATCCGTTTCATTTAAATCTTTCTCTACTTCTGAAAAACGCATTATTGAAGTTTGCTTGATAAAATCAAAATATAAACAATTACATCTGTTAGATCTTCATAAGCACAAATTTCAGTAGAACTGCCCCAAATGTAATAATTGTAAGGTGTCAAAACAAGTGCATTACTGACTGAATGACTCGTTTAGTACACGTGTTAACTTAGCGCCAAACGCTTTATTGCCCCCCCCCCCCATTGTGTGGGAAGATGTACGTGCTTCGGAACGTTTTCTGCCATTCACTTTGCCTGTCATCACGCGATCCATATAGTATACATTGATGCTATGTACTAATACTATCTCTACTAATTATTAAAACTATTATCCGGTCTGTAAGGCCGTGGTCTTCGAAATTCTTCATGCCGATAGGTGTTAATTGCTCGACAAGACGTTTTGGCCTTACTTCTAGAAGCCATCTTCAGTGTAAGAACTTCAAAAAACTGACAAGATGTACGCCACTACAACCACAGTACTGTGGCAAAGGCTATCCCTACTGTTTACGTGATATGAATTCAACTATTCAACTTTCAGTTTAATCTAAATCCAGTAGCTTTCAATTCGTGTTCCACGTGCTTAAATTATCACGTAATTTCAGGCCTACTTGAGGAAATGCTGATGAAGAGTGATGTTGATGTGAGATATATTATTTAATATTAGAATTATATTGCCAAATACAGTTAGACAACACGTTGATTAGAAAAGACTTTATTCATTCAACTAAACTTGATAGAATACATGCATCCGTTATAACAATAATAATACGCGCATGCGTATTGTACATACATTATTTAACCATATTTAAATTGTACATATGATATATTTGACATTCCCCCTCAATTTAAATCCCATATAATTTAAATACCCTTAATTTACATATGGAACAGTTTTGGTATGAGTACAGTTGATAAACCTAATTAAATAAAAAAAAATGCAAAATTGAAAATTTTTGGTATCTGAAAACTATTTTATGTTGAGTTTTTCAAAAAACTTTGCAAACTTTATATTATTTAAGGATTTTGTGAAAATATCAGCTACATTATCTTGGGTTTTTATGTACTCTAATTCAATAAGTTTTTTGTGTATAAGATCCTTAATATAGTGATATTTAATGTCTATATGTCTAGTACGTCTGCTATTCTCATAGCTTTCACACATGTTAAGTGCACTTGGTTGTCTACATAAATTAAAGGAATTAAGACATTGCACTTCAAGTCCACAACTATG
Organism: Magicicada septendecula; assembly: GCA_034769895.1. Classification (NCBI taxonomy): domain Eukaryota; kingdom Metazoa; phylum Arthropoda; class Insecta; order Hemiptera; family Cicadidae; genus Magicicada; species Magicicada septendecula. The sequence continues at coordinate 83,515,429 of CM068370.1, forward strand.
CGTTGAAAGTATACCACATCCATCGCTGCCATTGCACATGCTATGTATTCCGCTTCAGCTGTTGACTGGGATACGCATGTTTGTTTCTTTGTAAACCAGGATACAGGGTTGTTGCAGTGATATATTATACATCCACTTGTACTCTTTCTGCTGGTGATGTCTCCTGCCCAATCTGCATCTGAATATATGATTAATCCAGTATCTTGATTTTTATGAAATGTGAGATTCAAATGCTTGGTACCGTTTAAGTACCTCAATAGCCTTTTCGCAGCAATCCAGAGTTGTTTAGTGGGTTTATCAAGATATCTACTTAAGACAGATGTAGCGTAAGCTATGTCTGGTCTACTTACAATTGATATGTAGATAAGTGAACCAAAGAGTTCTCTGTAAGGTAAGTTTTTGTCCACTGGTAGAGATAAGTCAACCTGGAAATTGTGTTCCATAGGTGTATCCATCGGTTTTCCATTTTCCAGATAAAATCTTGAGATTACTTTTTGTATGAATTCCTTTTGAGAAATGGTGATCTGTTCTTTATTTACATTGATTTCTGTGCCCAGAAAGTTGTTGATGATTCCTAATTCTTTTGCGTTGAACTCCTTTTTAAGGAACTCAATGATTTTTAGACATTCGCTCTTGTCACCTGTGATGATTATATCATCAACCCATATAATAAGGTAAGCATTTTTACCCAAGTACAAACAAAAGTCATTCTGAGATCTGATTAGACCATGATGTTGCACAGCCTCGTTAAACCTTTCATTCCATTTTCTGGGTGAAGAGCGAAGACCGTATAAGCTTTTCATGAGTTTTAGAGCATTCGTTGGACATTTTACTCCTTTGGGTGGTTTTATATAAACTTCAGTGTCTAGCTTGCCATTTAGGAATGCTGTAGGGATACAAAGTTGTTTAATTTCCCATCCATTTTGCAGTGCTACAGACAGTAAGATTCCGATGGTGGAAAGTCGAGCGACTGGTGCATAAATGTTGGAGGACACTTCCTCTTGAAATCCTTTTGCTACTAGACGAGCTTTCTTAATGCCATCAGGCTTGATTTTGAAAAGCCACATTGTGTCAATAGCTTTGATGCCTTTGGGTAGATTTGTTGCCTTCCAAGTTTGACGTTTTTCGAGTGCACTTATTTCCTTTTGTATCGCTTCTTCCCAACCATCTCTAGTACATATGGCATCTTCATAAGAGATTGGTACTCCTGCACAAAGACAATACGCTAAGTGCATCTCATCTTCATATTGACTAAAACTTTCATTATAATCCTTGTACAGTATATAATCTTTAAATTTCTCTGGAACAGTTTTAATTCTTTCACTTCTACGCAGTGATGTTTGATCACCCTGTTGGACAGTATCGCTTAGACTGTGAGGTGCCAGTGACATTTTGAACCTGGATGTCTCCTTCTCTCATACTTTGATGCTCTTTATCACCTACACTGTCACCTACAATTACCATTTGTGGGATATCTTCTAAGGCTTTCTGACTAGTATAGTTGATGTTAATTTCATCAAAGGTAACATCCCTTGAGATTATAATTTCACTTGTTTTGGGTACCCATAGTCTATACCCATTTTTAGCATAGCCTACCATAATGCATTCAACTGATCTTGTTTCTAGCTTGTCTGCTGGAACAGGCAGTTTATATGCCCAAGCCTTTGAACCAAAAACCCTCAACTTGTCATAATTCACTTTACCTAGGTAGACTTCAGCGGGTACCTTATTTTCCTTGTTGTTGTATTTTCCTGTTGGAGAGCGGTTCAATTGGTATGCAGCACAACGTATTGCTTCACCCCACAAGAACTTAGGCAAATTTGTTTCAGCGCATAGTGTTCGTACTCTACTCATTAGAGTGAAATTGATTCTTTCGCTAACTCCATTCTGCTGCTGTGTATGTGGCAAAGTGTATTCGTTGACTATTCGTTTTTGTATACAGAAATTTTTAAACACATGTGATGAATACTCTCCACCACAATCTGACCTGATTCTTGAAGTGTAATATCCTCTGGCCTTTAACTCTTGGACATAATTCATAATATTTCTTTCTGCTTCATTTTTGTGTTTTAAAAGGAACACCTGGGTAAAATGTGAATAGTCATCGATAATTGTTTGATAATATTTTTCACCTTTCATGGTGTGTATTTTAAAAGGACCAGCCAAGTCACTGTGAATGAGTTCTCCAATTCTGTTTGACCTTGGTTGGGGTACATCCTTAAAAGGCTTTCGTTTTGCTTTACCTTGGTTACAGGGGCTGCATACTCCAAAATTGTGTGGAAAATTTAGTGATCCAAGACCTTGAGCATTGAGATGTCCAAATCTTCGGTGCCATAGTAGATCCTTACTTAATGAAATGCAACAAGTTTCACTCATCGAAGGGTGTGCTATTGAAAATTGAGCCACACACAAATTTCCTTCGGATTCACATTTCATTTGCAATTTGTTATTTGAGATAGTAACTGATTTTCCACCACTATTGAATTGAACATCAAATCCCTTTGAACTCATTCTTTTCACTGATAAGAGATTGTAGGGAAACTCAGATACAATAATAGCAGGTATCTTTATGAAAACATAACTTAGTTTTATTGTTCAACACGCTCTGCTACCAAGTACAAGTGGATGTATAATATATCACTGTAACAACCCTGTATCCTGGTTTACAAAGAAACAAACATGCGTATCCCAGTCAACAGCTGAAGCGGAATACATAGCATGTGGAATGGCAGCGATGGATGTGGTATACTTTCAAGCGAATTATACCTCTTTTTGTACCTTTTATAGTGCTACCATTTGCTATTTTTATTTCCATTTTATTCTCCATTTCTTCAACATTTTCCATAAGCTTTTCCAAATTTTCTGATACCCAATGATTTGTGGCACCACTATCTAAAATGAATTTAACGGATCGAGTATTTCCTAGTAATTCTGAGGATAAAGCGCCATTTTTCTCGATATTTTTAGCGGAAATTAAATCAAATTCTTCTTCTTGATCATCTTCGCTCTTTGCAACATTTGACGTATGTCTTGTCGTCTTGCCTCTTCCACGTCCTCGAGAGTTTCCTCTCCCTCTCTTACCCGCGATATCCATGGCCGCGATATGACGTCTGAGGCGTCTGTTGAGTTTGCACATCCTTGTTTGATGGACACTCATTTTTGAAATGTCCTTTGCCTCTACATGTGTGACATATTACATTTTCGTACCTCATCTGTGAGCTATTCTTATATTCACCTGGAGAGTAGAAAGAGCAGTTACCGTCGTTATCGACCTTATCACCTGCATTGGAGTTCTCTTTGTTTTTGAGTTCAGTATCCAATAACCTTGTTTTTACATCAGAATACGAATATACTGTCGCGTCTTTATTCATTATCGTTTCTATCGATGTAATGACGCTCTCAAAGCTTTCCGGCATTGTCAGAAGAAGGTAACACGTTTTGTCGGTATCATCGGTTGCAACTTTGCTTACGCCATCGAGTTCTTTTGTGAGTTTTTCGAATTTAGTGAAATGATCTTGTAATTCGCCATCGACGAATTTCATTTTCAATAGCTTTCGCATTATAAACATCTTAGATAATGCGCTTTTTGTCTGGAAGACATTTTCCAGATTTGCAATCATTTCTTTGGCGCTTTGTGCATTCTCTATGTATTCAATATACTTATCTGATATTGACTGTGCGATGATGCATTGAACTTTTACGTCTTTAGCTTGGAAACTGGTCAAATCTGCACTTGTGAGTGCTGCGATTTCTGTGTCTGTTTTATCTAATGCTACGAGTTCACCCTCTTTATTCAGAACAAGACGTATTCTATATTTCCAAGTGGAAAAATTATCTGCCTTTAGCAGGGGAAAGGGAACCGTAGACGTAGCCATTTTAGGTTAAGCACGTGAACTCTTTCACTTTGAGCCTGTATATGTAAACAAACTTTTCTCTGTAAATAATTCCGACGTAATTACAACTAACACACGTCTATATATCTCCAAATTACTAGTGTCGGCCCATAACCTGTGAGAGATATTATTTAATATTGGAATTATATTGCCAAATACAGTTAGACAACACGTTGATTAGAAAAGACTTTAGTCATTCAACCAAACTTGATAGAATACATACATCCGTTATAACAATAATAATACGCGCATGCGTATTGTACATACATTGTTTAACCATATTTAAATTGTACATATGATATATTTGACAGTTGATTCCTCGTAAGTGTTGATTACCAGATAATCTCTGGGGTTGAAATCACTAACTCATTCAGATCAAGCCATTAAATATCATTAATTAAATCGGACATTAATAGATCCTAGATAGCTCATAAGTGATGTTTTACGACTGGTTGAGAGACGAGTAATTAGTTCTTACTTTTTACGAAACGCTGAAGGTTTCTCTCCCGTTAAATCAATCATATAATTGATTTAAATTACTTACGGTGTATTTGGTTTTACAATCATAAGACCGCTGTGAGAGGTATCCTATACCTGGGGATTGTAAAGAAAAAACTTGGATAGACTGAAAACAAGGACGATGGATTACTGGAGAAGAAATTATGGTCTTACAAGTTCGGGCAAGAGGAGGAATGGAGAAATTATACCAAGAACGGAAAATGATGTGGATACAATCGACAGTAGAAAAACAGTAGAATTGATACTGCCACATGAAAAGAATACGAAAAGACAAACGTACCCAAAATGTGGAAATGGGTACCAAAAGGAAACAGAAAATGAGGACGATCGAACCGTTCGAGGGAACAAGAAAACGGGAGATGTAAGCAGACGTGGATGCGAGAAGCGCCGGTCAGTGTAGTTCGCCACGTTAAGTTAGTAAACACTAGTAAACGTTACTAACACAGAATCGGTCTTTGCATATGATGAACGAGTTCTTCAATTCTTCAGCTGGGATCAATTTGACAGCTTATTTCGTGACACTTCCATTCTGCCGTGGTACAGAGAAAATATCAATATGCGACACACACACACACACACACACACACACACACACACACACACACACACACACACACACACACACACACACACACACACACACACACACACACACACACACACACACACACACACACACACACACACACACACACACACACACACACACACACATCTTGTAATTCCTCTTCCTACTGACCACCACTCTATGATCAATCACACGAGTTGTATCTTTGGCATACTATCTACCAGTAGCGTGGCGTCCATGTAACCGCTCTTGCCGGCGGCAACAGTACTGGAAATAAGAGAAAATAATGTTAATTATATCACAAAATAAATAGTTTATTTATTGAATAATTTGAAATCCTCACAATATTAGTAAGGAAGCTTGAAGGAAAGCATAGCATTGCTTTCGAACTGCTGAGCACTTGCAACGTCATGTGTTGCCGGCTCAGACATCGGGAATGTTTTTACTGCGTACGGTCATTGACCCCGTAGTAGTTGTCACTGTACAAACTGCGGGAGGGACACACTCGTTCGTCTAATGTGTTGGCCGCTGCTGTATAAACCGGCAAAACGCTCAGTTAGCAGCTATGTTGGTTTTTGGAACTGACCTACAGCAGATACTACGTACCTATTTGTGTTTTGTTTGTTTAGTCATGTGATTCTCTGTTTGTCTTTATTATTTCTAATTCGATTATTTGTGTTCTGATTTATTCTGTGTAAGTATAATGATAATGAGAGTCAGATCCCGTTGAACCGGCACTCTCTTCTTCTTCCAGCGAATGATAGAAAATGCTCTAAAAAGAACGCTTGGTACAAGAAAACATTCAAATTAATTTTTAGGTTAAGTTTTAGGCCTATCACAACCGACAACAAGTGTTATGTACCTACGCCAAGCTGTCTACTATTCTGTGCATTATGTTCATAATTCGTAATTATGTCTGTTACTACTACTACTACTACTACTACTACTACTACTACTACTACTATTATTATTACCATCATGATTATTATTGTTATTATTACTAATGTCATTTCCGACTTCCTTCTACCGCTTTTCTCTAGACATCCACTTCGCCATTAGCTTCACAGCTTTTTCTCTGACTTGTCTGTTTCTGTTCACTTCACTTGACCATAAATCCTTTTAAGAATAAGATTAATCTTCCTTTTATGAATATAAGCTATTGTTCGCGTTTTTTTTTCTTGATGACAAAACCAACTTTAAGTTTAACCTTTAGCCTATAGGCTATTAGTATTTTGCACAATATTTATGATTCGTTCAAGTTGTTCTCCCGCAACGCACATAGTAACATCATATTAGAAATAGTAATGTTATTATATAATTTTATTTTAATTAATTATTTTTTTCCGGTGAAGGGTTTGTGAGGATCGGTCAAAAATATATCACAAATTTTAAATTATTATTTATGTCGACGTTTCCACAATACTTAAAACATATTATTCACAGTTGTGTGTTTGGTTTCGTAACAGCTCAGCAACAATTTTCCTGATGATGACAATAAATACTGTCGAAACGTCGACACAAATAATTTAAAATTTGTGATACATTTTTTTACCGATCCTCACAAACCCTTCACCGTTAAAATTCATTGATTGACGGTCACTACGAATTTAAGGATTTAATTAATTATGATATTTGTTAAATTATTCTATACATAAAATTATGATATTTTATATTAATTATAATACAAAATCTACAGTTAATAGTAATTGTAATGGAACGTTATTCTTATTATGTTTAAGGTCACGCGACATCGTGGGCACAACAGGCGGCCGTCGCGGGTTACGCAGCGACCGGAGGCCTGAGCGGCTACAACGGAGGTTACCCAGGAAGCGGAAGTGCCGGCGGCGGCGATATGGCCGGAGGTCAATATTACCAGAGCACCGCGGGACAACAGTGCGCCCAAGCGTCCGCCTCGCCCTGGGTACGACACCATCAGTCGTCGACATCGAAACCCGTCGATGTGCCCACACCTTGGTCCGACAACTACAGGTAGGCAAGTAATTACGATAATATGTAATTTCAGTATCATCATAATCGCTGTTATAAATCGCTTACAATATCTTAACAAATCTTCGCTATTTGTTAGTCCCAAATATTGTGGTCAGGGTGAAGTAATATTTTTAAAATTATAATCACTAAAAGAAACTTAGGCTATATAAGAACATTATTGGTTGAACATTCCGGCCGTATGAGTAATTATTACAGATTACACTGACAAAACATATTTAGTTTTAATGATTATTAAGTATTTACAAAAAGCCCAAGAGGAAATAAAAAATTGATCAATATATATCCATATAGGCCTATATTATATAATAAATAAACTCATGTGTTTATTTAAAATATATGAAAATAAGTAAACTCATGTAGGCTAATATTTTTCATTAACAAAAAGCCGTGTCCTCAGATTTTATCGAAAACGATCAGCTATCTCAAGGTGATTAAGTTAACTATATGAGAATGTTAAATTGATAGAAGGCTGACATTGCCCAAGTACATAAGCAAACTATTATGATTAAAATTTGTAATTATCTGTGAAGCGGTTTTTCGGTAGACGTTCCCATATATTCTTATCCTGATACAGTGAAAGCTTGATTAGCCGGCATTATCAGCTGGCCGAGTAGCATGCTCAAAACAGAAAGACTGTCGCGAACTAGGCCTACATTTTATCGCATTCTTTCCTTGTCGCCAGCCTCTTTCGAAAGAAACGCAATAGTTTCCTCTGAATTCTCGTTCTGTTGTACACCTTCATTCAACCTTACGTCAGAGGCGAATGTTATAAGACAAGGGTACATTCGTGCTCCTTTAAAAAATGATTAGTTAGCTGCTTGAGCCGCAGAACTGTTTTGAACGAAACAAATTTATTATTAGATAAATTTCAGTACTTGATGATGTTTCAGTTATCAGAGAAATTACAAAAACACCGATTACTCTGCTATTTGTTTAGTGAAATAACAATTGTATAGCAGGTAATCATACAATAACAATTGTATAGCAGATAATCATACAATAACAATTGTATAGCAGGTAATCATACAATAACAATTGTATAGCAGGTAATCATACAAAACTAAATACTCTGAACTATTACTGTACTGGTTTCTTAGATAATTTATAACCACTATCACCAGTGGTTGATTTCTAAACGTAGGATAGGTGCCGGAACGTATCAATTCAAAAGTTGTACAGACACAGATATACTTAGGCCTGTATTTTATATTAGCTCGAGATCTTGTTCACTGAACAGTCTGTTTTCAATAGATTTTTTCAGTGCCTCATACAATTTTTCAGGGTCTACGGGTTTATTGTTTTTCCTACCTTCCTTTTTTTGAAGCTGAACGCCGAAAAAAGTTAAGTTTTGTACCGCTTTCAGGGCCATAGAATAATGGGAGCCTGGTACTGATTTTCTGCTTTTAAATATAGAAGCTGTAATTTTCAGTTTTTCACTAGCAAACCCAGACCAACGTTGCGCTTTTGCAAAAAAAAAAGAACGATGAACGATGGTAGTTAAGATAAACACATTAGTGGGGTTAGTGGTGGTGTTTGATTTTGACAAATGTTTAGTTTTGTAGTAGGGCTGATGAGGGGCGCAAAATTTAAAAAGTAGTAGTACATTTTTGTAATAATTAGGTTTTTCTTTTCGTATATATTTTTTGGGTAATTTATTTTTGGATCCAAGAGGTTCCGGCGCGTTCCCCCTGAAATCAAACGCTGACTATTACTAAACAACAAATAATTTAGTCCTAGTTTCTAAGTTTATGAATGTTTTTATAGATATCTATATAGCCAAAGGTCAATGTCTAATACTTTTTACAAATATACATAGGCCTAACTAATAACAGCACCCGTTTTCAACCGCTTAGAAAACGCTCGTTGAGACAACTGTACACTATGATAATTGTCGATTTTGCTTCAGACTGGCGGACAAATTAAAATAACTTGTAAACTATTAATAGGGCGGCGTCCCTGTTCGTGGCTTTCTTCTACTTTTCTACTATTTATTACGCTTACGTTTTTAGTCACGCTAAAACAAAAACATTCTGTTGTATGGGGTCACTGTTTCGTATTCTGTTTCTTACGTGTAGGGCCTATTTGTGTATTTTCCGCTTTTGAGAATATTGACACCGCCCGTGTAAGCTTGAGACAAAAATTTTTCCTCTTCGTTTTTCCCTGTTATCGAGGATACTCAGGTTACCTTCGATGTTTCAAGAACTTTGAGAGTAATTTTTGAAAGCCCAACCAATTTATAAATGTTGGGTCATTCGAATCAACCTTTGGCGTACTTCTATTATCGATAACATTTTTTTCACGTTCTCTTGTCAGTTGGATGATCTTCTAAGTTGAACTAAATTATTTTAGTGTCAAAAGTTTGTTCTATTTGATCCATTTTTGTTTTTCTTCACAGTGGTTTATATCATGTACTTGCACGTGATAAATGAAAATAAAATGAATTATTTAATGAAATAACAAAAACAGAAGAAAATTTAATTTTTGATTGCAGATACCGAACAAATATGTGTATGTACATTTTATTTATCTTTTTAAACACTTTTTGCTTCAGTCTATTTCTTGATGCATATATAATTTATTTAATATTTATAAATTCTTTATCTCAAGATGTTTTTCCCTTATTTGGTACATGTTTCGGGAATCGTATTGTTCCCATCCTCAGCCTTCCTGATTTTATATCTTGTGGAGTATTTGTGTGTATTTCTGTATTAACAAAAAGCTAATATATACACCACAATCACACACAATAACACCAGTATAAAATACCAAAAACCAACAGGAAACACATAACGACAACCAACCAAAACACAAATACTCCAGAAGATATAAAATCAGAAAGGCTGAGGATGGGAACAATACGATTCCCGAAACATGTACCAAATAAGAGAAAACATCTTGAGGTAAAGAATTTATAAATATTAAATACATTTTATTTATCTTTCACGAACAATTGGTTCATGAAAAACAACGTACGCGAAAGAAATGCCAAATGCAATTTTAAGTTTAGCTCTCGCCGTTAGTCACCTAACAGCCAAATTAACCGACGGCTGTTGTACTAGCCTCATCGATTTAACGGCCCGTTAGTCACCTAACAGCCAAGTATCTCACTTCAAGTTAACCGACGGCTGTTGTACTAGCCTCATCGTTTTAACGGCCCGTTAGTCACCTAAAAGCCAAATATCTCCCTTCAAGTTAACCGACGGCTGTTGTACTAGCCTCATCGTTTTAACGGCCCGTTAGTCACCTAAAAGCCAAATATCTCCCTTCAAGTTAACCGACGGCTGTTGTACTAGCCTCATCGTTTTAACGGCCCGTTAGTCACCTAACAGCCAAATATCTCACTTCAAGTTAACCGACGGCTGTTTTACTAGCTGTTACCTTTGACTGAGCCGCTCAAACGGGTCATCTCCCGTTGAACCCTTAATGAATTATTTAAAACCATTAAATTCTTAAACGTAGATCGGTAAAACTGGACATAAGTTTTGTAAACGTTGCCACATTTAAAAATTAAACGATATTTCAACAGTTATTATGCGAAACAAGTTGTTAGTGTACAACACTGTCTTCAAGCCTGTGTGAACATAAGGCTTACAGCTTTGGGGAACTTCATCTAAATCCAATATCGCCATAATGGAAAGGTTTCAGACCAAGGTCTTGCGTGCCATAACCAACGCACCACGGTTCATCTATAGAGACCTGGACCTGCCCTCAGTCAGTGAAACCATTGCGATGTTGACCGAAAGATATGTGAAACGGCTTGAAGAGCACATGAATATTTAGCCGTAAATCTACTACACAACAGCCTGCAGACAAGACGTCTAAAGTTAACATTTCCTCTGGACTTACCTAGACTCTAACACTATAAATATATTATACATAATCTGTTACTTTTAAATACTTATATAGAGAACTAGTCAATTGACTAGTTCTCTTCATTCCACGTATTCTGTAAACAATTATGCTTATTGTTATGTATTAACAGATTGGGCATAAATAAACGTAAAAATAAAAAATTTTCAACAGTTTGGAATCAATTTTTTTAATTTACTTTTTTGAGACATTTTGTTTCATAAAAGTATAGATAAATTTCTATCCAAATAAATAAATAAATTATTGTAGGTAACCATGCGAAAGCATATTCCAATAAAATTACGTTATTCAGGTACCTATAAATAAACCTATAAGGCCACAAGTAAAATATTATAAGTTGAAGTAGAAAGCCAAAATGGAACTAACAGTTATTACGTTAAGAAAATATCAATACAACTATTACTATATTATATAGTAGTACAGAAGATGGGAACTTAGGGCTAATTGAATTAGGCCTACAGATACTTATACATAATTATAGTAATAACAGTAATAAAGACATACACAAACACGCACACGACACACACACACACACACACACACAAAACACGTATATGGAAATAACAGGGCCATTTAACGCTTTGTTGGCCGGAAGGCGTAATCTAAACCAGTGTTAATTACCCATCTGTAGCAAGAGGTGTTGATCCGCGGACGGTGTACACAATCGATAGCGACAGACCGCTTTCTATAAGCGACATGTCTTTTTTAACCTATTATTATTTTTATCACCAGTGATCTTTTTATATAACAAGAATAAGAATACAACGACCCTAACGTAAGAAGAAGTAACGACATCGTTAATATTTATCAGGAATGGTATTCAGATGTTAAAACTAACAACTTATGTCTCGTGTGTGTTCAACTAGTTTTATGTAGTTTTTTTGTAAATTGAAACTAAATTAAATACAAATTAAAATTTTAATTTAATTTATACTAGAAAGTATGCTTAAGAAACTTAGTAGGGTAAAACTGAGGGCACTCGATAATGTAGGAACAATGCTGTAGTATAGGTGGCAAATAATAGCAAGAGGTAAGAAATCACAAAGGAAAATGATAGAGAAAGACGAAGCAGTCCGCCGATGGAAAATCTCCAAAAATTTAAGTAAACAAGTTTAGACTAAAGAAACAGAAAGAAGAAAAAGGAGATATTTCTGCAATTTAGTCAGTGAATTCTTCCCGTCTTTACGTATACTACGGAAACAAATATCTTAACTACATGAAGAATGGAGAAGCTTAAAGTGGCCTAGAGAAAAATAGAACAGAGCTCTATTCTATTCAGAAGAATCGTGTATATAGCTCTGAAGGACCCCAAGCACAACATATATCTCATGATTATACAAGTAACCGACATTAACCAAGCGATTCCATTTTGATGTGAAAACAGGCAAGACTTTGCGCGAACGACAACGATAGACGAACGAAGATGCTCTATCTAACAGCTAAAAGTAATAGTCATACAAGATAATATTCAATTTAATTAAAAGATCTATTGTTTCACCTTTGTAAAAATAAATAGTACCCATAACAATAACAACAACAACAACAACAACAACAACAACAACAACTACTACTACTACTACTACTACTACTACTACTACTACTATTAGAGGCAAGAGCCCATAGTATGCAGCGCTTGCAAGAACCTGGATTGAAGTAGATGGATTGCTAAGCTTACAGACCACTAAGAAACCTGGCTTAACATAGAGCATGGACAGAATAACTTTTGATAAACACTGTTCCTCGCTGGATATTTTGAGCCTACACTATGGTGAACGAATGGTGATATGGGACTTATCACAATGATGCGTGTCACACAGATGTGCCCGACCATGGCCGGCTCTAGTAGAAGGCCGGAATATTAAACGTGGCAACACTGGAACCAGCTGGTATTTGAGGCCGACTAGACGATCTCTTAATTTATGTATTTTAATAATCAAATCGCGTCATTTTTAATTGCCGCTTAACACCGTTTTTATAATTCTTTGTTTTTTTGCAAATTCAATTTTTATTGTGTAAAATACAGTTATATTATTTAAGAAATATGATAATTAACTCATTCATATGATACGAATTCAATAATTCGAACAAAATTAATTAATTAGGTTTAACACTAATTCACTAATGTCTTTAACTTAAACGTATAATACTAAGTGCGCAAGGACCTATAAATTATATTTAGCTATAAATAGGCCTACTCATGATTTTAGAAATGCTATAAAATTAAATCAGAATATAACATGTTCACTTTAGCTATTTTATTACACTGTGCTTACAGGCCTCAGACGCAAGGTTGCCACGTTTAATATTCTGGCCTTCTACTAGAGCCGGGTATGGCCCAACGCGTAAGCATAGGCTTGGGGGTATTAGTTGAAAATAATCCAGATAACACTGTCAGAGAGATGATAAAGAATGAGGATCAGGGTATTACACGGATGGTGAATACATGATTACAAAGTCGCTAAGTGCATTGAAGAATTCTTACTCAAGAAAAAAATGCAGATGAATTTTTTCGAGACACATGATGTCACTGAATAACATATTCAGAGTGTAATAATTTATATACATTGTACGAATATATATGTGCGTGCCTGCGTGTGTGTGTGTGTGTGTGTGTGTGTGTTGAATATCACAGAATGCACAATAGTGTGTAGGATAAGAACATGGAGTTAAGGAGAAAAAAGATTCCATCCTAAAAAAAATGCGAGAGGAATCCCAGGATGGATTTACAGTGTCAGGAAGAATAAAGGTGTACGATTTTTAGTGGTAAGAATCCCACATGCTGACAGAGAGCGGTATCTTTTTGAAGATCTTCCACAGTCCGTTGTAAAAAAAAAACTTCTGCTGCTCTTAAAATAAAAATAAAAATAATATTATTAATTATATTCCTTTTTGTATTTTTGTAGGCCTACCATTGGAATGATAGGCATAGAAGGACGGTAGTGTGGCAAGAACTACGTCTCAACCACTTATTCTTGTCTTAAACGTTGCCGTAGTAGGTACCCGAACCCGAAACCTGTATATTAGTAGCTAATCACACACAATTAGCACTGGCATCAGTAGCGTGGCGTCCATGTAACCGCTGTTGCTAGCGGCAACAGTAGTCTACTGGAAATAAGAGAAAATAATATTAATTATATCACAGAATAAATACTTTAGTTATTGAATAAATTTGAAATCCGAACAATATTAGTAGGAAAAGTTGAAGAAAAGGTTAGCATTGCTTTCAAACTGCTGGGCGCTTGCACCGTCTTGTTTTTCCGGCTCAGACGTCGGCAAAGTTTTACTGCGTGTGGTCATTGACCTCGTAGTACTTGTCACTGTACAAACTGTGGAGAGGGGGACACAGTCCTCCACCCATGTGTTGCCGCTGTACAAACCGGCAAAATGCTCAGTTAGCAGCTATGTTCGTTTTCGGAACTGACGTACAGCAGATACTACTTACCTATTTGTGTTTTTGTTCGTTTAGTCATATGTTTCTCTGTTTGTCTTTATTATTTTTAATTCGATTATTTGTGTTCTGACTTATTCTGTGTAAGTATAATAAGAGTCAGATCCCGTTTAACTGGGACTCTCTTCTTCTCCCAGCGAATGATGAGAACATGCTCCAAAAAGAACACTTGGTACAAGAAAAAATTCGAATAATTTTTAGGTTAAGTTTTAGACCTATCACAACCGGCAACAGGTGTTATGTACCCATTCCAATGACTGACACCCCCCCCCCACTAAATATAATAAAACTCGGTGTTAATAATAGTACTATAATTTAAATATATTACGTTAATACTTGACACAATTTAATATGATGTGGTAGGTTGCAGTAAGGACTGAACTTCCTTACATCACATTATGCCTTAGGGGTGAGATTCAAAGTCAAATAATAATAGACGATGTGAATCACGCGTTTTTCTGCTGTGATAGATGGAAAGAGGAGAGGCAAACTCTAAACAATGTAGTGGGACAGATCGGAATAATGGTGGAGAGTGAACACCACTGGGATCAGGTAGCAGCCTACGTAGAGAAGGTACTAAGGCAAAAGAGGGAAGCCGAAGATGATCTTTCTAGGGCCCCTGACAGAATAGGAGAAAACAGGTAACGTGGCCCCGCTGAAGGTTTACAACAGATGAACGTCCACAGGACGAAGTACAAATGGCATCACCTTGAAGTATTGCGAAAGCTAAGAGTCCTGAGGTGTATCCATGCCGTGGACAGCATGGTTTGTGGTTTTGGTGGGTGGGAGTCCCACACACCGTAGGAGTGCGGGACCCTCCTGTGGTGAACATTAGTTTTCCACAGTCTCGCTCGTAAAAACAGAAGTTATCAACATAGTAACACATCGTCTAATATACAGTGGCAATATATTCGCTCGTTTCAGTTCAGTTTTACCAAGTTTTTTGACAGCATCTTACATTGTGTGCCTTCCACTTAAGTTTCTACGTAGTTCACACCTAGTTGTGGTAGTTGGCGTTCTTGTATTCACTGAACGTTAAACTATCAGTTGTTGCGATATTCATTTGTTGGTACTGTACCTTTATCCATTCCTGCAGGCATTTTCGATATTTCGATTATGCGATTGTTTGGCTTCGATCTTTAGTGAATATCGCACATAATTTTATGTAGGTAGAAGAATTATACAAATTTAATTTCGTATGTTGCAAAGTAGTTGGCTGGCGATTGCAGTTGGTGTTCTTGGTCCTTTTTTTTAATGAAAAATGATTGTAGCAGTAGCATATCACGGTTGCGTACCTGAGGCGCCAAGAGTTGATGTTGTTAGGTTAACATGAGAACTGAGATTACACGTGGAAAGCGATTCGTGTGTAATGTAAAAATTTTTTTTTTTTTTTTTTTTTTTTTGCGGAAACTACGAAAAAACCAACTCGATAGTAAGTCCAAGGGCCACCCCTTGCCTATTACTATCCATGTCTCCTTTTTTGTGGCAGAACTCGGTTTTCAGTAGAACACGTTTTCCCAGTAGTACTCGTTTTTTCATCAACACTCGTTCTGTGAATAGATCACTGGAAAACCACCGAACTCGAAAGTAAGGCCACCCCTGGCCTATTACTATACATGTCACTTTCTTGTGGCAGAACTCGTTTTTTCGGTAGGCCTAATATTCCTTTTCCACCAAGTACTCGTTTTGTGGCTAACCAAAAAGAAACGTCCATTATGTACAATATGTAAAGCGAAACGTTGTCATTCCTTAATACATTATTTTTTTGTGTTTTCCATTAACTATAAATATTTATATTTTTCAGTTTACATTTGCTGTTACAGTTTTGTTAATTTGTCAACTCAAAATCGTCAGGTTCTGTATTTTAAGTGTTACTGTGTTATAAGCATTGTATGTACACATTAAACGTTATGTTCTCCCCAACCATGGCTTTTATTTATTCCAGCGGTAAACTAAAAATCAAAAATCATGTCACCAAACCTCACAAATGAAACAACACGTATTTTCGCTTTGCATTAAGAAATAGGACAAATTGAAATTAGTACACTTCTTCTTTTCTACATCGTAATATATCGATACAATCGCATATGAAAAGCATGAAAATGTACTGCAGAAATGGATAAAGGGACAGTTCCCATTTGTCTAATTCTGTATCGCTTCTTTTCTGCTATCTGAACGAATGGATGATCTATTGTTATTCGTCTCTTTACTTGTAACAAAACATAGTTTCTATTGATTGAATTTGTGATGTGCATTTTTTCTATTCACCCACGTCGAAAAATATATAAAACAATTGATCGTTCAACAACAGCGTGGGACAATAATACCAGCTCATTCACTCCACTCTGTTCTCTTTCAAGATAGGATCCGCCATAGTGATCTGCAAAACTTTGCGAGCATAGCAAACTTAGACAACATGTATATTGTGGCTTCCCTCATTTACCATACAATTATATCAGCCAACGTGATCAGTAGTAAAATTAAGTGATTTAGTATATGAGAGGATTAAATAGTGTAAAATGCAATTTAGAAAGATTGTTAAAACCTTTGTAGTGGTAAAAATTTAGTTTACCATTAAAACAATGGTAAACGGATATTCATTTCATAATGTTTTTTACTCAATAATATTAGAAAATTTCTCAGTACTCAGAACCGTTTAAAATTTGTTTAAAGTTAAACATGTTGTACAGATATGATATACTAACCAATGTATAAGTATGTAAAATTGTTTATGAAATTTATAAAAAGTAATTACTCGGTAACAGAGAACAAACGTCCGTCCTTTGTGAGGTGGAGTAAATCGAGGAGCATGTACAGATCTCTAACTATTGGACTCTTTTAGGTCACAAAATTTTAATAATAATAATAATAATATAGGTGTGGGTCATACTACAAAATATCCATTAATTATTCTTAACTGTTACACATGCCGCCGCACTTTTGATTCCCGCAACTTCCTAGAAAAATGTTACGGTGCCAATATATGAAACCGACGGTAACACAATTTTAATCAAAGTAACAAACGAGTTTAATTTACAGCCATCGTATGATTTTACAGACTACTAATTAAATTTCACTTTTGCTTATTTTATTTCGTTCTCATTTTCCTCTATAATGACGAATCAAGTTCCATAAAGTCAATAGCGGATAAGAAAACAAGAGTCTCCCCTCTACAGTACCACCGCTACCATTGTACTTCAGAACACGCACACACACACACACACACACACACACACACACACACACACACACACACATGCGCGTACGTACGCACACAGTGGCTTTCCATTCTTAGAATTACATAATTACAAAAGCTACTGTTGATTATAGGCTTTTACACAGAATGATAGCGTCTCTGTTGTTTGCGGTAGCCGTGATAGCGGTGGCAGTGGTGGTATTATTATTATATGAGACATTTGTATCTGTCTACAGTAATCATAGAATCATTGCGTTAGACACGCTGCCTCTCGGTTCACGTCCAGACTGGGTTCGGTAGCGAACCCGCAGCCCCAGATTGATTAATCTACTGGCCACGAATAGCGGGGACTTCGCTTGAAAAATGTACATATACGCTACTTTGGACAGATAATAATCAGTGAATCAATAACATGATTGTTATGATCTTGTTTTATTTACACATTTAAAGACAGAAAATATTTAAATTTTTGTACTTAAATACGTAGAAGATACTATTGTGGACATAACGGTTACGAATGGCTTATGGAATTTGTTGTTCTCGGTTTCAGTTGTAACTAATTACTACTTCATCATCATCCTGTCACCGATTTTGTTACCCTATTTCAGGGTCTAACGTATCCTTGGTTTTCCAGTGACCTTTCAATCTTGGACGACAGATTAATTTTTATATGACTTTGGTATGCTGTTATTGTGACCTTTGTCGTGAGCCCTTTAGTAATGTCTGCAGTCGTTTTATTCTTCATAGTGATTGCATAGTGTTGTTCCTTAATAATTCATTAAAAATTATTTATAAATTAAAATTATATTTACCTTTTACCTTTAATCACGTATTGCTGTCTTTACACTTGGCAGTATTCACGCTACATGTCAACCACGTACATTAATATTAATTATTGTCCTGTTTGGTATTCGGTAAACATTTTAAAAACATTAGCAAAAATGTGGTACTTTCATGGAATTAATTTTTTTATCAAATCGTTTCAGCCAGTAAAACTATTTTTTTAAAAGAGTTAGGCCTACGTCAATAACATGAATGCATGTTTCATGTTATTTATGTAACTTTGGAAATAGCCTCGCCGGCCGAAATAATTTTCAGAGTTTGACAAATGAACAAATTTTATTAGTTTTTGGAAACACCAAGTTCCCAAACCTAAGTTTCGTTATTTCTTGACCGTGCAATGTGCTAGTAAGGCAGTGTGACTAGGACTATGCTACTCTGCCTTTAGTTTCTCTGGCCTATATAACTGGATACGTATAAGAGCTGAGTGGGCCAAAATCCTGACAACATCGTCATATAGTCCTGAGGTGAATCCAACCTGAAACGGATTCAAGGATGTACGGCGCGGCGTTCCGCTTTGGAAACTAACGTTGGACATTACTTCTGTTAACCTCTTGATTCGACTACTAATAATTTACACTGATTTTTAACGTAAAACTCCATGTAAATGACACAAATATTTTGTAAAATTATCCCAATCCTATCGCAAATCATGTTATGAAGAGCACACTGCAGGCAGCCAACAGCAAACGTTTGTGGGCTGTGTCATTGACCCGCTTATTTCTCTTTAAACTTTTTCTGCGAATTGCTTAAAAAATCGCAAGTATTCAGACAACGTTTAATGAACGTAAAAAGGCCCACTTGTGACAAATGGTAGCGAAATGTGTACCCTTAACAATCGATAGCATATCCATCAGAAAGATTCCAAGTAAAATTACGCGGGAGGACTGTAGGGTCAACATCTAACGGAATTAAAAAGTGAAAGAAATAGAAAAGAACTGTATACATATTACGAAGGTCGCTTAGCATAACCTCTACATTACAATACTAGGACGTAAGTGTGTGACTCCATGTACTGAGCGTGGACGACAACAGTCGTGGACGTCAAAACTGAACAAAAATGTCGATGGTTGATAGCAGTCCTATTATAGGATTGCGACAGATAAACGGTGGTAATGGAAAAGACCGATGGCAGTTAATTGTGTCTGTTGTGAACCACTTTGTCTTATAAAATAACAAAAATAAATGAAACGGTTGAAGAAATTTTAGTTATAATAAATTCTTCAATTCATGGGATTGCGGTATTTCTCTTAGTATCCGATGATTAACCAAAATTTTTTCTTGCAGAGAATCGCAAATTTTCTCAGTTTATAATCGTTACAGAGTTGAATTACTTCGGAATTTTCAAAACACAAGTAGACCTAAGTATATGTAATTGGAGGCATCTTTCGTAAAGAAAACTACACAGAACATAATTAATAAAGCTATGTTCTTCACTGTTCCGCCAGTAAAGGAAAAAAGTTAAAAATTGAATTTTCATTGCGGATGATTCTCTAAGAGTAGTTTTAATTTACACGTGTTTTTTAATGGACATGTACATGCATGAAAAAGAAAAATTAAGAAGGACAGGAAGGAGGAAAGGAAAAATAAGAAAGAAGGTAGAAAGAGAAACATAATGAATAGAATGAAGTAGAGAAAAGAGATAGCGACATTGAACTACTTTTGAGCTTCAGATTACAGAAACAGATATGATTTGTACTTCGAATGGGAAAAACTTAAATGTCTTGGCGATCTGAATTATTTTTCTTGACTTATTATCCCCTGATGTCCTAACGAAACAACTGAAAAGTATTAAAGAATAGGCCTATAGTTTTTGTTTTGCTAGAAATGTAGAAGGACAACAGTTTTTCAGTAGCATGGATGTTACTTTCATGGATTACTGCCTTAATAAAGTTAAATAAAAAGCAATATCTCAAATTAAAAATTGAAGAAATAATCCACTAACATTGGTAACTTAAAGGGAAGGACGTTAATGAGTATGTGTGTAGGCCTACTTTTATAAATGTATTCGACTGAAATATTGCAGATGAAGGAAGAAATCAAGTGATGCGGACATGGTAACATTTGACAAAACTATTCCTCCTTCACGCCTGGTATCCCGAGTAAGCGAGCCGAGGCAAGCCGAGTGGGTAAGACAATGACACGAATTAAAATGATGGAGCATTTCATTATCCTCGGCTGCCTACTGTGTAATTCGCGCGGCGCGAACAGAAACGGGTTTGTGAGTGAGTGTGTGTGTGTGTGTGTGTGTGTGTGTGTGTCCGCGCGCTCTCTCTCCTTGTTCCTCACACGCACTCACACACGCATTGTGGTCATTGCTACGCGCATTAAGCTACTGTCACTCATTGATCTTTCTTCTTCCCTAATGTGCTCTCACTGGTATACCACCCACATGCCACGTTCAGCTTTGCTTTATTGTACCAGCTCCCAGCTCTCTCTTTCTCTCGTGTTTTCTTTTAAACGTCTGTCTCTGTGTTCCTCCTCTTCTTGGACTTCTTCTTTATCTCTTTTTTCGACGCTGCTGCCGCAGTAACATCACGATATCTGGTCATTAAATTAATGTTCCCAGAGATGTTTATGGACGCAATCTACATCCACAGCCACGTTTCGGTGATGATCTGCACGCCCACTTTTCACGCCTTCACACTAATGAATTAACCGCCTTTTTTCCATTGCAACACACAGACACACACACCTAGATAGCCCTTTAATAGGTGGTTGGTGTTTATAGGCTAACGCTCGAATTATACAGGAGGCTGTGTAGAGTAGTGGTCAGAGGGCAAGTTTCGTGGTTTCAATTCCGTCTCATATAACGCCGGAATATACAGAAGACTGCGTAGCGTAGTGGTCAGAGTTCCAGGGTCGTGGTTTCAATTCCTTCCTACATAACGCCGGAACTATTCGGGAGACTGCGTAGCATAATGGTCAGAGAGCGAGTTCGTGATTTCGATTCCGTTTCATATATTGCCGGAAATATACGTGGGTCTGCGTAACGTAGTGGTCAGTGTGGGAATTTCGAGAATTCGACTGCGTCTCATGATGTACTCTACGTGGGTCCAAACGAGCATATGGTTCAAATGTTTACCCAATCGTAGCTACTAGTTACCCCGTTAGCAGCTGTATGTGCCCTAACAGAACTGGGACAGTTACTCACAACCGGTATTGTCAGAGATTAACAGATTAATAGATCTCAGTCGTAATTAAATTACTCCAATGCATTTATAATTGGGTTCTAATTTATCTTTATACAATTTTCTGCAGTTCCTTACTTTTATAAGAAATTTTCTGGTTATAATCGGGCATCCCTTGAGAGTACAAAATATGCTGATAAGCCGCAGGCAACCTTTTCCAGAAACCAACATAATAGAGGAAAAGTAATCTTAGTTGAACTTGGTATGAAGGCCGGACTCTGAGCATTTGCAGAGAATAAGGATCCGGGACTTGCGCACGTATTATTGCAAAAACAATACGCCATTATTAGATTCATAGAGTTAAAAAAACGATGAAACAGACATAATTAAAATTTATAAAGTAACTGAGGGTTCTAACAGAAACATACGGGTTAGATGAAAACAGCAGAAACAAGATACTGGAGTTAAAGGATTGTCCGTACTGACCACGTTAGGTAGAGAAGATACGTTGTAAGATCAGAATCCGCGTTTAAAGGTTGAGTGGGGAAGATTTAAGAAATAAGAGCAGCGATGGAGAGAACCTACAGCCTCGTAATGCCAAAATTAACTATGAAAATCGAATCATAAAATAAAAGGACCCACGGAAATGTATGATTATTGTAAATAATCAGAAGTCGCAACACACATACACAGTGCATGAGGTGTGCGCGGGCTGGGGCAAGTACGTAATTTCAGAAGGTGGTCGTGGTCGCAACCAAAGAGCGTAGATTTCATTATTATTTAATTACAAACGAATTTCAGTTCGACTTTTAAATCGTCCCTCGACTTATTTATTGTGTTGAATTATTTACTGCGGTACGATGGTATATAGATATCGCCGCCCGTTACGCAAAAGGCCGTATGCAAATTGTATACACGCGTAGACACGGTTACGCGCGCGTGATGTGTATACTTGCTTGACTCGCATATAGTGTAATATAGGCTACAGCATATCCGCAGTGAGATTCCTATCAAATTCAATCCCAAAATTTTGCACAGGCTAGAGAACAATAGTCAGTTATAAAAAGCAAGTTGGGTCCAAATAGGCCTACAAGATATTTACAGAGACGGCTCTACTAGGGGGTGCAATGGCTGCACCGCACTCGGGCGCCGGGTCCAAAGCCCTAAGTAGGCAATGTATTATAATTAATTTAGGATAATTTTGTGTAGGTATAACGTAAAGTAATTTCACTCTTCTAATCGTTATTTGGCTGCAGGTAGGTACAGCAGATCTGGCGTGACGTTTTATTGCAAAATCAAAATTATTACAACGATATGTGATACACGTGTATTACCTACGCGCGTACATTACCTACATGTTATTAGATGATGACACATTTACGTGCATGCGAAGTGTATCCTTAAGTCTAGGTACAGCAAAATTGAAAGCTAAAAGCACACGCGCAGAAACCAGTTTCTTCATGGACGAGTCCAGTTTGAAATTGTGAATGGCGGGAGGGTAACGGAAAATCAGTTTATTATTAATTTATGTTGTGGTTTTACAGTTCATTTAATCATTATTTAATTTTGTCGTTTAATTTCTATTAGTACTTTAATTATATAATTACATATTTTCATAATTTGTGTTATCGCCCAATAACGCGATTTGTTAAAATGGATACTGCTTATTCAAACTCGACTAGCAAAGACAGAAAATCTTCATCTCCTTCTAAGAAGAGTTGGATAAAGATAGGCGTGAGCGTCAAAATACACCAACTGAATCAAAATTAAGATTTTTTGAAAACGGAACTATCCATGCTAACTTTCGCACATACTTGAGGAGTTTGAAGGTTTTTTTAACGTCTTGCTTATCTTTACAATAAAAATAAATAAGTATAAAACAAACAGTACAGAAATAATAGTAGAATATTAGTTATATTATAAAGTCGAATATTTGTTATATTAGTACAAAAAATGTAAGTCGTATAAATTCATTTGCTCTCTCGTTATTTGGTACGATATATTGTAAAAAATTAATATTGTCAGCAAAGCTTTACAAAAATCTGACGTTGCTCTTTCAGAGACAGCAAAATAATACATCAAGTAAAACACGATTTAATCAAAACTCGTACTGAGTTCGTGTTCAAGCAAATAATTAGTAACGCAAAAACTGTTTCCGAAAAAGTTGATGCAGAAACTAAATTTCCCGTACCTACCCATTCCAGTCCCAGAAAAAGAATTTTTAATTATGAGGCTGTGGATGAACTCATCACTGATCCAGAAAGCTATTTTTAAAATAAATTTCTTATTCGAATTAACTCGATTAAGTCCAGAAAGGAGGACGTATAGAAATATATTATTTATTATATTGGTGGGTTTATATATTACAGTCTATGCTGATTCCCGCATCTCGATCGCCATTTCTCCCTATCCTTCCATTCATCATCTTCAATAGCTCGATCTCTCTTGCTTTTCCCAATTCCTGTTCTCCATCGTGTTGTCAGTCTTTCTTTTCTTCTCCTGTTCAGTGGTGTGTAAGTCAATGCTTTCTTTGACCACCGCTTCTTATCCATCCTCATTACATGACCATAACATAGCAACTGACTGGATTCTATTCTTTCTGCTTTTGTAAATACACGCCCTGTTTTCATTTTTATATCTTCGTTTATAACGTGTTACATTCTTGAAATATCACACGTTCTTCTTAAGAAGTCCATTTCCACAATTTCTATCATCTTTTTCTCTTTACTTGAAAGTTGGCAGCATTCTCAGCCATAAGTTAAAATGGGCTCCACGATAGTTGTGTAGATTGTCAGTTTAGTTTAAGGTTTCTTTTTGTTCGACCAAAGCAACGAGTTTAGCAAACGAATTGCCATTTTTCCCTGTTGTATCTTATTTTTGATGTAATTTTTTGTAGTTCCGTCTTCTGAAATAATGCTTCTCTAATATTTGAATTCGCTACACTTTCCGATTCTATGGATTTGCAGATCTGGGTCTTCTTCTTGCATGTCTCCTATTTTCAGATATTCTGTTTCAGTAGTGTTTATGTTTAGACCCAATTTCTCGTACTCCTCTTTCAATTTTCTAAACATATAGTCTGAGTCGCCATCGTCACACGCTATAATTACCTGATCGTCGGCAAATAGGAGAGTTGTTAAGCACTGCTCATCCATTTGAATTCCCATTCCTGATGTTTTCCTTCTCCAGTTACTGATAGCTTGTTGGATATATATTTTAAACAGGATAGATGACAAGCTGCACCCTTGTTTAAGCCCTTTTGTGGTAGGAAACAATACGTATAGAAATACATTTTTCACAAAGAGTTTAAAAGGAAATTTTGTGTGAGATTAGGATTGTGGGTTGTTATGCGCCAGGTCATGGGATCAAATCCTCTAAGAAGTTTCAAAACATGTACATCGTTCCTTACGTAAACTGCAATGTGTACAATTATACAGTTCTTTCTGTATATAGGATTCTCAGTCAAGTTAAATTTATTAGCAGCAATTTCAATTTTATTGTAACTTATTACAGAATTGCTAATTGCTTCGAGGTCTTTTGATGTATCCGTCATTAGCAAGTCCTAAACAAAGATTTCGTTGGTCGTGGCTTACGTCTGATACTGAAAGATCTCAACCAGTATACAGAAATTAGCAGTTCTCTAATAAATTATGGCAGTATCGGTATACTAGGATTGTATACTATAGGGTAAAGCAAAAGGAACATAATTTAAATTTAGCAGCTTTTGCTAATTAAGCGCTTCAAATATTCACAACATGAAACGAGACATTTTTATTCACTACGGTATAAACTTAGAAAGTGTTTTTTTTTTGTTACAGTCTGTTTACAAGTGGAGCCAGCCAAGTGTATGGACCAGCAACCAATTTGACTCCACACTCTCCGACAGAAGCGAAATCAGGTTATCCCTATTTTGGCCAGCTGAGCGGCATGGAGGCGGGGCTTTGCGGACGAGTCCACTGATCGACTTAGTAACAACGTGTGTGAAATATAGGCATATACGAATTATAAAGACAAAAGACTGAAACTGTGTTAAATTCGGCATATTTTAGTGGGAATCAATGTGCATATTGTGTGTTCCTAACGTCTTTAATTATACGGTGGGCACAGAAGATTCAGACATTTTTGTATTCATAGTGGTCATCACTGAAGAACCCAAAAGGAATTGTGTGCGAATTAAGTGTTAATTTTCATCATGAATTTTGACAGATCTTCTGAAGCCACCACGCAAGTACGCAAATTACAATTTAAGCATTTAGTGTGTACAGTATACTCATATCACTGTGATAATACATAGTGTTTGAAGCATTAGAACAGTGGTTCCCAAAGTGGGGTCCGCGGACCCCTGGAAGCCCACGACAATGTTTCAAGGGGTCCGTAGGCTCTTTTATGAAAAGCTAGAATATACCGTAATTATATCCGATTTTTTATGCTCTAAAATCTAAATTTTAGAATTTTAAAACAATTAGTACAAGATTCCAGTATTTATTTTTTGGTTCAAACTAATTTTAATTGTAAAATTAATTTCAAAATAATGGCTTTAATTTTGTCTTTAAACATGTCGTATAGCAGATCTGTTTGTCCGCCAAACTGACTAGACCTCTCTCTTACAGTACATGAAGAAGATTCATTGATAGAACTTTCAACTGACAGTTCATTAAAATTAGTTTTCGCAATTACAGTTAGCTGAATTTTGGTTATATATAATGACTGACTATCCTGAAGGCGCTAACAAATTCTGAAGCGTTTAATCGTGTTTCCCTCTACTTATACGTGTGAAACCGCATTATCCCTGCTCACGTACTTGAAGTCAAAGTTAATAAATAAACTCGATGTCGAGAGTGACTTAATATTGAAATTATCAGACACTAAGCCCAATATCGCAGAGCTAATTGTTCAAAACAAGCTTCATTGTTCACATTAAACTATGCCTGATATAATTAGTATTATAAGTTTGCAAGTTAAGGGAATTTTGATTTTAATACATTTTAATTAAAATATAAGAATTTCTATCATATTTACTGTTTATTTTATTGCAGAACTCAGACGGGGTCCGTGAATTTTTAAATTATTTGGGGGGGGGGGGTCCGCGGACTGAAAAGTTTGGGAACCACTGCCTTAGAAAGTTTACACTGAAACGTTTAGATAACACCAAAAGCTTTAGTATTCTGTGATCTCTAAAAATATTTATCAAATTTCCTTTGATCGGTATGTGTGTATTTATACACTCACTAAATCATTTTACACACTACAAGAGCTTACAGAATGTAAAATTCAACACAAAAATGGAAAAAATCGTTAAAAGACACCATATTTGCAAATGAATGTGTATATTATGCGCGCGCGCGCTGTGTGGGCGGGCGGATGCCAAGATGTGTACATGTCGGTTAATACATCGTACACGTTAAACGTTTAACGTTAATATTTCTAATATATTCTTGTAGTGATGAGAAAATAAGAAAATGTAACAGAAAACTAATTTGTAGTAGAAGATAATTTGAACTATATATGTGTCATGAACATTTCGTTTTCAGTATTATCTTACTTCAACGTGTTTGTAAATTGTCAGACTATAAATACAGTGTATGCTCAGTGTTTCACTCATTTTATACACACTTACAAGCATCTTATACATATCAATAACACTGTTTATAAGTAAATTCTATATGTGTGTGTGTGTGTGTGTGTGTGTTACAGAAAACATAAAATTATAATATTCTTTGTTATTTGTTAATTTGTTTATAAATATAACATAAAGTAAGTGGTTTACATAGTACTCAACCAGAATGTTTAGAATAAAAAGTAACTATAATTTGACTTAGACTTAACTAAATAAATTATATTCTTATTTAAATATTATAAATAGTTTATATGCATTTACTTTAACTTATTACCAAATAAAATATGTGAAACGAAACTTAAGAAAATACAACGAAGCGTTCATAGAACGTTACTTTAGATTTGGAGAAACATATTTTGCTAATACGTTTTTATACTTATTTTTATACTTTTTTATACATATTTAATCGAATACTTTTTTTTATTACTAAGGTAAATTTATAAGAAAAATGATTAACACAAACTGAAAATATCTTTCTGGTGGTACTGGCAAGAAAATATTTGTTTCATCTTTAACGATAATTATTCATATAGCCTACAATAAAAGAAACCAATTAAGTCTTTTATACTGATAATTCACTGAAAATAATTAGTAGTGGAATACAGTACTAATTATAGTCTACTAGTTTGTTTAGTTTTAAAATTAATTAAAGTTCACAAAAACACATAACCTGCTACGGATTTCGAACTGCTGGCAGTTCACAGCGTACCGGATACCGGATAGTATTTTAAAAACCCATAACCCGTAACACATGGTGTTGTAAGCTTTCTTGGTATGTTTATGTTTTTCCTCTGTATGTTTCGACATCCCACATAACGTGTTTATCAGGACTGTGTCAAAGCGGATGTAGAAACGTAGAGGAAGAAGTGGAGAGGAAACTCGTAACATACCTGGAAAGCCAGAATGAACGCAGAAATTAAAACTGCCTCGAAACTCTTCAGGAATAGCGAGCGCTGACCTCTAGAGGAGTATTATACACATCTATAGTCTGCATTCATCTGCAGATACCGACTCTACAGCCTGCGTCCCCTACAGAATATTGTACACACATCTAAAATACCGCCCTTTTGACACAAAAAGGTTTAGACTTCTACATTATCTTTACTTACGAGCTTTAGTTTAAGCGCAGTAGAGTTCTTCAATATAACGAAAGTATTTGTTTTGAGTTAATTATTTATTTCTAAGTATGTATACTAGGATGGAAAGAGAAGAGGCTCTATACCTTGAAGGGAACGAAATAAGGTTAGACAGATTTCTTTTTCATATTAATTCTTATAACATGTTTTCTTGAATAGTCACCACGGTATGTATTCAGAATACTTGCTACTTGAAGATCAGTTTGGAAGGAGATCTTTCTACTACGAACCTTAAGGCTTTTCTCTTTGTGCCTACATATTATAAACAAATATTGTTTTGTATTTTCATATTTAGAGTTTTACAGATTCATATTTTATTTTATTCAAAAATTTTAGGAATATAGATTATATTTATTGTGAACTGTGTCAACGAACAGATACCAGAAAGTTTCAATATTACTTGACTTATTTGTACATAAGTATCGTATTTAATTTTATATAAGTGATAGGCTTAGAGACAGACGATATATATTTTTTGTATGAAACGAAATGCACAAAAAGATGATTCCCAAATTAAGTTTTTGTTGTACAGTGTAAAACATGTAAACAGTACTTATTAAATTGTTTGAAAACTTAATGCTATGAATGGACACAAATATATTGTAATCAGGTTTACCAAAATTTTATAAGATTACGCTGTTTCAAATTTGTTGTATGTATCATATTTATATACTTTATGTAGCTTTTTTTAATAATGTATACCATATACTTTCATGTAAGTAAACTACACACACACACACACACACACACACACACACACACACACACACACACACACACACACACACACACACACACACACACACACACACACACACACACACACACACACACACACACACACACACACACACACACACACACACACACACACACACACACACACACACACACACACACACACACACACACACACACACACACACGATAACGTAACATTAGTCGAAAACTAACGTACACAATATTTTTGTTATGTATTTATTTTAAACATGGACGAAGCCTTAAAATAACGGGTTAATAAAGCGAACATGTTGAGACAGCGAACAAATTCTAAATGTGTAAATTTGCATGTATTTCTATATATATATTGTTGTATAATATAATGTGTACAGTAATTATAATAAAATAAATTAATTTATTACTTGTAAGTAAGTCATGTATGAAAACAATTCAACAGTGTACTTATGTGCCTGACAGCGGTAGAGCAGTATTTTATTAAGCAGATAAGTATTTTTGTAAAAAAAGAAAATATTTTGTGTGATAGTTCATTTTATTTTATTGTGACAGAGTTTTTATAACAATAAATCGATTAGTACAGTATTGACTTGTTGAGTTTCCATTAATTACTTATCATACACCACAGCTACTTATTTGCTATGCACTTAGCCCAGGTAGTATAGATACTGATACGAAAAAAAAAAATATATATATATATATATATATATATACTGTGATTGCTGAAAATCATAAGAAAATATTGTTATGACGGTCTACTGATCGTCGTATGGTACAGTGGTAAACAAAATACAAGACACCAATTAAGTCACTAACCACCAGATTTAATTATCACAATTAAACAGTTTGTGATCAACAAAATGGTCTCTTACAACAAATCAAATAAAAATTGTTCACACGCAATAATAATGTCAACTAATTGTAATGCCAACGAGTCTCGCACAATTATAAAACACATAACACTTCGCTACAATACTTCAACCGCACTATGTAAATCGCCCGAAAATAGCTCAAACTGAAGTAAGCGTTACTGAAGTCTTGTATTTATACTCCACTGAGACACCAGAACATTCCATACTATGCATCAGCGATACAATATTGATTGCGGCCTTGACACAGTGCGCGCGGCCGGCGGAGTCCAGAAAAGTCTCGCTACGCATGTTGAGATCACGCATTACAGCCGGATTCCACTGGAACTCCGAGAAACACGTAGACTGTTCTGTAATAGTGTAACATGTTCTGTTTTCGCATTACGTAACAACATATATAGCCTATATAATGTTATTGCTGAAAAACCATAAAAAATATGTACTAAAATTTACCTAAAAAGTTCTTTAGACAACACATTTAAAATGTGAAAAACATAACGGTTGATAAGACTTTTTCAAATCTTTTCAAAACTATGCATGTCTGTAAACTGCAAAAATATAACAAATTTAAAATTAGAAGGTAATTCCTGATAATTTAAAGGGTCTAACGCTGATTCTTCTGGATAGAAATTTGCTAAGTCAGAGCTATTTCAAAATACGGTTTTTTCGGTGATCTTAAAAATTAAATTTGCTCCAGTTTTACAATTGTGTGTAAAAATAAGGTTCCTACGCAAAAATGCTTTATATAAAGCTGACATGCCATTTAATTCTCCTTATATTGAGACCTTCGACACCCCTCATAATAAAAATTCCTAAGGTGTGACTATGAACGTAAGAAAAAACATTTTAAAAAAAAATTCCTATTTCACATTTCACGTTTCGAATACGCAGAAATCAAAAAATCGAATAGGACATTTTAATTTCTTATCGGATGGTAAACCATGTCACCACGGTAATTAATTTGTATTATATGATTAACAATTTTAATGAAAAATTTGTAAGTTGATATATAAAATTATGTTTAAACATATTAAATTATCAAATACTTTATTTCTTTTTCCATTATTAAATTATATTTTAAAGGCAACTTTTGACGTTGATATATCATAATAATAACTGGAGGAAAAACTAGTTGAACAAAATCGAAATTTCCTAAGGTAAGGTCAAAACTCATTAATTACTGCGAAACAGGTATTTTTAAAACAACTTTATAAAATTTCAATGTGTCCTGTAAACGTAGACTGTCATAGCTGTAAGATACTGGGAGGGATTTATATTTAACCATTTGTACCCGAGAAACACGTATTTAAAAATTCCCTATTTTTACAAAATTTCGAAAATTTTGGTAAAATATTTGGTTTTTGCAAATAACGTAAAAACGGTGCATCTTAGAAACCATATTTATCAATACCTTAATTAAAGAAAATAATATTTACTTGTACTTTATTTATTAATTCTATTGTATGGTAATTTTTGACAAAGTTATAGCCAACTGAAATTTGCAAAACCATAGGTCTCAATGGAAGTTTGTGAGATGTAAAAAGAAGTGAGCTACACTATATTTTACTTATTCAGTTTTAAAATGAATATTTAATTATTTTTTAAAATTTATGACTATCTGAGAAAATTTAAAACTTCGATGGTACCACCAAGCTCACAAAAATAGTTGTAAAACAGGACTATCAAAATTTACATGAATATTGATTCCAGTGAAATCAATGATTAATTGTGTATGGGTAAACTACCTACATGTGTGCCCCCGCGCGCCGGTGAGTTTGAGTGCTTTTGCTCGCACATATCTGTTCGCGTATTTGTGCTTGTAGTGTGCTTTCGTATTTTTCAGTGAATAAATTATTTTTCAATCAGGAATTTACCTACAGTCCAAGTAAATTGGAAACGATTCGGAAATTACACAGTATGAGAAGTCTTATTGGAGGAATATATAGAAAATAACGTGCCTATACTTTAACGTGTATTCATAATTGCGCAAAAGTTATTGGAACAATACTGTCAAAATAGGGTTTGAAGCGGGAAAAAAATCCTAGTATTGAAAATATAAATTAATTTAGAATTATACATTTTAACAAAATTTATCAAGATGATTTTAAAATTAAGGTAACTTGTGAAAATTTCGAGTGACGTTAAATTGAGAAAAAAATTGACCAAGATGAAGTTTTTTAAAATGTGTGTTTTACGCACAGAGTCATTAACATTGCCACAAATGCGTCTATTATCAAGTATTTTCAATCTAAATTCACTAATAACAGACGAGGATTCGGTCTCTAACATAAAAGGTGTTGAAAGACGACGAATTCTAAAAGAGAGAAGACGACTTTCCTCATTAAATAATTTTAAACAATTGTTATTTGTTTTTATATACGCGCTGAAAGATCATTTTTTAATATTTCTTTTATATTTTCAATTAAAATTATACATATTTTAATAGAGAATAAACAAATCATTAAACAACAATTTATATTTCATTTTTTTCTTACTTGTTCAAGCCATGGTTGAAACCAACTGTAACGTATTTCA
Source organism: Magicicada septendecula (assembly GCA_034769895.1). Taxonomy (NCBI): domain Eukaryota; kingdom Metazoa; phylum Arthropoda; class Insecta; order Hemiptera; family Cicadidae; genus Magicicada; species Magicicada septendecula. Next base: position 83,547,793 of record CM068370.1, read on the forward strand.
AGGTAACGACGTAGGCCAAACATAATAATCAACCCTTGGTTGAAACCAAGCGTAACGTATTTCAAGGTAACGACGTAGGCCAAACATAATAATCAACCCTTGGTTGAAACCAAGCGTAACGTATTTCAAGGTAACGACGTAGGCCAAACATAATAATCAACCCTTGGTTGAAACCAAGCGTAACGTATTTCAAGGTAACGACGTAGGCCAAACATAATAATCAACCCTTGGTTGAAACCAAGTGTAACGTATTTCAAGGTAACGACGTAGGCCAAACATAATAATCAACCCTTGGTTGAAACCAAGCGTAACGTATTTCAAGGTAACGACGTATGCCAACCATAATAATCTTTACAAGAATTTTGCACATAAAATTTATAATTTTATTCAAGCACAGATGAAAGAAATCTCATTTTGTAAAGAATAAATTACTTTTGTTACGAATAAAATAATTTTATTTTGCTTTTGTTTTTAGTTATTGAGTTAATGAATATTAAATATAAGGAGGTGAAAAAAGAGAGAGAAGTAGCTCCTGATTCCGGAAATTTTAACGCGGGTAATATTTATCCAGATGGAAATAGAAACCTTAAAATTATTAGAAATCGACTCATCTTTAAAATCGTGTTCTTTATAAATTTAATAGAAATGCATATTTTTGGTGATATTTTTGAAAACAATGTTTTTTACAAATCCTATTTTGAGGGTGCTTTCCCAAGAATTTTTCATGAACTTTTAATACGTATTAACGTACGCCATTTTTAATTTATTCCTATAATAGAATCTTCTATTCTATATTATTCGAATTAGTACTCCTAAACGATTACTTTACACGTGTTAATATGGCCATTATGTGTCCTGAAAATGTGCAACTCCAGTGTCAATTTTGCTGCGATCAAAAATATTTAATATGGGTGAATGATACTTGTGACTTAGACAAAAAATTAAAGTTTTTGATTGATAAGAGACTTGGGCTTGATCTCGTTATTTGTATGTCTCATGCGTATTATGCATTCATCCTACTTTTCGCTAGCAACTGTTTTAGCCGCATTTGTTTGTATATGTCCAGACGCGCCTGTAAAATTATCAAGTTAAGAAGCCATTATATATTTATAAAATTACATTTTAATTATATTTCTCTAAAATTGTAGGCTTGTTTCAGTAACCACATGCGTTAGATCGTTTGCATTAAGTTTTGCAAATATTTATTTATAGTTGTTAATAACTACTCTTAAAGCGAATACAAGAAATTTAATATCAAATAACTGGTTTCATTTTTTTTTTTTTTTTTTTTTGTGAACGTTGTCTTGTGTCTGTGCCTTCATAATATCGACTTCATTTGGTATTCGTGTCTGCTACGGAGCATCTAATGTCTCCAGCAGGGAGGTAGATATATAATTCAAACTGCCGGGCTGGTAGTACCGCTTTGTGCTACTGATGTGATATGCGCGCGGCTCCAATCTCAACAAACAGAATTATTACGTATAGGCTACACACGGTCGCTAACGTCTTGCGCCAGCAAGCTAATTAAATTTCGCAAAATTGAAATTTAATCACCGATAATAATTCTCGTCCATTCGCGAGCTAATATATAAGGTGCTATGTGAGATTGTGTGTGTGCGTGTGCGCGCGCGCGTGTGTGTGTGAAAGAGAGAGAGAGAGAGAGAGAGAGATATGGGGGGAGAGGGGGGGAGGAAAAATTAGTCAGAAGCGTCCGTGTTAACCTCTATAGTAAAGTGTAGTTTTTCTTAATTGATTATCTTTCTTATCTTCTTTTGATCGTAAATATTATTAACTGCCATGGGCCTACTTATATTTTTTATTTGTTCTATACATAAGATAGCACGACTATTATCGAGAATTATCAATGTCAATACTTTTCCGGATAATATGTGAAGTTGACAATAATTGAATAACTACAGCAGAAAGGAATAATTTTCAAAAATAATCCACACTGGCACAGCAAAAATAAAAATTATAAGTTACAAAACATAAGTGTTTAATATATTATTAAAATTGCAAGTTTACATAGTTGACATACCGACGCTACACTCTTTACCAAGATGGGCTTCCTTTCTTTTTTTATTTTACCAAGAGCAGTAGGTCCCTCCTACAGGAAAAAGTCGTCATATTTACATTTTTATGACATTTTATTACTTACACGGTCCACAACTAAAGAATAAAACAAGCAGAAGCGCTGTTTCTTTCTAATTTGAACTAATGCTCGCATAGTAAGCAGTACGTACATCAGAAATATACTTTGCACCTGCTTACTACCGTTGTCTTGGTTATTTTTTATTCGTTGGTTTGATTTACATGTAGCATGTAGTTTCTCTGTGACTGAAACAAGTCATTATAATAAATTATTATAAACAAATCATTATACGAAATTTAATTTCTTACCGACTTTAACAACTTAAAAAAATTTTAATTTTTATTGAATTAAATATTTATAATACTGTATAATTCTTTTTCTTGACGTATAAATTAAAGTAATATTATTTATAATAAAGGCTTACAATTCAAGACGTATTAAATTTACATTGGACATGTTTCAAACTTTAAAATGTATACTCGACCTTGTCGATTTGATGTCTGGTAATCTATTTGTGCGTTGGTTGGTTTTTGTTCTCGGCTGATGTTATTCTGGGTGAGTACTGTATGGATTGTGCTGTAATATTGTGTGTTATTGTGGTGTAATATAATATTGAGGATGCGATCTTGTAAATGGATTTGTGTATATTGTCCTATGATTATTTCAAACGTTTTATGAACCAAAAAGTGCACCTTCTTTTGTATTCAGTATTTAAATTTAATCCTAATTTTCGATGGTACGTAAACAATATCAGAAGGGTTGGGTCGGACAGTAACCATCGCTGAAATTTATCACACAACGTTTCGACCACTAATTTGTGGTCGTCTTCAGGTGTACGTTAACTAGTAGGCTACATTAAATACAAACGTAAGTCTGTTCGTTCACTAACAAGCCAGAACTATCACCTACAAAGTTAAACAAACATATCTATACAAACTAAATAAAAAAGAACCGCTACTTACCCTGTAAGTCCGCTGAACAGAACCGGGAAGCACAACCACACTTTTGTAAACTTGCGCCAACTTTGATTTCTTCAGGGAAGAGGGGAGGTGAGAACTCCAGACAGCTTGTATTCGTCTTTGAAGAGACCGACTTTCGTCAGCTCTTGACCATGAACTGACTGTATTTGATATGCCATGTGTTGCAATTATATTTTTTATACATGCGGGTTTACTTCGTTTAAAAAACAATTTAATTTTATGTTTTATAAACATTATTTACATTATAATTTTTATTTTATTTTGCAAAATGTGTATGGCTAAACGAGTTGATCCTTGTGTTTTAATACTTACCAACTTAATTTTACTTTTAGCAAAATGGATTACTGTCTACTGTGGTCTGAACGTTCAAGAACACACAACGACGCGACTGCAGTAACAACGCTGAGCGTATTGTCATGGAGTCTACGTTCTACAAATGTCTTGGTGAAGCTATTGCAGATGCCCCGTTATTAACTGCATTGATCGTTAAGTGTTAACAAACATAAAGCTTTATTAAGTGTTAACAAGACTAACTCCGCTTGCTGTTAAGCGGAAACCATAATATGTTACGACGGTCTAACTGATCGTCGTATGGTACAGTAGAAAACAAAATAAAGGACACCAATTAAGTCACTAATCACCAGCTTTAATTATCACAATTAAACATTTTATAATCAGCAAGATAGTCTTACAACAAATCAAATAAAAATTGTTCACACGCAATAAAATGTCAACTAATATAAACACAATTGTATTACAATTGTCCCGCACGATTATAAAACACATAACACTTCGCCACAATAATTACTTTACACTAATAACCATTTGAACTCACAGAGTAATCGCCCGACAATAACTCGCAACTCAAACTGACTAAGCGCCGCTGAAGCCTTGTACTTATACGCCGCTCAGACACCAAAACATTCCACATACTACGCATCAGTTCTAAACTAGGGCGTAATTGATTGCGGCCTTGAGACAGTGCGCGTGGCTGGCGACGTCTAGAAAAGTCTCGCGAATGCATGTTGAAATCACGTACGGACACAACATTACAGCCGGATTCCTCTGGAACATTCGGGAAACACGTAGATGGTTATGTAATGTCGTAACACTACCCCCCCTCTTAATCCGGTTCGCCACGAACTGGCAAACCATCGCTGAAGTTATACTGGCCAGGCAATCTACATAGCTGGTCTACTTGCAAAAGATAATTCTCCGGTTCTTCGAATTCAGTCTTGTGTGATCCGAACATCAAGCTCCCAAGAATATAAGTCATCCGCTCAACCACTAGTTTTGCTAGCATCACTCCCGTTGCGTCATGTACTGATGACCTAAACCCCACTGTCTAATCCAAGTCTGTTTGGTTCTCGTCAACAACCTCTTGCGTAACTTCATCTTCAGCAAATTTTCCCCGGGTGCTTCTAGTAACTCAGGAAAAAACAAGGGTTTTTTTCTTGACACCCATAGTTGGCTTTCCAGTCACTTCTTTTGCCGTTTCACGTATTTGTACTTCCTCTGCTAGTTCTCCTTCCATTTCCGCCTGCAATAGGAAAGGTTCCTCTTAACCAGACATTTAAACTTTTTCTTCGACCAATGCCACTTGCTTAATCGAATGGTTTGTAGACCCTGTCATTTTAGCCATGCAAAGCTGTGTCTTCTCTTGCCCAACCCTCAAGGCATTCTCTCTTAAGTCCACAACGAATCCGTAGGCATTCATAATGTCCGTGCCAAGAATCACTTCATCGACAATGTCTGCAACGAGCATTTGGTGGTTAAACTCGAGAAGACCCAGGCGTACACGTAGTCTACTTTTCCTAGCAACTTGACGGGGTTTCCATACACAGTCTGTATTGTACAAGAGCTAATTAGAGACTGGTGGTTGCTGACTAAGTCAGGGCGCACAATGGACACTGTTGCGCCCGTGTCAACTGTAAATGATGTTGGTTTACCTTCCGCAAATCCATTAACAATCAAGTTTCCACTGGTCTTATGTAGCGTGGAAACTGTGTGCTGTTCTGGGGCTTTATTTCTCCAATTGGTGCGATCACTATCTTCTCTCACGGTATTTTATTCTCCCAACAGTCTACCTGTAGATGACCACGTTTCCCGCAGTTGTAACACTTCGGTATTCTGTCTTTTTCCCATCGTTCAAATCGTTGCGGCGCTCTTGAACTTCTGAATTGTTTTTGTCCGACAACATTGTTTTTCTGCATCCATCGTAACGGCAATGTGATACAGGGATCTTCTGACTACATTGTGATGGCATAAACCCATTAATGTAGCGGGACGGTGACTTGGCAGCTTCAAACACTAGGGGGTGAACAAGAGCTTCTGAGATATTTTGGTGTGTTGCCATTCATAACACTTGCTGAAGTTCACAATCTTCAATGCCATCAATAAATGTCTGCACCGCAAAACCTTATTCGAAAATCTTCTGGTACTTCAGTATAAGCCAATCTAATCAGTCTGCTGATACTTGCTTCAAACTCTTGAAGACTCTCCCCGGAATGCTGTTGCCTTGCTCTCAACTGAGTTCAGTACACATCTCGCAAGTGTTTATAACCATACCGTAATTCTAGAGCTTTTATAAATTCAGCATAGGTGTTCTGGCTGTCAGGTGGCACTTTCTGTAGTAGTTCTGCGGCAGGTGCTTTTAAAGCGAGAACGAGTGAAACTGCCTCTCTGTCCAATTATTTGCGCATGCAGCAGCTTTAAATTGGCGGAGGTACGTCGCTAAGTGACTACTTCCATCAAAGGTTGGAGCCTTGACATGAACTGTCCCTACTGTAGGCAAAGTGACTTTTTCTATTGTCTTATTTTCTTTGTCTTTTTGTGTCTTTATCATTGGTACAGTCTGTCCAGAAATTTGTTTTGGTTGTGTCTTAATGAACTACTCGACTTTATTTTTAATTTGTTCTCTTATGTTTGTAATTGAGTTATCTACTAGAGATATTTTATTTGACATTGATTCCTCTTTTTTTGTAGACATCGATTCTTCATCACTCGAGACAGATTTTTCTACTTCAGCTATTTTTAATGCCATTGATTCTTGTACCTCCGATATTTTGGTAACTTGTTTATTAAGCTCACCTCGTAGGAGACCCAACTTTGCAGCGGTTTGTTCATGTGTATGCTTCTGCTTCTGTATTAACTCTTTGATGTCTTCTGTTTCGCGCTTCCGTTCCTCTGCCTGTCGTCCTTCCGACTAGAGCATCAGTACTTTCTCCCGTTCTTCAGCCTCCTCTCTTTCCTTTCTTAGTGCTTCTCTTTGTCGTCTTTCTGCTTCTTCTGCCTCCTTCTGTCGTTCTAATTTTTGTTGTTCCTATGTCTGCCGCAGCAGCGAATGGAAAGCTTCCATCATCGGACTGGTATCCATGTTTATCGATTAATTTCATATTATACTGAAACGCCCTTAGTCCCAGAATAATTTTTATTTGTTTTAGCACCCCTTTTCTAATCTCCAAAAAATTTTTTTTTTTTGTTCTGGGAAGGCGTCACTTAATATTTAAGACTAGGTGCGTGGCCTAGATGGAAATAGAATGTCCTGAGCCCATAGTGACAGGTCTTGCAAGAAAACACTTGATTAACAACAACAAGATTTTATTTATGCTTCTTGATTTTGAAACAATTGCTTTTACAATTACATCTTTGGTTTGAGTCTTCCTTAATGCTTAACATCAATTCAGATATTTCTTTAAAGCACCATGGTGGTTGAATTACAACAAGAATATTTCAAAATATCTCCAACAATTAAATAATGACATACCAACCTACTAAACTAGTAGTTTATTATATTTATTATAAACTTGTATTTTTGTATTTCACTTTCAAAAGATTTGTTTTTATTGCCTTAGTAATGCATGAACAATTCATTAACATAAGATAATTATAAGTACTTTAAGTTGACAATCCATGATCAGTAGATAATAAGATAATAATTAAATTTAAAGAAAACTAATTAATTAAGTGTGTTATATAAATTGAATAGTCAAGCAGAACCAAATAATAAATAACTAAATCAACAGGCGTTTTAATTTAGAATATAAAGAACAGAAAAAATGGAACGTGCAGGATCACAAGTCATATGACAGGTAGATGCAAGTACTCTCCGGGTATTACATTTTCTTAAGGTCTGGATTTTTTTAATAAATGAATTTTGAAATTGGTTCTCTTTTGCAGAAAAATAGAATTAAATATTTATATTATACAATGGTAACCCTTGACATTATGCAAAATTAATACACAAAACATGTTCAGTAATGTTAACTCTGAAGCATGAGTCTAATTTCTAGAACTGAGTTTCTGTGTGTGTGTTACCCGGTAACCAGCGGAGTATTTCGTGTGTGATGTATATAAAATAAAAGGAAAGTTCCCACCTGATTTTTCAGATTACATTAAGAAGATTCCTGCATTTCAAGTTGGGTGCGAAGAATGATGTCGCATGGCGTGACGGCGTTGGGGCTCCTTACGCAGGCTCTGCGGATGGGAGAAGATGTTGAGTACCCATCTCGTCGACCCCTTTCCTCCCGACTAAAGCGGGGAAACCTGTGAAAAATTTTACTTGTATATTTGATTCAGAGAAATGCACGTACCACCCCTACATTCCTTCGTCAATTCACTCAGATCACACACACCACTATAATTTCAATACCGCAAATGCCGGTCATTAACTCCTGTCAAAATCACCCTTCAGGCGTTTAATTTGAATTTTAAATTTTACCTTGCCACACAGAAATCATTACACTTTAAGCTTAACAATTTTTTATGGGTTACCTTGTATGTTTAACTTCACATTATGAATGACTGCCGAGCACGTGGTCTCTGCTATAACATTTATAAACTATTTCAATTAATAATCAGACTTCAGTGGAACCACAATTATAATTTCATACTTCCTTTAATTCTTCTGTTTTAAGCTTACTCTACATTATTTCTTTAACTTTACTGCAAAATAATTTTACCACGTGCTCGTATTTTTACCGGCACGAACATGGACAGCCTAAGCCACACGCACACACTATCGTTACATTTCACACATACAAGCCCCAACTAGATTAATATTAAAAATAAACCCTCAATACTGGCTCACCTGAAGCTCTTTATCGAATTATCGACTCATAGTAGTCAATCACGGTACTCCCTCACGATCCAAACAGCACCAAGTTGAAAGAGAAAAAAAAGGATGAAGACGCTGTGCGAACTTATAAAACTAAAACCGTTGCTGTATAAATCTCGTTGTCAGGCACAGACGCCACTGCCAACCAAATGACGTCACCGACAAGGTCGCGGCGGCCGACTGATTCTCGATATCGAAAGCGGGCATCGCAACATGCAGCGATAATGCACCGAACGCACGGAAATACAATTGAACTGGCCGTGGTGTTTACCTTTTAATATAACCACGGCACAATACTAGTCTACAAGTGTCCACTGTTTCCACTGTTAACGGTTCTATCCCACTTCTGACACCACTGTTAGGCGCCGTCCATATATTACGTCACCACTTTGGGGGGGAGGGGGTTCGGCTAAGTGTGACAAATGGTGACAAGGGGGAGGGAGGGGGTTTCAGCAGTTGTGACGCAACCACTTTTTTATTCTTCGTTTTATAAGGATGAGTTTTGTAAAGAAAACGCTTTTTTATGCAGACAGGCATTTAAATATTTACATTTTCTTCGCTAATTTGTACTGGGGCGTAGAACACACGCACACAAAAGTTCGATTTCCCCGAACTCGGCTACCGCGTGTTTACTCACATCATACATTCTTCGCTGCTAGCACTGTGTTGTCGGTGTCTCGATTTCCCCAAATTCGGCCACCACGTGTTTACTCACATCATACGTTCTTCGCTGTGAGCACGCTCTTTGTTTAGTCTTCTCTTGATTTCGAGCGTGGCTGTTTAGTCTTCTCTTGATTTCGTGTCTCGAGTCCTCCTATCGCGCGTTTTGCTACGCCTTCACTCCCATCATACATACCATCATTGTGGTCGTTCGTAACATGAATCGCGGCAAGCTTTACGAATCTCTTTTCGACGCGTATAAGAAGGCCTACCCCGACAGGCCGAAAGTGAATCTCCAAAATGACTGCAATACCTTCTGGGCGGAAGCAAAAAAGGAGTGCGGCAAGGATGATTCGTCTTTTGACGCTAAGATTAGTCAGAAAGTGAAAGAGCTTTTGGTGAGAGGGACTAATAAGAAAGTCAAGGGTTTGTTTTCGTATTTTACTATACATTCCGCGAATGTGAAAACCGCAACACATGCACCTGCAACAATCACGGCTCCGGCTGCGCCGACCAGTCAGCTCACAGTTAGTGATACACTTGAAAAATGTGAGATCGGATACTCTGAAAATGAAAAAAGGCGTACACCTTCCCAGGATGTATATCAGACGATGATTGCGAATTTGCAAGCCAAAATTTGTACTTTACGTAATGAAATTGATAGTGGTCTTGCATGCGACGACTCTTCTAAAGAGTTGGAATCTCTCAAGAAGGAACTGAACAGCGAAAAAATGCTTTAAAAAGGAAGCAGTCGAACGCAGCGCGTCAAAAAACGTGTCGTAAAAAAAAAAAAAAAATTGGACGAAATTTGCCGCGAGCATCCTGACATTTCAAAACAGCTAAAATCTAGAGACGCTTCAGGTAGACCACGTACCGAAGAGGAACAACCGGGCCTTCTAAAGGCAATCTGTGATCTCGCGATGTTCGGCGGGGGAGCCCAGGTAAGACGACAATCTGAACAGGTGCGAAGCTGCAAGACGCTCGACGATTTAAAAGATGCTTTGGAGAAAGCCGGATTTCATTTAAGTCGGAGTGGGCTATATTTGCGACTGCATCCCCGTCATTCTGACACATTGGAAGGTAAGTCCTCAAACTTCTGTACTGTTAAATTAGATAATATGCGGATTTTGTTGTATTTAATTTGTTTGTAATTTGTTCAAAAGTGTTTTAAATTATAATATTTAAATTTAATAACTATTTAATTTGTTTAATAGTTTTAATTAAATTAAATACGGTACTTAATTTAATTTAATGTGTTTAAAAGTAGTTGTAATAAAGAAATAACTTATAATTGCTGGTACGTAATTTTTCATTGAAGATCGCCGACTTCCAACAAAGAAGGGAAAATAAGGTGGGGTCTGACCCACCGTGGTGACATAATATTACGGGGGGGGATTCGCCGAGTGTGACAAATGGTGACAATGGGGGGGGTCCAAAATGCCGAATTTTGTGGTGACGTAATATATGGACGGCGCCTTACGACGGTCTAACTGATCGTCGTATGGTACAGTGGAAAACAAAATACAGGACACCAAATAAGTCACTAATCACCAGCTTTAATTTTCACAATTAAACATTTTGTAATCAACAAGATATTCTCTTACAACAAATCAAATAAAAATTGTTCTCACGCAATAAAATGTCAACTAATATAAAACAAAATTGTATTATAATTGTCCCGCACGATTATAAAACACATAACACTTCGCCACAATAATTACTTTACACTAATAACCACTTGAACTCACAGAGTAATCGCCCGACAATAACTCGCAACTCAAACTGACTAAGCGCCGCTGAAGCCTTGTATTTATACGCCGCTCAGACACCAGAACATTCCACATACACTAGGCATCAGTTCTACACTAGGGCGTAATTGATTGCGGCCTTGAGATAGTGCGCGTGGCTGGCGACGTCTAGAAAAGTCTCGCGAATGCATGTTGAAATCACGTACGGACACAACATTACAGCCGGATTCCTCTGGAACATTCGAGAAACACGTAGATTGTTCTGTAATGTCGTAACAGTATGTTGTAGGCGAATCGTTATTTTCAGGGTCTGCTTCACTACCTAGTGCGAACGTTGGACGCGCAATCTGGCTGATGTCAGCTGTAAGCGATAAGTGGCCAACGGGGGAGATAACATTGGATAAACGTTGGCTTCAAGACCGGACACAGTACGACCTCGCCTTTCACATGTAATAAATATTACGGAATCAGATTTATGTTTTCTACATAGCCGAAGACAGTATACTGCTTCATTTAATTCATCTTCATAAAGTCGCTAGATTCAAAGCGTGAGTTTGTACGGCGTATCTGACGCATTCGCTCCATGGACTGTGTAAGACAGTGAAACAAATTCAGAACAAATAAAGTGTCAAGCGTCAGAAATTGAAGATCAGGCACGTGCTCTAGATAATATGTGTTTAGTTAACATGTGTGGAAATCTTGGACCCAAAACACCTATCACTTCTTACCATCCTAACATCCAGTCGACGAATAAAAGGTAAAGGTGAGGGAATTATAAATGTAAGTTACGGAGGAGAGTCCCTGAGAACAGTTTCAAGATATAAGAAAGTATACGTAAATTTTGAGGTGGTAGCTGATTAGACCCTTAAACTTTCTTCTTACAACAAAATCGAAGAAAAATTATTTTAACTACATGTTTAATCGAGTTTTGATCGATATAATAAATACAGAAAAGTGTTTAAAAATAAGTTAAATAGTAACATAATTAATTAGGCTTTTTTCATAATTGTTTTAATGTACTTTAATTATCTTTCTTGTTTAAAGAGAATAGGTGTACAGAAATATGTAAGAAAATTTACAACTTTAACAATAACAAAACCTCTCGTAAGCCAAGCGAAGTGATTTTAAATCCCTTTCTTTTCAAACTGTTATCCTCTTACAAGTCCTAGACTCGGGAGCACATATGACGGCGAAAGTGAAAGCGTATTGCGCAGAGAGAGACAGAGTGATTCACTGCACTCATGTAAACGAAACGATTGGCTGGCTCTTATTGGCTGACACATCGCGTGATACTGTCTCTTGCCTCTGCGCAGCTCACACGTCTCGCCATTGTATGTGCTCCCGAGTAGTCCTATCTCACTTTTTATTTTTCCCTCACAAGGAAAGTGATTTTCCCTCTTCTCGGGGTTTCCAAAGAAAAATCCTTTTTGGAATTGATTCATCCGTAACCTATACTACCCTCTTTACAATCGTCTCCAACATCTCTAGAACCATTGTAGCTCTTATAACTACGTTCGTTTCTTGGTACGTGCGTTCACACCGTAGACATTCTAGCATTTCTCCGTACGCAGTCCATTTACACTGCAATTAGCCTTTGCTTCAAGTCTACGTTCAAACTCCACGCCACAAACGCGTAACTAACCACTGACTTCAGAATACATTTTTTTACCCTTGCCTTGTTTTCCTCTAAAATACTTTGGTTTCACAAGTTGATAGACCATATTATTTTATTCATAATATTATAGTCTTCAAGTCACGTGTATAATATTTAATTGTAATATTTGCAAACACTTGGTTACTCACCGTCTTATGACTTCTTTAAACCTTTCAATAACTATGTGTTTCAAGGATTAATCCTCATCATCAGGTTATATAAAAACACCAATCCTTCTGGAGAAGTCGTCAAAAAATCGAAAAATTTTACTAAACATCACAGTATGTATGTCATCTAGGAACACATTATTGTAGCACCACGCGTGTAGTGGTGTGCACCAGGTCGCGACGCGTCGTGAATAATGTGTTCTTAGATGACATACGGTCGGTAAAAATTTTTGATTTTTTGACGACTTCTCCAGAAGGATTGGTGTTTTTATATAACCTGATGATGAGAATTTGTCCTTGAAACGCGTGGTTATCGAAAGTTTTAAAGAAGTCACAAGACGGTGAGTAACCAAGTGTTTACAAATATTACAATTAAATACATACTATTTTAGTTCAACTATTGTGCTCTTCAACTTCAGTCTTTCCCAATCCATTTCTGTCTACATAATTCCGAGATATTTTAATGTAGCGATGTAATTAGTTTCTACATAATCATTTACTAGAATATAAAATCAGAATCTGAAGGTAACAAGACTTGTAGGCCAACACAACCTGGGCATCCGCAAAGTTACCTTTAACTCTCGGAAAGTACGTCTCAAGTGTGATCACTTTTCTGTCATGTCTCACATGACACATTCAATTAAATTAATATTTAAAGTAAATCAATAAGGAGTTGGAAACCATTAATTACGTCCACCCAGCTGCGGTAGGTTTGTCTAGATTAGAATTTCGCTATCTCGGTGGTAATTAAGCCGTCCGTGGGTCTGTTGCCAGTTGTCTTCCCAACGACTGGTTCACGTCTCTGTTTGTTTCAACATGCCAACGTCTGACGATCAATAATTAATGGCATACAGAGGCAGGGAACAGGTCTATCCTACTGCTTGTCATTTTTATCCATTTGATATGACAGACGGTCTATACATAAGGGAAGCGAATGTTCAGAATAACGCTGCTTCGAGAAAATCTCAAAATTTATAAACACAGTAAAAACTATAATAATTAAAAAATAAATTCAAGTAAAAATACAAAAAAGTATCATAATTTCCATAATTTACATTATTGAAAAGTAGGGCGATCTGAAAAGTTCGCGGCCTGATAATGAAAGACACCTTTCTTTTCTTTCTGGAATCGTTTTTATTTTTCAACATAATCTCCATGTATTTCAATACACTTAGTACACTTAGTCCAGCGATGCTCCAGCGCTTTTACCCCGTTGAGGAAGTCCGATTCTTCTAGGTCCTCAAAATAATCGTTTACTGCCGCTTACAGCTCGTCATCTGACGAAAATTTCCTCAGCTCCCCCCCCCCAAGAAATTTTTTGTGGTTTGGGAATAGATGAAAGTCAGATGGCGCTAAATCAGCCGATTAAGGCGGATCTCCCCCTCTATGTTTATCAGTCATTACGATCGCCTCTCTAGAATACTGGGACCACCTTTGCAAGCCGCCATCTCCGGGAATATGACTAGTGATCCAGCACAGATTGATAAAGAACAATAAACGATTATTCAGCAAGGCTGGTGTGTACTTTATAAGCTCGAAATTCAGTCAACATTAGTTATTAAGACTTGTCAGTATTCTGTGGGCTCTTAATTCTGATTAGAGTAAACTTGCCTTATTTCTTCATTGGATATAAGTAATCTGTAATCTATAGTGTAAACGAAGACAACACCTGCCTCTATCTCTCTCTGAGTCTGTCTATGTGTCTATCTTTCTCTCTCTGTATGTATGCCTGTTCTCTTTCTGCCGCCCTTCTCACTCTGTCACGGGAAAAACGATCGGCAAAATAATCTAGTTTTTATTAGAAGTCAACGAAAGAAGTAGAAAATGATTAATGGTGTTTCATTACTGAAGAAAACCAAGATTATTCAGACATACATTTAAAGCAGACATTCAATTACTACGAGGAAAGGTAAATGCGCGAGCGAGCGCGCCCGTGTTTGAACAGATTAATGAAGGCAGAGTAAAACATTTTCCCGGAGAGCAGTAATAATAATATTATTTAATTTCTTGGGAGCGAAAACTGGTTCAGTACACGAGGACGCACTTGTACATGCATGCAAGTATTTAAATTAGATCAATATGAACGAAACGGTCTGACACTGGCATTAGCTTGTGTGTGTGTGTGTGTGTGTTTGTGTGTGTGCGCGTGTAGCAATCAAATTAGACACGCTGCATTGGTCAAAGAAACTGCCAGCCGGGTTACAGTAGCGTATACCGCACGCAGTTCCCCCGTTAGCGGTAATACAGACGAATGAGTGCGGAAGATACGATGCCTCACACCTGCCTTCCTCGTACGTTTGTGTAACAGATAGCCTATGTTCGTGAGCATAAAGTTCCGTAGAAGCACAGCATACACATCACCGAACGAAAATAACAAGTTGAAGTTGAAATTATTATGTCATTGTATGCTTTAGCCATCTGATTTAGATACGACCGTTCCCCCTCACAAGGCGACGGCAAACCAGCGAGAGGTAACCTGCCTAGTATAAACCCTCCCCAACTATGCCGTTCGGATTCGGCGTTAAACTGTAGGTCCCATATACCTGTGAGAGACTCCGTAACACACGCACCATGGGTGTATGCGGGGAGGGTACAAACCAGTCGAAAAATTGGAGGACCCACTAAGAATATGTGCTTTAGGCTCAATGTGGGTCATCCTGCGGTACCGTAGTGGCGTCCGTAGGTTATACAGGAGGACAACATGGCTACCACTACGCGTAGACAGCCTTTAACCGCGTATAAGGCTAATTATCGATTGGTAACTAATGCGCGAGCTCATACGCGAGAAAACGATCCACCTGGGGTGGACACGAATCCATGGCGCCCACTTTGTGAGTGCGTTGACCACTGCACCTCACACACTGCCAAATGAATTATATAAGTGTTAATAAAACGAAAATCAGACCACTACAACGTGGATTAAGGAAGTTAGAAAAGATTTAGAAAAGTCGAATATCACAGAGTCCCAAATGTTAGAAAGAAGTGAATTTAGGAGTACAGTGAAAAATCTGGAATTGTTTCAAGATGCAGGAAGACCTAATAGAAGTGGACGAACTTGGACAGAGGATCAAAGGAAACAAGCCAGTGAGCGTATGAAGGAGTATTGGAGACAGAGGAAACTCCAGGCAAAGAAAAAGAAATAAAGTTGTAGCGTGATCCTAAGTGGTCAATTCGCTTATAAAAAAAAAAAAAAAAAAATCATTCGGTATATTCTTTCGTCGTCAACATCTTGGTTCAGATGTCGGCAGTTTGTGCTTGTTGTCACTTTCAAAAAGGTCGAAGGGGTAATGTCCAGTTGGTGATCATTTACACTTGGTGCCTTCTAAAGAAAAGTCAACTTCACCCCTGACATGTGTTTAATATAGATTTTTCACATAAAGTCACTTTTTTTGTCATTTTATATGTATACTCCATTTATTCTTCAACAATCTTTCCTCTTTCGTCTTCACGTTCTATATAGTTTAAAGCGGTCTGTAATCTCGAGTTTGTTCTTCTTTCGTATAACCTTGATGACTTTCTGACATTTATCCCGCTCAGATGCTTTCCCTTTCCATTCGTTTGTCTTCATAACTGCCGTACCCTCTTCTACATTATCCGCCGATCTTTTCGTTTCTGTGCTCTGTTCTTCCGGACTTGGATTGTACTATTTTTACGCAACGTTATTCTTTCATTCAAAACATATCTCCGAGCCATGTCATTGTCTGAGTTTTAGCATTTTATATAAGTCTACCAAGTTCATCTCCGTTCTCCATGTCTAATTTTTTCTCCTAAATATAGCCTATTACACATCCTTTCAAAAATTATCAGTTTTTCCTATTTTTAGCAATTATTGCCCATGATTAGAACCCATAAGCAACAACAGGCCCAATCATTGTTCTGTGGGTGGTCTTTTTATTTTATCTCTAAACGATTACTCGTTCATTAACTTTTCATACACACAGCAACACTTTTTTCTTTTACAACAACATTTTTTAATATTATTTTACAACAATAACGGACGTTTCGTCTGCCTATGTGACATTCAGTGGTAAAACTCATTCTCAGCTAACTACCGACGATGCCGCTTAATATCCTAAGCGAATGATGTTGGTTAACAGTAAGTGTTATTACTGTGGGCGAACAATTATGATTTGGTGTTAACAAAAATGTATAGAAAACATGATGGGCAACCGACAAAAAGTATAGTTATTTGTGAAACGAGTGAAAATTTCTATATAGTTAACAGCGTCTTCTATCTTGATGATGCGGGCTTTTACTTCAGTTATTAATTTAGTGTTGTCCATTTCTATACATAAACACAAAAATATTCAATATGTTTTAATCCATATTAGTTTAGTTGAATATTAGTGTGCGGTACCATGATTTATGGTTTTGCCAGTACTCCGGTTTTCGGTACCTCTCTAACTACGCAGTTCTAAGCATGTGTTTTGCTGACAGCGCGCATTCTTGTTTCTGTTAACAATAATACATCATCAGCACATCAACATAATGTTTTGATTTATCTACCATGTAATCAGCGGATCTCAATTTTCTCATCGCCGTTTAAAATGACAGATTAAAAGGACGGTGGAGTCTATACTACCTTGTCAGACTGTTTCGATGTCAAATAATGTAGTCAGGTCAGTTGCTAACTAGTTCTGCTCTGAATAAGGTCAGTTTTGCTTAATTAGATTTCACATTTGGCTGTGATTCCTCTTAGTGAAGATCACTGAAGAGCTCGCGTCTTTAATGGTATCACACTCTTGTTTGAAATCTATATAGGCCTAGACGTTATGTAGTTTAATATCAGTCTCAGACTCTACTCTAGGATTTGCCATATAACGAAACTCGTTTGATGTTGATCAATTAGGCCGAAATCCACACAAACACCTCTCACTATTTTTTTAGAATAACCGTCAACCGGCTTAAATAATCACAGGGAGCACTTTGTAAACAACATTTAACAATACAATGTCTGTGTAACTGGAGGACTTACCACTTTCCTTTGTCCTGTGGATCTCTGCAACATTAGTTTTTAGTTACAATACCCCCTTCATGCGTAGTTCGTCTGAGCCCGATTGACACGTGTGGCTTGGAATAGTTGGTAGGCTATAACCTATTCCCCGAAGCCCGTTTTCCCGTGTTGTATCTTAGTTTCTCCTTAGTACTCCCTGGAGCCCGTTTTCCTATGTTGTATCATAGTTTCTCCTTAGTTTTCCCCGCAGTCAGTTTTCTCGTGTTGTACCGTAGTTTCTTCTTAGTATTTCCCATCGAAGACATACAAAAGTGTCTTTTCTGTAGTTATTATGATCCAATTTTCTAATCAGTGTGTTAATACTGGGCATTCGGTAGTCTTCTAAATTTTAAATATATAGTATTCTTCTGAGAATCTGACATCGTAGTTGAGTGATAAGACTATAGTAACATCTGTTTTTATTGAGAATTTTTCTTTTAATTACCTGGATTCTGTCGTTCTCAACGATTGCTTGAAAATCAAATTTTTCTGTTTTCCGTTTTTGTATTTCTAGACGTTTCTCTTCTTTCCTCTGGATTTACATACGTATATTTCGTTTTGCTTACTTCTATGGCTAGTTCTACATGCAGTAGCCTATATGCATTTTGAATCCCCTACTAAACTCTTTTAGTTACTTGTCATATCCCATCTAAAACAACCCGTTTTCCTCCTCCTTGTTTTTTACCCCAGTACATCCTCTGTAAAACCTATTAGGCCGATAGTATGTGTCTATAACGTATACTACAAGCCTTTCTCTTCTGTTTGTGAGGTTTCTGTAAATTTTTTTATCTCCTCGTTGCTTTCAGGTATCAAATGTTTTACCTTAATATATTTTAAAAGAACTACACAATTAAAATTTAGCTTATGGTCAGTAGCCTACTATTGTAGTAGGTCAGTATTACGTCCATAATTGATTAGACTGGACTCGAAATTTGATTAGAGTAGATGCGCCATTTTCATATTTATTGGTGACTTTGTGGCTACAACTACATTTATAGCTAAGTTATTTTGTTTTATCCATTGACAAAATTATGAGCGGTTAATTAATGTAGATATAAGCCTGCAGTCTACATAAAGCTTGTTACTATCCCCACTCTTGCTGTCTGCTGAGTATCATCCACCTACCGTACGTACATAGATAATGAGCGGTTAATTAATGTAGATATAAAACTCCAGTCTACATAAAGCTTGTTACTATCCCCACTCTTGCTGTCTGCTGAGTATCATCCACCTACCGTACGTAGGCCTACATAGATTTGATGTTACAGAGATGACGTAATGCATTTATCACGTGTGCACACCAGTGAATTTGTTTCAGTCTCGCTTAGTTCGTATCAAGTGGGGGATATTGGGGATATATCCTCCCCCCCGAAATCCGAAAAAATTAAAAAATGTGGTAGCAAGAAATTTAAAAATGGCTGCGTGTTTTTTCAAATGTAATTAATTGACTTCCAAGTTTTCTCAATTTAAAAATAAATTACTATTTAGGTCAATGACAAGTTAAATAATCTACAATAATAGTCTTTATAGTCAATAATAAATATAGCAGATGTGGAAGGAAATTGTGAAAAACGAAAAGAAGTTGACTTGAAAGAGAGTAGGATACGATTTTCCGCTGGTTACAAGCAACTTGAAACATAAGATTCATGTGACGACGTGCTTTGCACTATGCTTCAGCCATGTTAGCTGACTTATTTAATACCGCAACGAAGGAACTGTTTGCTTTTACCCGTTGGTTAACCGTAAACCGAGGCCTACGAAAAAAACAGACCTTGGCGCATACGACGATTTTTGAAGTCATGTGACGTTAGGAGTCGAGCAGTTTCCGTGTTATCCTATGTACTCGCGTAATTAACGCACTTTATTTGACCAAAGTTACTTAAATATTTCGGATTTTTTAATATGAAACATGCAATAAACATATAATGAAACATATTTTTTTTAAATAGCAAGAAGGATAAATAAAACACTTATTTAACAAAGTATATAGTAATAGTTATATCTTCAGGTTTTTTACCTTTCTTTTCTTTCTTTTGAAATATTCGGACTAGCATTATATTTTTTAACAAAATTATTTAACATTATTTTACATGCTATAAAATTTGTATCCACAACCCTGTTATATACATTTATATCCACAGCATCTATATACACGCTGTGAACCCTAACTTTCTTAATTTTAACATTCTCTGTAAAGTATTTATATTCCACAGAAAGGCGTTATTAGGCTTCCAAGACAAATTTCAAGCCTATCTGATGTACGTTTTTAAATGATTTTATTGAAATTAGTGAATTACAGCTATCATTTGCCCATTGGTTTTAATTTGCTGGTACGATTTTCAGTATAATATAAGAAAAACAATACTCTAAGAAAACGATGTGTAGTTGAACTCCCCCCCCCCCCAGCCGAAATGAAATCCTAGGTTCCCCCTGGTTCTTATCAACACTTCTTATAACGTTCTGCGACATTATTGATTTTCACGTTCTTAAAAACAATGATTAGCGTTTTGAAACTGTATGGTTAACAGTTTCATTTGTGTCCTGCTAATTTCTTTATTTCTAGGTTATCGTCTTCACCTACACTGGCGAAACTAGCACAGTGTAGACGTTATGATAATAGTCTCATTAAGACAAAAAGACAAAAACATTTTACTTGAAGCTTAACTTGGTATTTTTGAAGTCGGTGTTTAGCCTCTTATGGATTCTACCACTCACTCACACTATTGCATTGTGGAAGTAATAGAGAGAAGAGGTCTGTAATGGTTTGGTTGTATAATGAGGATGGACGAAAGGAAACACGTTTAGAAGTAGGGAGAGGAAAAAGAAGATCAAGATTGTAATTGCCGACTATATTTAGAAAGTGGCCCATAACAGGGGGAAGATCATATTGAAAGTCAATCGTCTTACCCAGGATAGAAGAGAGTGTACGAAGTGTATCAGTCGGCTGATAGACCCGACGTTTGATAGAAATAGATGGGAAAGACGATGAAGAAGAAAATTTTGTTATGTTTTTAATTAACTTGAATTTTCTTGTATATTAAATTGGTTTGTTCAAGTTTGTATGCGTAGGTTTTCGAAATTTTTATCATAGTGTCATTACATGGTATATGTTTTATTAATATCATGTTATCAAAGTATGAGAATTCATATCCTGCATTTACAAAACGTGTTGCTAAATAAGATTTACATTTTTTTACTTCCATATTCCTTAAGGAATGGAAGTATGGTGATGGCAAAAAAAATCGTGTTCGAGATTATTGCAGATTCTGACTGTACTACACTCAAAACATAAAAAAAAGTCGTTTTCCGAAAAGTGTCTGTGTGTGTGTCTGTGTGTCTGTCTGTGTGTAGATTTTTGTCTATGGCAAACGATAACAGCCGCAAATTCAAACAGAATCAAATAATTTTTTGCATACAGACCTGATTTGTAGAGTACTCACAACTTATTGTTTTTGGTGAAGATCGGTTGAGGGAAAGGGGTAGTTTACCAGCAACGGTTTTTTTTTATCAAGGGAAATTGTTTTTTGGCAAACGATAACAGCCAAAAATTCAAACAGAATTAAATAATGTTTCGCATACAGCCCTGAATTGTAGAGTTCTCAAGACCTATTGTTTTTGGTGAAGATCAGTTAAGGGAAAGGGGTAGTTTACCTGTAACGTTTTATGTTTTAACAAGGGTATTTCCTATGGCAAACGATAACAGCCGCAAATTCAAACAGAATCAAAAGATTATTTGCATACAGCCCTAAATTGTAGAGTTCTCAAGACCTTTTGTTTTTGGTGAAGATCGGTTAAGGGAAAGGGGTAGTTTACCTGCAACGTTTTTTTAACAAGGGTATTTTCTATGGCAAACGATAACAGCCGCAAATTCAAACAGAATCAAATAATTTTTTTCATACAGCCTTGATATGTAAAGTACTAAAGATCTGTTGTTTTTGGTAAAGATCGGTTAAGGGAAAGGGGTAGTTTACCTGCAACGTTTTTTTATCAAGCGTATTTTCTATGGCAAACGATAACAGCCGCAAATTCAAACAGAATCAAATAATTTGTTGCATACTTCCCTGAATTGTAGAGGTCTCAAGGACTTTCGATTTTTGTGAAGATCGGTTAAGGGGAAGGGGTAGTTTACCGGCAACGTTTTACGTTTTAACAACAGTAAAGTACTTGAAAATTCATTTAAACTTTTTGAAACAATGGTAATTGTTAAAAATAAAATAATTTTGTTGCCAGGCAATAAAATTATAATTTTTTCATTTTAATGTAAATTATGTATGAGTTAATATCTTTATATATATAATTCTTCTGTACGTGTGTATGTCACTGAACTCCTCCATGTATAAAATAATATATCGTTCGTGGCAGGTAAGCATATCTCAGTTATGTAATGTTTACGTTTCCATTTTATTATTATGCCTACAGCAATAAAAAGGCAGGTAAGACACACACACACACACACACACACACACACACACACACACACACACACACACACACACACACACACACACACACACACACACACACACACACACACACACACACACACACACACACACACACACACACACACACACACACACACACACACACACACACACACACAATTCACGTTATTTCTGGCCTCACTCATGTTTATTTTCTTACATTTGCACGGTTTTTAAATGGAAAGTGCCGAAACCCACACCAACATAACGCGTGCAAGCCGAAAAAATGGACATCAATTTGCTTCCTGTGGATCGCTGGGCAATGTAACTGGACGTGTTTACAGAGGAACGATTCATAGACAGTCTTTTCGTCTTTAGGGAATGGACCCTCTGCAAGATGCTGAGGGTCCATGAGTGACTTCGGAGCGCTCCTCCTTTTTCGCGTGTTTGTTCTGTGAAACATACACTGTTGATTCGCAGCTTTACTCTAAGCAACGCTCAATAGGAAATGTTGAAAATTTTTGTCCACAGTGTACCCTCATTCACACTAAACCTGCTCTGATGTTTTAATTACGGACATCATAATATTAAAACTTTGGAAACTTGAGCACTACTTAATGGAGATCAATCATTAACTTATACAAGCCATTAATTTTATGCATATATATATATATAGATATATATATATATGTGTGTGTGTGTGTACAACGTTATCGGCAACAAAGAAGTAGTTTTTGTTAAAATTCCTTCCCGGGATATTTGGCCGTAGTCCAATGTTTTCTACAAAACCAGACGTTTCGGCAATGCCGTCGACTTCCATCATCAGTGAAAATCGAGTGCGATAACGTGAGGTGGTATACGTTAGTGACCACAGTACTGTGGTTAAGGCTGAAGCAGTAAGTAGAAAGAAATAGTTTCTATGGTAATATTTCATTTCGAAAATGATTTTAAATATAAATCTTAGAATATGGAAGTCATGTATGGTTCTCCATACCGATATTTTTGATATGCATGTTAAATACATCACCAGCTACACCGGACAACAGCTGCTACAAATCATAAGCTCTAAACAACTTTTAAAGGGTAAAAACTGTACGTACACTCTATTAAAAGACAATTAATTTTATTTAAATTTATATTGAACAACACGGTCATTTGTCAAGTAAATGAGTACAACTTTTAAATTTCAACCACTGTGTAATTAACTAGTTATTAATAACCATCCTTCCATGTAATTGTCTCGGTAATATTGATTTATCGATATGTACCCACCCACCCCACATGGGGCGCCAAAAATTTATCTATGCGATGTTATGTTATGTTGCGTATTCCACGGGAAGTTAGAGCACTGCAGATAGCCAGTGTGTTACGTATTCCACGGGAAGTTAGAACACTGCAGATAGCCAGTGTGTTACTACGCATAACTGTTTAGGTAAAAGTAAAGTGGCTTCTTAGTCCTAAACTAGGAGATACGCGAACGAAAGAAAACAATCGTGAAAAATATTTAAATCTTATTTCTAATGTTATAATCAATAAAAACTTTGTTAAGATCTTCTCACGACGCATTGTATATCCATGCTTTAACTTTGACTTCCCTGGTAGCCCCATTAAAGTTGGCGTTACGCTTCACGCGAAGAGTCAAAACTAATTTGCCCGTCACAAAGCACACGCCGACCACTGGACCTAACGACGGCGGTCACAGCCATCCTGCGGTTCAATAACATTGTATTATTATCACAACATAAAATAATATACAGTCACTAGACAGTGAAAAATTTACGACATTTTGTCCGTGGTAAAATGACGTGTACGCTGCGGGCACCTTAAAGGGTACGTGCCCTGGGCGTCGTTACGCCATTCTTTACCTTATTATAGCGTTCTTCTGTTTTTGTCCGCCGCAGAAGAACCACCGCCAGTGATACCGGATGGCTAATGTTTAGACACGCCGCGGTTTCGATTACCTTCAAACGTCAAAACTCGCAGTAATAATATTTTACAATATAAACACTTTAACATGGCACTTTGTGAACAGACTTTTCCTAACAGCTGATATATGAACTTGAAACACACGACAAAGTAATAACAGAACAAATACAAACCTACACCAAACATGAAACAATTGTCAAATCACAAAACATTATTGGAAACACTCAAAAGCATAACTGTATGCCACACATAAATACAATATCACCAATGTACACAACAAAAAGCCAACAGAAACCCATAGCAATTGTGTATATTCAATATACAAAATAAATTACGGTAACACGTAACTAACTGCAATTCATAGAATTGTTCAACACGAGAGCGACCCTAAACGTTGCACAACAGGAGGAGATCGCAGCGGTATCCTGAACTTGTATCCTTAATGAACGACTTCCACTTGTCTTCCAAACTGGATCATCGGCATCTCGTCCTACAGTCATCATAAAGGGAAATGATTTATTGAACACTGGAACACAAGTATTGAACAAGACATAAAACAAAGATGGCTGAGAATGGGTAAACTATTTGATACCCGAAACACGTACTAAGTAAGAAAAAACATCTTGAACGTAAATATTATTATATAATAATTAATTTACTTTTCAAGAAAAAGACTGAGCAACAAGCGTTTAAACACACACACGCACGCGCGCGCGCAACGAAATCAAATAATGAAATGATCTTATTAAACAAAAATAAGCCCTTTTTTATTCTTGACAAGGTTTAGGGTCGATTGCATATCACATTCCGTTTTCTTGCTATCCCTAAACGGGCGCTAATTGGCTGGTATTATTCTGAAATCGGTTTTTACTTTCGTGTTTGATGATGTCACGCATCTACAAGTGTGTAGAAAAGGCAAAGTCCAGCTTGACGTCATGAGTGATGTGAAGCCTCTGGAAATCAATAACGCCGCTCGGATCTTAATAAACTTTATTGTATACGAGCGGTAGACTGCATCCTTGTCAAACCCTTTAGTTTATGACTTTCTTATTTGCCATCCCTTCGTCTATTACTGCCGTCTTTGAAAGCGAATAGGTGACAGATTGCCTTGGAAAATCGAATGTATGTATAAACGGGATAGCCACAGATGACTGGAATGATCAAAACCAGATTAGACTGAAGCTCTCTGAGTTTCAGAACTCGCTCATCATTTTGCCCCGGTTGCCCTACTGATTTTTATTTCCATGATCCGTAAAAAAATAGAAGTGTGGTGATGGCGAAAAAATCGTGTTCGAGATAAGGGCTGATTCTGATTGTACTACCCTCAAAACCCTCAAAATGAAGAAAAGTAATTTTCCGAAAAGTGTCTGTGTGTCTATCTCTGTGACTGTGTGTCTGTGTGTAGAAGTTTTTCTACTGCCTCAAATTCAAACAGAATCAAATAATTTTTTGCATATGTGCTGAATTGTAGAGGACTCAAGGCCTATTGACTTTACTGAAGATCGGATAAGGGGAAGGAGTAGTTTACCTGCAACGTTTTATGTTTTAACAAGAGTAAAGTACTTAATTTTGATAAATAAAGTATCCTGAAAAGTAGGTCGTAATAACCCACTGTAGAAAGGCAGATGAAATATCTATAAATGAAAATGATAGTTGAAGGGGGAGGGGATAATTTTTTATAGGTGTACTATATCGACAACAAAGAAGTAGTTTGTTGCTAAAATTCCTTCCCGGGCTGTTTGGCTGTGGTTCAATGTTTTCTGCAAAACCAGACGTTTCGGCAGTGTCATCGACTGCCATTATCAGTGAAAATCGAGTGGGCTAATGTGAGGTGGTATACGGTATGACCACAGTACTGTGGTTAAGGCTGAAGAAAGAAGTAGTTTCTATGGAAATATTTCATTTCAAAAATGATTTTACATATAAATCTTAGAACATGGAAGTCATGTATGGTTCTCCATACCGATATTTTTTTAGTAACAATTGGTTGAACAATCAATCATACAATAAATGCTAAGAAATTCCAAACAATCGGTTTGATGTTAAAATTCCCTTTAGCATGACACCCGCCTGGATTTTTATAATTTTTAGAAATGTTCGCTATTATTTTTGAGCCCTGGGGTCAGACATTTTAACATTTCCAAAACTGTACACTACATCCCCTTAATTGAGATGTGAGATTTGAAACTCCTATCTAATATGGAATTCTCAATTTTATCAAACCTTTGCCCTACTGTTTAGCCCTGGGGTGACAAAATTTTGAAATTTTCAAAAATTAACACTACATTCAGATTTTAGTTAAAATTCATTTTAATTTAATCTGCCACATGAATTTTTACGATTTTATCAAAATTATCATCTACTTTTTTGACCCCCGGATCCTAAATTTTGAAATTTTCTAAAACAAACACTACATTCATATTTTTGATTAAAATTCCTTTTAGTTTGATACCCCACATGGACTTTCCCGATTTTTTAAAATTTCAGTCCCTCACATTTATTCCTCTTGCCTGCCTATTTTTTTGGGGGACCAATCTAAAAAACAATAGGGTTTTGTATGATAAAACTGAAATTAGAGCAAGAATTGCTATAGCGAAAGAGGCATTTCATGGGAAGAAAAGACTGCTGTGTGGTAAAATTAATAAGAATTTAAGAAAAAGGCTGGCCAAATGTTATGTGTGGAGCGTTGCTTTATATGGTGCAGAGACATGGACACTGAGGAAGGAGGATGAGAAAAAATTACAAGCATTTGAGATGTGGGTTTGGCGAGCAGTGGAAAAAGTGAGGTGGGTTGATAAAGTAAGGAATAATGAAGTTTTAAGAAGAATAGGGGAAGAGAGAAGAATCCTGAAGGTAATAGAAAATAGGAAAAGGAATTGGTTAGGTCATTGTTTAAGAAGAGACTGCTTGCTTACAACTGCAATGGAGAGTGTCATAGAAGGAGCAAAAAGAAGATTCGTAGAAGAATGAAGTTAATAGATAGCATTAATATCAGAGGGTGTTACGGAGAAACGAAAAGACTGGCATGCGATAGGACAGCTTGTAGAGCTTTTACCATTTGAAGACCTGCCTTAGGGCAGAACATCAAATAACAATGATAAAATATGGACAGGCATGCCAAATTTTACGAAAATTGGTTTATGTGTTCAAAGTTATCGTGAGACATACCCGAAATAGGTAGATAGGTAGACAGACATACAAGTACAGTACCAAACTGCAATCCCGCAACGTTACCTGCTACACGAAACGCACAAATAGAAGATGATATATCGTTACGGCATCACGAACAGTCTACGTGTTTGTCGAACGTTCCAGAGAGATCCAGAGTGTACGCGTGTGGTGTACGTGCTTGTATATGCATCTAGGAGCCGTGCGGACTATGCCAAGGCCGCAGTTAATTACGTAGTTCATACGCACGCTACGACGCAATTAGGAATCGTCTAGATATTCGACTGGCTATAAATACCGGTACTCAAACGACGTTCAGTTTAGTATGAGGCGAATTTTTGAGTGTGCGGTTCGAGAGTATTAGTGCGATGTATTTACAGAGCGCTTCGACTTATTACTGTGTACGTTCAAGTAGTTATTAGTGAAGTGTTGCGTTTTATATTCGGACGGTATAATTGTAACACAATTGAGTTTTAATATTAGTGGACATTTTATTGCGTGTGAACAATTTTCATTTGATTTGTTGTAGACACTGTGTTGTTAATTACGAACTGTTTTACTGTAACAATTAAAGGTGTGATTAGTGAGTGACTTGATTGTTGTCTTGTACTTATTTAGTTTCCACTGTACCTACGACGATCGAGTAGACCGTCGTAACAGTGGTGTCAGAACTGGGATAAAACGGTTAAGAGTGGAAACATTGGACACTTTGTACAAGACGAGTGTGATTCGTAATTAATCGGTAAACATGGATCCCAGTCAGATGATGGAAACTTTACAAACACTGCTGCGACAGACACAGGAAGAAGCAGAGAAACGACAGGATGAGAAAGCGGAAGAAGCAGAAAAACGACAGGATGAAAAACGCAGGCAGAAGGCAGAGGAACGTAAGCAGGAGGCACAGGAACGTAAACGTGAAGCAGGTGACATCAAAGCGTTAATTCATGAACAAAAGCAGATGCAAGAACATACTACCGCAGAATTGGGTCTCCTACGTGGTGACGTAGGTGAATTACGAGGTGAGCTCAACAATCAGATTACCAGAATATCTGACGTAGAAGAACCCATGTCAAATAAAATAGCTAAAGTAGAAAAATCTGCCTTGACTGTGGAAGAAGTTATGTCAACAAAAGTTTCTGCAGTAGAAAACTCAATGGCAAATATAAGAGAACAAATTAAAATTGAAGTTGAAAAGTGCATGAAGATTCAACCAAAACAAATTTCTGAACAGACTGTACCAGTGATAAAGACAGAGAAAGACACAGAAAATAAGTTAACACTTTGCCTGCAGTAGGGACAGTTCATGTCAAAGCTCCAACCTTTGACGGAAGCAGTCACTGGGCAACGTACCTCCGCCAATTTGAAGCTGCTGCATGGGTAAATAATTGGACAGAGAAAGACAAGGCTGTTTCACTCGTTCTCTCATTAAAAGGACCCACGGCAGAACTACTACAGAAAGTGCCACCTGACAGCCAGAACATCTATGCCGAGTTGATAAAAGCTCTAGAATTACGGTATGGTGATAAACATTTGCGAGATGTGTACTGCACACAGTTGAGAGCAAGGCGACAGCATTCCGGGGAGAGTCTTCAAGAGTTTGAAGCAAGTATCGACAGACTAATTAGACTGGCCTATCCTGAAGCACCAGAAGATTTTCGAACGCGTTTTGCGATGCAGACATTTACTGCCGGTGTCCGAGATAACGAACTACAGCAAGTGTTACGAATGGCAAGACACCAGAAGAGTGCGGACGCCCTGGTACATTATTTGCAATTTGAGGCCGCCAAATCAGCGTCTGGTTGGACAAGTCATAAAGTGCGCGCTCTAAAAGATCACGACGGCACAGACGATGAGGAAGAAGAACAAGGAACAGAGACTTGACGGTCGGCGCCACAGAATAAAATAAGAAAGGATGGAAGACCGAAGTGTTATCGATGAGGGAAGCCTGGACATCTACAACGAGATTGTCGGGTTAGAATTCAGCAGCAGGGAAACGAGCAATAGTCGGTACAACGGGGCGTGTGCTGACTAACTGGAGGAATGAAGCCCCGAGAGAATACGCAATTTCTACTCTTCAGAAAAACAGCGGGAGCTTGGTAGTTACCGGATTTGTTCAAGAAAGGCCAACCTCGATTACAGTTGACACAGGCGCAACAGTTTCTATTGTGCGCCCCGACGTGGTGAAAGATCTCAAGCCAATCTGGTGCTCTTGCAGCTTGCGAACAGCTACTGGACGGCCTGTAAAAGTGTATGGAAAAGTGGAGATACACCTACGCCTCGGTCGACTTGAGTTTAATCATCAAGTACTTGTTGCAGACATTGTGGATGAAGCAATTCTTGGTGTGGACGTTATGAACGCATACGGATTTATAGTCGACTTCAAGAACAATGTCTTGAGAGCCGGAGGCGAAGAGGTAATGCTATCAACAATGACGACAGCAGAAAAATCGATGGACGTCATAAACCAAGTGTCCGTAACTGTTCCGCCAAACTCCGAAAAGATCATCATGGTTAGAACCGATGTAGATACTAGGGGCAACCAGTGCTCTATATTCGAACCCCAGATAGTCAGCACACCGGGCATACTAATTGCCAAAAGTTTAGTAAAACCTGACGAAACCGGAAATGTACCTATTAGAGTGGCGAATATTTTGAATCAAGCTATCACTTTACAAAGCAATACGCTCCTAGGCAAATTGACTCCTGTGGCCTGGGTAGCCGGAATAACGCAACGAAGATCCAGTTCTTCGGATACTTCCAAATTACCACAGGAACTGCAAGAATTATTGAACAGATCTTCTAACGACCTCTCAAGTGGTGAGGTAAAAGAACTCGGACAGTTTTTACACGAATTCAAAGATGGTTTTGCAGTTCGGGGACAGTTACTGGGAAGAACCTCTCTTGTGCAACATCGCATCAATACCGGGGATACAACACCGATACGCCAACCTCCTCGAAGGCCTCCATTATCTAAACAAGAGGAGATATCTCGGTTAGTACAGGACATGTTGACAGAGGGAGTAATCGAACCTTCGTCAAGTGCTTGGTCTTCTCCTGTAGTGCTGGTAGTGAAGAAGGATGGTGGATTGCGTTTCTGCGTAGGCTACCGGAGGTTAAATGACGTTACAAAGAAAGACTGCTATCCTGAGCACAGTGGTTTTCCACATTGGACCTGAAGAGTGGATATTGGCAAGTGGGTCTTCATTTAGAAGACAAGGAAAAGACCGCTTTTTCGACCCCAAGTGGCTTATTCCAATTTAACGTCATGCCATTTGGACTCTGTAATGCACCGGCAACATTTGAGAGATTGATGGACCTGATACTCCGAGGCCTGACGTGGAAGACTTGCCTTGTTTACTTAGACGATGAGTGATCGGGAAGACTTTCGAAGATCATTTGGAAAACCTTAAGGAAGTTCTAACTAGAATTCACGGTGCACAACTGAAGCTGAGCCCGAAGAAGTGTTCTCTATTCCAGAAGGAAGTACAGTATTTGGGCCATCTGGTTTCGGCAGCGGATGTTAGCATGGATGCTAATAAAGTAGACACGGTAAGAGACTGGCCAGTCCCGAAGAATAAACGCGAAGTTCGGAGTTTCCTGGGGTTATGCTCATATTACCGACGTTTTGTGAAAGGCTTCGCTACTATTGCTAAACCACTACATGAGCTGACGGAAAATAAACGAAACTTCCAATGGTCGAGAGCGTGTGACCAAGCATTTAGAATGTTGAAGATTGCATTATGTTTGCAGCCAATTCTCGCTTTTCCAGCTTCCGAAGGGAAGAACATCGTAGACACAGACGCAAGCAATACTGGTCTAGGAGCAGTTTTGTCTCAAGTGCAGAACGGTGAAAAACGAGTAATAGCGTATTACAGCAAGACGCTTTCTAAACCAGAGAGAAATTATTGTGTTACAAGAAGAGAGTTGTTGGCAATTGTCAGAGCTTTGGAGCACTTCCATAAATACCTCTATGAGAGAGAGTTTTCACTACGTACCGACCATGCTGCACTTTCATGGCTCTTGAGATTTAAAAATCCGGAAGGACAGTTGGCAAGGTGGCTCGAACGTCTGCAAGAGTTCAACTTCAAGGTACAACATCGGCGGGGGCGCCTGCACGGTAATGCAGATGGCTTATGACGAAGACCGTGCCCGGAAGACTGCCGACATTGCCACAGAAAGGAAGACAAAACTCAAGCGAACATGTTCAAGCCATCACTGTAGATTTCCTGGCTGACGGGACAACACAAGCCTGTCGACAAGAACAGATGACTGATGAAGACATTGGACCGATCTTGACAGCAAAAGAGGAAGGTCGCCGCCCGGATTGGCAAGATATCTGCCATGGTTCCGAAGTGCTGAAGGGCTACTGGGCACAATGGGAATCTCTCACCTTAGAAAACGGATTGCTGAAAAGGGCTTGGGAAAGTGCAGATGGACGAGACGTCGTCATGCAGTTGATAGTTCCCCGAAGTAAAGTGCAGTTTGTTTTGAAGGAGATGCATGATGGAACATCTGGAGGCCATCTTGGCGTTAACAAAACCCTTGACAAAATACGGAAGCGATTCTCTTGGCTTCATCTTCGTTACGACGTAGAGGAATGGGTTCGGACGTGTGAAATATGTGCTGCAAGCAAGGGCCCACAAACCAGAAGCAGGGGAAATAACGTTGGACTACCTTTCGAGAGAATTGCCATAGACATTGCTGGACCATTCCCAGTTACTGACGATGGAAACCGGTACATCATGGTTGTAGGTGACTACTTTACTAAGTGGGTGGAAGCCTACGCAATTCCAAATCAGGAGGTTACCACTGTGGCGAAGCAGTTAGTTCACAACTTCTGTTGCTGTTATGGAGCCCCTATGGAAATCCATACGGATCAAGGGAGAAATTTCGAATCAGGAGTGTTTAAAGAATTATGCCGTAGTTATAAACATACTCGGAATTCGCAAGACCAGGACAACGTCTCTGCATCCTCAGTCGGACGGGATGGTTGAGAGATTCAACAGGACACTTGAGCAGCATCTTTCGAAAGTTGTTGACGAGAACCAAACAGACTGGGACCAACGTATACCACTATTCCTTATGGCGTATAGGTCATCAGTACACGACACAACCGGCATGACTCCAGCAAAATTGGTGTCTGGCCGGGAGATTCGCCTTCCTGGGGACTTGATGTTTGGATCACCTGAGACTCAGTCCCAAGAGCAAAAGAACTATTCCTCGCAATTAGAAAACCAACTGCGAGAAATGAATCGCTTGGTAAGAGGACGGCTTAAGATTGCCAGTGATAAAATGAAAACTCGGTATGACATACGCAGCAATAGTGTGGGTTTCCAAGAAGGAGATCAGGTCTAGTTGTTCAATCCAAAGCGCCGTCGTGGTCGCTCACCTAAGCTTCAGTCTAACTGGGAAGGACCCTTCACTGTGAAAAAAAGAATTAACGATGTTGTTTATCGGATTCAACAGGAAGGACAGCGAACGTTCAAGGTCGTCCACCTAGATCGCCAGGCTAAGTACAACTTTAGAGACGGTTTGCCAGTTCGGGACGAACAGGCTTAAGGAGGGGGAAGTGTTACGGCATCACGAACAATCTACGTGTTTGTCGAACGTTCCAGAGAGATCCAGAGTGTACGCGTGTGGTGTACGTGCTTGTATATGCATCTACGAGAAACTTCTCGATGCCGCGAGCCGTGCGGACTATGTTAAATACGTAGTTCATACGCACGCTACGACGCAATTAGGAATCGTCTAGATATTCGACTGGCTATAAATACCGGTACTCAAACGACGTTCAGTTTAGTATGAGGCGAATTTTTGACTGTGCGGTTCGAGAGTATTAGTGCGATATATTTACAGAGCGGACCGAGTTATTACTGTGTACGTTCAAGTAGTTATTAGTAAAGTGTTGCGTTTTATATTCGGACGGTATAATTGTAACACATTTGAGTTTTAATATTAGTGGACATTTTATTGCGTGTGAACAATTTTCATTGGATTTGTTGTAGACACTGTGTTGTTAATTACGAACTGTTTTACTGTAACAATTAAAGGTGTGATTAGTGACTTGATTGTTGTCTTGTACTTATTTAGTTTCCACTGTACCTACGACGATCGAGTAGACCGTCGTAACAATATTTTCTTGATACTGTTTTTTCTATAAAACTGAATGAGCCATATTAAGTTTATAATACTTTTATAACAATTTGGAGATCATATTTTGGCAAGAACTAAATGGTATATTCAAATGCAGCTGTAACGAACATCAGTATCTTTTTCAGATTCGCATAAAATGATCAATGATCAACGTTTTACCCATTTCTCCGTCCTTTGGTAAGCGTGTTACAGGTACAACAAACACTCAAGTTGGAGGAGTGACAGTTTCAAGTGATTGGCACACTTAAGTGAGGCGTAATTACGTTGTAGATTAGATGTCTAAAGTATATTGAACGTAGCGGGGAGTCTCGCTTCAGTGACAGTAATCCTATCACTTTTTGACACAACAAACTCTCTGAACAAAGGAAGAAACAGGCGCTCCATACTTACCTTACCTCCCCTTCGTCATCTGTCACTCTTGTGCTCCGTCCCTCTCCATTTCACTACCTACACCTTCAATCAAACTCTCACTTACCCTCTCACTCTCTCTCTTTCTCTCTCTCTCTCTCTCTCTCTCTCTCTCTCTCTCTCTCTCTCTCTCTCTCTCTCTCCCTCTCTTTCTCTTCCGTTTCTTTTTCTAGTTCGCGTGCGGAGCCCATTCACAAGCGACGTACACATAATGTACCTCTCTTTCTCAGTGATTTCCTTGACCAATTAATAAGAAACCAGTGTCATCCCGTTTTTACAACAATAATATTAAAATGTTTCAGTCTAAGTACCTATTTTGAAAATAAACAATTTGTTGAATATAAGATGTTCACCTATCATAATAAAATTAAATTGACACGTTATACTTTTCTTGCGTATTTATATAAATTATATATTTTATATACAAACTGCTTCTACGCAACTACTTATTTCGTTTCTTCCCTGATGTATATTCCGTTGATTTTTATATATTGAAAATCTTTTCTTTGTTTACTTATTTCTTACTATAGGCCTATCAATTTTTTTCAGCTCTTTGTATATGTCGATTCAGAGATATTGCGCTAAACTGTAGTACCATCTACGTTATAGTAAATGTTTTATGAGAAATATTTATGGTGAGTATTTCAGTTTTGTAGTACTGTGATGAAATAAAAATTTTAACAAAATTTTATATATTGCGACAATACAAGCATGTGCTGTAATGTGCATTTATTAAATAAAATAAATATTTAGATTAATTTAAGTAATATGTAATAGACAAGCAGGTGTGAAGTTGAAAGCTGAATTAGACGCAGGAATGAACATGCATGATCACGCGATTATTGCTGAGAGAGTGTACAGTAGTAAATAGTGTGTGTGTGCGTGGAGCCTGTTCAAGCCTGAAAGTTTGAAACTTCACCCCAAATAGATACTAAATTATAGTTTTATTTAATTATAAGCAAACCGTAAATGTTAGAAAGATTGCAAAGACTTCTAAATATGCATAAAAATCATACACTTGTACAGTGCGAAAACGGTGTGATTATGACGTTCAGTGCGAATTCGGTGCGATTTTAAGAGCATAGTAATTACACTAATTATGCGATCACTATGGTAATTACGTATAATATGTGTAATTAAATCAGACAATGTTAAATCACTTTGAAATCCTCATTAGACATTGCAATTGGCAGAAATGTGCGAATATGTGAAATTGGACGATAGTGGGGGAACTGACGCCACGGACAGTTTCTGACATGCAGAATCCTGAGCCGACAGGTGTGGTTTTTTTGTTGAATATAAATACGGGCCCAGGAGAGCCAAATTTTACTCTCAATCAGTCTTCAGAAGCAGTGGGACGCTATGTCCGTTAGCGACGCGATTTTTTTAAAAATAAACTGTAAAGTCGGATGGACAATACGTTCATCCGAGTATCAAACAGTAACTCTTAGTTTGATTATTTTAAATACAATTATCGAACATACACCACCAGTCTACAACCACAAATGTTCAGCACTCTAGACAACTGGCGAGGTCACATCAAGTAGAGGAACGATATGCAGAGCAATCAAGGCATCTGCTAGGACAACAGCAGCTGATGCAGAGCGAAATATCATTCTACAGCAACCAGAGAGGACCATAAGGAACGAGTAACTGAAGGACGACAAGTGGAACCGGAGAACGTGCAGGGAAATCCATTAGAAGAGGACCTACCGATCACCGGAGGACAGAGGTACAATCTACAGAATTGAGGTGACAAATAACCAATTTATAATTAATAAATGAAAGAATAAAGACATTGAAAAGACATTTTAAAATTTTAAAATAAAGAAAATTTATATCAAACGTAGATAGAGATAATGAATATAATTTAAATTTAGTAAGAATTTTCTTTGATGATGAACAATTAATTTAAAGTTAATTTAAATCATTGCTTGGATGATTGACGATTAATGTAATAAATTTAAGTTTTCATTTAAAGCGTGTAAAGTAATCAGTGAGTAATATTACACGCAATGTATAAAGTAACGTAGTTGGAAGTATAGAAGAAGACTAACAATTATTAGTCGATTTAAAATGTTATAAAGCATTAAGATGTATGCAATACATAGAGTAATGTAATAAAGAAAAAATATATGAAGCAAAGAAAACAAGACTACAAATAAAGCACACAGTCAGACTCAGCGGTCGAGAAATTTTAGAGTAACAAAAAATGTTTAACATAGATGTTTGTGAATATAGTATATAAGATTTATTTTATGATGAATGTACTGCAACAAAGAAACGTTTAAACAAATGATAATGAATATTTTATGGCGAAGTAAGTGCTATTTCAAAAACACTTATGATTTATTTTGAATAAATTAATGAAAACATGTTACAATTTAAAAATTACTTCTCTTATTATGATTACACCCAAACTCCAATTATACATACACGTTAACAGTAATGTTGTATGAGCTACACAACTACACAATTTAGATTACATTTAATTAATACGTTGTGTCGTTGTATAATTTTGTCTCCCAAAAACGTGGGGCTACACAATTTAAAAGCACAAATAAATTTGTACACAGAATTTGTATTGTTATAATATATAACAGATTTCTACGGCCTAGGCTGCTTCTCCGTCCCTAGTTTCCATTCTCTTCTATTATAGCACATGTCTTCTTACAGGCCTCTAAGTTTCATAGCTTCATCTACACCCTCTCGCCAACTTCTTCGTGGCCTTCCTCTTTTCTTCCTCTCATATGGTATCCACTCTAAAATTCTCTTGGGCCTCCTGGTTTTGTCCATTCTTTTTGTGTGTCCAAACCATACTAGTTGTTGTTTTTTCAATCTCTTCCACTATGTTCTTCGTCATGTTCATACTCTGTCTAATTGTTTCATTTCGGACTCTTTCCAGTTTCGATTTTCTACAACTGCGTCTTAAATAATCCATTTCGGTAGCTAAGAGTTTTTTCGGATTTTCCTCTTTTTTGTGTCTCTTGTGATTGATTTATACCATAAAACAGAGTTCAACGATCCTATTTCTTTTTCCCCTTTGTTTAATCGTTCTTTCATTTCATCGCTGCTATTTCCTTGTTTATTAAGTGTAACTCCCAAATATTTACACGTGCTAACTCCTTTTATGGTGATATTTCCTATTTCGAGATATCTTGAGCATCATTACCGACTATCATGTACTCAGACTTATTATGTTTATCACGAGACCTGCGAGCTGGTATTCTTCTTGTAATTTCCTTATCATGTGACTAAGATCATCCGGATCCTCTGCTACGACAACTTGATCATCAGCGAAATATACGCTAACTTTTTTTTCCTCTCCCACTTGCAACCCCATTCTTCTAACTTTCTTTGACCATTTTTCCAGGGCTTTGTCTAGATATACTATAAATAGAGTTGGGGAAAGGCTACATCCCTGTCTTAATCCTTTGTGACTTTGAAGAGGTCTGTGTAGTTACTGCCGTTTTTTACTCGGGTCGTGTTTTCCTTATACAGGTTCTTTATTGGGTCTCCAGGGTGATTATCCACAAAAAGACTCACATGCTAAACAACCTAGTGACAAAATTTTTACATACCATAAACTATCGCACCAGTAGTAGTACCTGAAGACGTTAGTAACCAGAAACGCATGAATGTCTGCGCTAACTGTGTAACTGCAAACATTGGAGACAGTGTATGTGGATTGTCTACATTCCTCACCATTACGCTATAAATTAACGCTTATCGTAAAACGCAAAACATTAAATCCTTTCACTCACGACTTTAAAGTCTCGTGTATATGATAGTATACTTGTTTTAAATTCAGACAAATGAAATTTGTATACAAGTTCTCGAAGCAAACATCAAATGTTTTCGTTGTGCATTAGGCCTAAACGATTTTTATTTAATTTTTTTTTTCATTTCAAATACACACGACTAGTTTTCGAAAGTTCGAAAAGAGAGGAAAAAGAAAAAAACAAAACAAGGCTGTAGTGGGTACACGAGGTCCAAAGTAGGATAATGTTCAAGGAAATTGCAAACGCATGCCGTCATGATCTATAATTACCAGGAAATAATTATAAGATCGATATCAGCTGTTGTAAAGAGAATAGAACAAAAAACGTTAAACCTAAAGAGTGCGGAACTGTGAAACACGAGCAGTGTGTGAATCCATCTGATAACAACGCTCGTTTTCTGATGCACAAATGAATTTATTTTTTTGTGTCTTAAGTTTTTCTCGCAGTACAAAAACAGGTAAATCGTTCATAAAACACCTTTAGCCCCTGTTCCTTCTTCTTCTCCACCGGTAATTCTGAGTTCGTTAACAGCGGCGTAATAATAGTTAGACTTCTTAATTCTTGTTTTTTACTGTGTGGGATTAAAAGTTTTATTTTGTTATCTTTAATCGAACTGTGTATGTGAAAAGCGTCAGACGTTCGGAAATCGTAAGTTTTGCGCTGAGCTTTGAAACGAGTCTGCATGCTGAACGATTATGTATCCTGTCTGGTATAAACAGCGTATGTTAGAAACTGAAATACTGATGTTAAAAAAAGAATAATTAGTGGACAGTATCATACGAGCATAGACAGAGAGAGACAACGGCCAGCCAGACACATGTAATCGACCCACCAATAAATATAGACATATAAAATGACGTGGAATTGTTTTTGTTAAGCTATTTAACTTTCAGTAGCATTAAAGCTAATACTACTGAAAGTTAATTAGTGATATTCAGAAGAAACCTATTAATGAGTGACTTAAATCGATTTTTATTGCATTATCCCTGGGGCAGATTTTCAAATTTATATCAGAGCAACACGTTTGTTGTCTTATCTTCCGCTGAAGTATATTTGTACAATTCGCTCAATAATTAACCATTAAAGATAAAACATTTGGAGTTAATTCAAAATTAAATTTGAATCTTTCTGTAGAATTAACTTCCATAATGTAGGCTATTAGTCTATATTGAATAGGGAAAAGGTTTCTCGCAAGCTACTTTTTATGCCTCACGACTGAAAAAAAAAGTTAAATTTGATATGAAGTTATATTTTTTATTTTGTTATGACAAAGATATCGTTAGATTTAAATAGCATGTACATCATGTACGTGAACTGGCCTGCATGTAAAAAAAGTATTGTTATGGAGCAAGAACATCATGCGTAAGGACAGTTTGTATTTGAGTACGCACTAAATCGAGTGTGTGATCGTTTTATTAAGTTTGTTATTTTCACCGTCTTAATTTTTGGGCTAAATTTGTTTAAAATATAAAAACATGTGAAGTATTCAAATACTGTTACTACTGTGTACATTTTATATACTTTATCTAGTACTTTATTTTTATCGGTCGAGGTTTTAAAGCCGCGTAATAGTATAGCGAACGTAAAACCCATAAGCGCAATGTATTTCCCTAACTCGCCCATTGTCTCATCCGACTGTGGAACCAAGATTAATAGTAATGTTTTAGGTTGCGTATTCGTAAAGTCAATTATGTAATTTTCTACTGTAACTGGTACTTTTGAATAAACTCTGGCAGGTTTACCTTCTTTTAACATAGAAAAATTAAAGGTACATTTGCAAACGAAATCTGTAACCGTGCAACCATCCGATACAGTAGAACCTCTGTTAACCGAAACAAAGGGGGGAGGCGGTTTCGGATAACCAAAATTTCGGATAATAATTAAGATGTAATTTTTTAAAGTGTGAGGTAAAATAACTGGCGGCAACATGCAACATTATCAAAAGATTTTAATAAAAATCAATCTATTTACATAAAGTCATTTTTAACACTAGTTTTATGATTTCTTTTTTGAAAAAATCTTCTATTCTCCTTTGCTTTTCTTTTCACATCGCTTTCTTGGAGCAATATCTTTCCATCCCTTCATTAGCCAGACGTCAGAGGGGTTTGATTCTTCAGATCTTTCGACGAACCGTAACGCTATCTAAAAATAGGAATAAAACTCCGTGAGAAAAACGTGTAGTTCATGTAGTCTAATTTAATGCCCTAGCCCAAAATAAAATCTCTTACTTCTAAGGCATTGGAGATCTCGTCAGCGGTGTCGTGGCTGCTGCTCTCTGCTGTGTTATCATCTTCGTCACCCCTTTGTTTCGTGAACCATAAAACCACAACCTCGTTTACTTTACTAAATATAATTATTTCACTAACGACCCGGAACACAAAGTCGTTGTGTTCCGAGTCGTTAGTGAAATAATTATATTTATTTAATTAACGGACACGTCATGGACAACGAAAGCCAATCATTTACTTTCTCGTTTTGTGGCACTTCTTCATTGTTTTCTTGTTTGGCATCTTCGAAGCATGCTCTTTAAACTTATTTTTCATCTTGACCCAATCAGAAACAGTAGGAACACCAACACCAAAATCGGCTGCCACAGTTCGCAAAATATCGTCATTTTTAATTTTTCTAATTGCCTCCAATCATTTACTTTCTCGTTTTGTGGCACGTCTTCATTGTTTTCTTGTTTGGCATCTTCGAAGCATGCTCTTTAAACTTATTTTTCATCTTGACCCAATCAGAAACAGTAGGCACGCCAACACCAAAATCGGCTGCCACAGTTCGCAAAATATCGTCATTTTTAATTTTTCTAATTGCCTCCAAATTTCCTTCATTCATTATCATGACCCGTTTCCGCTTGTTGACATGACGCACAATTTATTACATTAGTTTTCGTGTTTTATCCGGAAAACAAATTTTCATTGTAGTAAAAATCGGGAATTAATAAGTTTTTGTCGGTCTTTTCGGTTAAACGGTGTTTCGGTTAATGAAGGTTCTACTGTATTCCGGAATCAGTTACTACAATCTGGAGAAGCTGAAACACAATAGACCAGTAATAATAAAGAAGTGTGTTCTACCAACGAGTTCCGGAAGTGTTTAGAAACTTTGCTTTCCTCTTATTTTTTACGAGTATTGAGTAAAGCACTATGAAGAAGTTATACAAAATCAGTGTTTTATCCTAAACATCCACTATTATCAGCGCTCATCTTCTGTGAGCATACACGGTTTATGAGCATACAGTAACACAATTTATGAGCAGGATAGTTATTAGAGACATAGTATTCTGTAGGCTTTAAACTATTACAGCTATAGGAAATCGTAATATTAATGTATAGAAAACACAAATATTGTTAACTGTTATAAAATTCTCAAGTACTGTCAAGTATTCTTATTCTGATAAATGCTTTAACAAATCTCGTTGCGGAAATTACTATCATACAGAAACGTAAATTAAGAAGAAGAAGAAGAAGAAGAAGAAGAAGAAGAAGAAGAAGAAGAAGAAGAAGAAGAAGAAGAAGAAGAAGAAGAAGAAGAAGAAGGAAATTATAATGACGACGACGACGACGACGACGATGATGATGATGTTCGGTCTGTGTGAATCATATTGTCCACCCTGTCTTGATCTGTCACAGACTGGTTGTGATAGCGGTTTGCCATCATAAGCTAGATGGAAACAAACACGCGCATAAGATAGGCGCGTTTCAATACTTTTCACGTATCTTTACGCTTTACTTTCATCAAATTGTTTTTTCATCATAGGCTACATGTTTCTGAACTTCTTGCGGATATTGGCAGCAGTACATCTTTCTTTGGTCAAGAATTCAATGACTGTTTTTTGTCTCGCTACATATCCATGACTATGCTATACGTACAATTAAACAAAATATTACATTGTGCGAACAGTAAGAGTTACTCTGGCTCTTACAAAGAACATTACATTTAGATTAGCAGTTTCGGTTGAAATGACAAATTTTTCAGTTGAAATGAGTCTTTATCTTCAGTATACTTCATTTATCGTAGGGACCACACATGTCCAATCAATGGGCAAGATGGGCTTAATAGAAGGCGATTGAGCAAACGTAGATTTATCGTAAGAAAGAACGTCTAACGTTGAAGAGGAAAAATAAAATAAAATAAGAAGTAGAAACATAAATCACCGAAATTTGTAAACTCTATTCAGGATCCAATAACAGAATCTTGTACACTTTCTCAGAAGGACTGCGTTTTACACACGAGTTTGTGTGAGAAGTATATGAGAGCTAAACGTGTGCGTATGTGAGGTCTGTGCGTGCCCTTGCGCGTGTGTCCGTTACAGTCTTCCATTGATTTCCAAGGAATCTGTATAAAAGATTTCAATCATACTGGTATAAATCATTATCGGTGTATCGAAAATATCTGTATTTCGTCTGGCGAAAATAATTCCCTAATGACTGGCGAAACCAAACGTACTTAGTTGGCGTTGATTTCCGATTTAGTTCACAGATGATTAAGGTCGAGCTGAATTTTCACTAAGAATTCCTGCGCAAAGATTGTAGATTGCAATAATAATTAGACTAGCGTAATTATAACATAATATGTGTAGATATAATTTGGAATGTTTCGTTGAAAGGTTCGTATCAGTCACCGTCGACGAATTACAGAACTAATTAAAGTTCATCGTGTAATAATAACTGATTGAATTCTCTCGGTATCGCAGGAGGCGATCAAACCAAAACTGGTGAAAACGATGTAATTTTTAGTTCACATCGCGGAAAGTGTTATTCATTTTATTTTTTGTTTTGCTTTGCTGTAATCAGTGTTTTTTTTAATTGGAAGATGTACGTACCTTTTTCTTGTTTTGGAATGCACCCACCTGTGGCTTCACAATATTCCAATAAACATAATTTTAACCATATTAATTAACTGTAGAGATTTGTGGAAAGTGTTAAACGTGTCTTGACTTTTAAATTCGTTTTGTTTGTTATGTATTTAATAATAATGGGCCCCACGTGCACCATCGAAGTAGCTTAGGAGTA
The DNA here is from genome assembly GCA_034769895.1 of Magicicada septendecula. Taxonomy (NCBI): domain Eukaryota; kingdom Metazoa; phylum Arthropoda; class Insecta; order Hemiptera; family Cicadidae; genus Magicicada; species Magicicada septendecula. Next base: position 83,590,076 of record CM068370.1, read on the forward strand.
GGAAGGGTAGGCTGCCTTATGTGAACCGTACGGCAAACAAGGAAGGCAGTGTGGCCAGCACTACGCTTCAGCCGTCCTTGTTATGTATTTTACATTGTAATTTAATTAGTCTCTCGTGTAAATTCATTTTGTTTTCTTCTTGGGGGATTTCACTAAATTTACTGTGTTGTCAACTTTTCATGTGCCTGATAATGTTCTATGTGTTAACCATCAATTGTAATTTACCATCAGAAAAAAGATAGGGCAAGACAAAATACAACAGGTGGAGTTGTTTAAATATCTTGGAAGCTTGATAAATGAAGATATGTCCTGCACTCGTGAAATTAGAGCAAGAATTGCTATAGCGAAAGAGGCATTTAATGGGAATAAAAGACTACTGTGTGGCAAAATTAATAAGATTTTAAGAAAAAGGTTGGCCAAATGTTATGTGTGGAGCGTTGCTTTATATGGTGCAGAGACATGGACACTGAGGAAGGAGGATGAGAAAAGATTAGAAGCATATGAGATGTGGGTTGGCTAGCAATGGAAAAGTGAGGTAGATTGATAAAGTAAGGAACGATGAAGTTTCAAGAAGAATAGGGGAAGAGAGAAGAATCCTGAAGGTAATAGAAAATAGTACAAAAAAATTGTTAGGTCATTGTTTAAGAAGAGACTGCTTGCTTACAACTGCCATGGAGGGTGTCATAGAAGGAGAAAATTGAAGAAGTCGTAGAAGAATGAAGTTAATAGATACCATTAAAATAGAGGGTGTTACGAAGAAACGAGAAGACTGGCATGCGATGGGACAGCTTGGAGAGCTTTTACCATTTGAAGACCTGCCTTAGGGCAGAACACCAAATAAAAAAAACTATCAGAAATTGAATTTGTATTGTTTCATTGTTCTCCATCTGATTCTCCACCACTTACTTTATTACTAGTTTGCTCTTCTACCTTAAAGTTTGCATGTTTCCTTTGGTTGAGAAACGTTTGGAGGACTGTTACAACGATACCATCCATACACGCTCGAGTGCTTGTGTTGGCTAAAGGAATGTAACTCGGAGGTCTTTGATGCGTTCTTACTTCCCAACACTGTCTCTATTTATCAGTTACTTTGCACTGTCTGTAAGACGAGAATTACCTTTTAAGTCCACGTTGCCGCTGTGTTGCAACAATTAGTATTCATCAACTGCAGCTTATCGCCTCGAACAAAGCCGGCTAGATCGTCATTCTGCTGTCGATGTGCCGTTGGCAGAGGCGTATCAACAACGTAAATGCACTGATGCGAGATGAAAAATTAATTACCACTGATAACAGTTGCTAGTTGCCTTTGATGCCGACTGACGTCCTTCTGATCAAGGCAGTTGCTGCCGTGTCTCACACCTTACACGCCACAGGTTTCTGTCGTTTTAGTCTCCTCGTTGCAAGCGCCTCTCCTCCATTTCATCATATACGTCCTACTTACTGAGTCTATCCCGTTTCCCCCTTCTAGTTGGAATCGAGTTTAACAACTTTCTCTACCAACGATATTCAATCATTCGTTCAACGTCGCCATACCATATAAAACGCTTCGTGTTTTATTAAGGTTAATATTGTTACGACATTAAAGAACATTCTACGTGTTTCTCGTCTCTTCCAGCTGTAATGTGTGTGTGTGTGCGCGTACGTATTGCTGCTACTGAGATGAAGGACAGTTACGTAACACTTGTCCCGCGTCCAAGACTGATCCAAATTTCACCAGTCCGCTCGCGCTGTGCCCAAAGCCGCAGTCAATTACGTTCTGGTGTTTCTAGTAGCGTTCTTGACGCGTAGTATGGAATATTCTGGTACCTCAGCGGGGTATAGATACAAGTACTAAGCGACGCTTAGTCAGTTTGAGTTGCGATTTATTTCAGTGCGGTTCGAAGTATTGTGGCAAAGTTTTAATATTTTATAATTGTGCGGGACAATTGTAATGCAATCCTGTTTTATATTAGTTGAGATTTTATTGCGTGTGAACAATGTTTATTTAATTTGTTGTAAGAGACTATCTTGTTGATTACAAACTGTATAGTTGTGGTAAATAAAGCTGGTGATCAGTGACTTAATTGGTGTCTTGTATTTTGTTTTCCACTGTACCATACGACGATCACTAGACCGTCGTAACGATACGTAAGTACGTAGTAAATGCGTTGTCTACGCATATTTACCTCCTGATACCTTCATTTCTAATGCACTGTAGTTTGCACACCCACAAGACTATCTCCAGAAGTCTACTTTTACTACACGAGGTTTTCAGAATTTTGTTGATTTTCATTTCGTTGATTTTTGTTTCGTTGTGTGACGATTTAATTGGTAATAAAAAATTTAATTTTAAAAAATTAGAAAGCAAATAAATATTTTTTAAATTGCACAATTAAACCAAATACCCCTGTACTAACTCAGAATAAGTATGAGATTTAAATTGAGAAAATCTAACTAAACAAGTAATAAAAAAAAATCGTAATGTAAAAAGTTAAGAATAATACAGTTAACCCTTTAGTAAATCATCATGCGTTGACCTGTTTAATTCCGGACACAACGTGCATAGCGAACCGTCTGTAACTTAGAAATATCTGAAAATCGTAATGTAAGTAATTAATTATTTGAAGGCACAAGTAGTAGTTAAAATAATTCCTGTAAACTAAATAAGTCTAAATAATTTGTTTCATCTTGCTATAAGAATGTCTATTTAAATAAAAAGTTGGAACTATATTATGGCGGAGTACTCGCTCCGCTTCGTTGGTACTTAATGTACCTGTCGTATCAATGCAAGAGTTACGATGCGGCGTTCAGACAGTACACACCTCCAAGGGAGGGCTCTTCAAAAATGTTTTATTTAAACTTTCAAGTAATGGTTAGCTACCACTAAAAACGTGGGCAGCTAGTGATAGTTATATGTATAAGATGTAGTAAAAGGTTTGTTAAAGAAATGTGGTAATATATAAAAAAATTAAGAACTCGTAAACAAGGTGACGTCTCAACTTAAGATGCAAACTCCAGTACAACTCTACCAGTGAATATGTGACCTGCCCAATTGCATATACGGACGTCTACAACACATACAACGCTGACCAGGACCGGCGAGGTTCAACCCGACTTCATGCAGCATTACATCAATCTCCTCACTAATACAGCTATAAGATATTCACCAGAGACACGACCCAGATGACTACCCCGACTACCAGAGTTCCGAAGAGTCACGCCCCAGGACGAGGACAGCAAAAGCTTATTTTAGAGGTGACTCGATAGCTTGCCTATCGAGAATTAAGTACATTTAAAACATAACTTTTATACATGAAAGAGACTTTTCAAAAGACAATAATTTTCTCTAAGCAATAAATAAAACAAAAGAAATGTAAACTGTAATATCGAAAATCATACGTTGTAACGTTAATCTTGAAATGTAAGTTATAATCCCTTAATTAAATAATACCATTCTTCAAATGGTTTATGTAATCATGTAAGCTCCTTGATGAGCATAGTATAATTCAGACGTCTTTACTAGATTTAAAGAGACTCGGATCCGAGGTAAATTACATGATCAATATGATCCCTTGTTTGACAGAAAGCTTTTTAAATATTTCAGTATACATTTTTATGTTATGGGATCTATTTATATGATTTGTTAATAAAGAGATGTCATCTTATTACAGATTGAAGTGAGTGCATAAATCAGTGAAATACCTTCCCTTGTGTCCTAATAAATAGAGTAAATATTATTGTTCTATGTGTTGAGTTTAATTTCAGTTTGTTACAACGTAGGCAGCCTGTATAATTGGCTAGCGTCAATTATCTCGGGTTCCCTGGATTTGTAACGTAGCCCGGAACGTTACAGGTTCTGCAGAGAAATACGAGGTGCTATCCAAAAGTTCGGGGAATATAGTATACATCGATGGTGTTCACTAACGCGGGCGCGGGCGCTGCGCTTCGTGGTGCCGATGTACACTTCGCCGCACGAGCTAGGCACACTGTATACGCCTCCCGACGAGAGGGGATCCCTTGTGTCCTTTACCGGTGGTCTCGGGTACTGTTGTATCTTCCTCGTTGGCTTGTAGATGTTCCTCACGCCACGCCGACTCAACAGCCTGCCAATACGGTCCGTCATGTAGGGCAAGACCGCGAAGCCAACAGTCTCCTGCGACACCGACTCAGCCGGACGGGTAGATCTTCTCGGCCGGACTGCACGCCTAACTTCCCTGACGAAGTAACCATTTACTTGCAACGATTGTTCGAGATGCCTCAGTTCCTCGTGGAGATACCGGGTTTACAGATCCTGTTCGCTCGGGCGGCCAAGGTCTTCAAAACTGCTCTCTTCTGCTTCAGATGATGATTTGACAGCTTGTGCAGGTACCTGTCGGTGTGCGTTGGCTCCCTGTATACTTTGTGTCCCAGGCTCCCGTCGACCCTTCTAAAGCTTACGACGTCAAGAAAAGGCAGCTGGTCGTCCGTTCTTTCTGCACGGTGAACGGCTGAACACTGTAAACAGGAAACGTCGTAGCTCTTCTTTCCCGTGGCTCCGTACTACGAAGGTGTCAACATACCGGAACCAATATTTCGGCTTCAGCGGCGCAGATGAAACCGCTAGGATCTATTCTTGGTTTTAGGTATTACTTTTCCACTCCAAAGCACGGAATTCAGTTGCTCTATTACTATTTCCCTTGCTTTGTTTTGCCACTGGTATCATCATTTCTACCACTTTTTGTTAATGTCGTCCGAAGATACCTAAAAAGATTATATTTTTATAATATTGAAATCTACTTTTTTTATGAAACAGTCAAAGAATACTTTTATAATGTATAAAGGATTTTTAGTACTTACAAGTACACCTCTAGGTATTCCAGTCGATTTTCTTAGTTTTTCATCCGAGATGCATTTGAACATGGAATGAAGATGAAAATGAAGATGGAACACAACTGTTCCGAAATGCATCTCGGATGAAAAACTAAGAAAATTACCGACTGGAATACCTAGAGGTGTACTTGTAAGTACTAAAAATCCTTTATAGATGAAATCTACTGTCATATCGGCATCTTAACTCCCAATAACCATCTGTTCCAGAATTTATATCGACGCCCCAAGATTTGTATTCTTAATGACGTTTTCGAATCATATATTTTTATTCCTGTTCGTCTACCCTTGCCCTAACGTTTTGTTACTGTAGACTATTGGGCCACCTTATTACGAACTCTAACAGCACTGGCGCGCGCGCACACTCACATAACTTTTACGTAATTCTTTAATATTGCTGTGTTATAGGCAGCGCTAACATCAGCTTTCTGCTTGACTGGCCAAAGATTTGTTAATGGAATGCTATTGTATGCTTTACGCAAATCAGTAACCATTCAATGGCCAACAGTCTTCTCACCAATCTGTTTCATCTCTATTATGGTGTGAGTGTTTTTTATTGAGATTTTTAAAAATTTAAGATTCGGATTAACTTTCTGTGTATAGAGCTAAAATGTTAATACTGATTTTAACATATTCTAAACACACCATTAATACACATTTTTCAAAATATAGATTCATAGACGGTTTTTATTTTGTGCAAGGACCTCCTTATTTACAACGAACAGTAAACACTTAACATTGGGAAAGTGATTGGTTAAAAGGTGGTTGCCCTAATATAAACCGGCAGCAAAATCAGACTTAATGTTGGGAGCGTTTTACATGTAAGTCTTGAGACTGCTATTGGTATAAAGTAGGAAATTGATTCAGAAACAGTAATGAGCATAACAACAAGTAAAAACAGTGCAAAAATTAAGTTTAATAGTTGGATCTGCAGTAAATGTGGTTTAGGGGAAGAAACACGTAGGCCTATAGCAAAGCAGTACAATATAAGCCTATGGGAAACCTGATTAGAGACTAAAGATCAACCAGCAAGAAAGCTACGAGAAAATTCCGATTTTGTTTTTTAGTTTAAGTTATTAAGAATGCTCTGGTGATGAAATTTATTTAGTTTTAGAGAAAAATATTACGAAAGATTGAAAGATTAAAAAAAAAAGAGAGAGAGCCAGAGAGAAAGAGAGACTGAGTGAGATAGGGAAAGAAAGAGAAATAAAACCAACAAATACACATCCGTTGGATTTATTATTTGTTTAACTGTGGTAACCATACTTACGCTTTAAAATTTAATGATAAGATCGAAATGAGTTTATTATTATTTGGTCTTCTGCCCTAAGGCCGGTTTTCAAATGGTAAAAGCTTTCCAAGCTGTCCCATCGCATGCCAGTTTTTCGTTTCTTCGTTACACCCTCTGATTTTAATGGTATCTATTAACTTCATTCTTCTACGCCCTCTTCTTTTTTCTCCTATTATGACACCCTCCATGGCAGCTGTAAGCAAGCAGTCTCTTCTTAAACAATGACCTAACCAATTCCTTTTAATATTTTCTATTCCCTTCAGGATTCTTCTCTCTTCTATTTTCTATTCTTCTTAAAACCTTATCATTCCTTACTTTGCCAACCCACCTCACTTTTTCCGTTGTTCGCCAAACCCACATCTCAATGCTTCTTCAAATGATCCATGTTGGATATCCCTAGTAGAGCAAATGGTATAGCCCTCTATGTAAAATGTTCCCGAAATGAGTTTAAATAATGAGAATTTCTCTCGTTTCTTGCAACATAAATGTTCGTTTCTTTAAGGGGAGTCGGATGGATTTTTTTGGAAAAAAAATCGATTTTTGGATTTTATGTTTTATTATTGTTTAGAATCTCAGGTTTATTTTAAGACTAATTAAACACAATTCCGATCAGTGAAACTCGTTTTATAAGCGTTTTTATAAAATGTTGCACCTTACATTTCGCGTAAACGTACTTTTTTTAATTATAAAAAATCTAAAAACTAAAATTTTTTAATAAAAAACACCCAAAATGTAGACAAAGGTAGAGAAACAAAAAAAGAATTATGGAGCTATCTCTTTTAGTTCCTGAGAAAAATATACCTTAAGTTATGTAAATTAACATGGGTGACATAGGGTCATCCGACTCCCCTTAAAGCGTAAGTATGTAATGCTACCTGCAACCAAAATAAATATATTATTCCAGTCAGGTTTATGCCAAAATAAAAACAATAATTTTTGTTTCTGAGGTACCTAAAACAAACTAATAACAAGGGAGCCTAATAAGGTTAACTGTTACAATGTTAGAGTTAACATTATTATGTTAAAGTGACATCGAATGTTACGGTAAGACCAAGTAATTACTAAAGCCTACACTGAAAGTTTCACTTTCTGTGGTGTGTGTGTGTGTGTGTACAGCAGGTAATTTACTAAGAGAGGCACGCTTGTTGTCAACCCAGGCCTGTATGAATTGTTGTTGGTAGTGTCATTCATTGTTGTCATACGACGGGGGGTTGACAACATTTGACGAAAGTCAACTTGTTCTTGTCCGGTGTGTGGCCGCAGAACTACCCCATCTCATCAACCCACCTTGAAGTCAAGTACTGCACCACCAGATAAATATTTAGAGTTGAATGTAAAAGAGACGTTTTCTTTGCGGGACAACTGAGACTGTGACAGTTTGACACGTGACCCAACTTATTTAAGTTACCTGTAGAAAATGTGGACGAAAATTGTTGTACGTCTGGGGCAGAGAATGTTAGCAGAAATTGTTCACAAAACGTTTCATTTTCATATCCTACAAAATGTAAACAATGTTGGCACTTTCTCTAGAAAGGTATTTTCTTTTGAATTGTACGGTTTTCACCTCCAACGTTCTTCATAATTATTCTCCAATATCGTCATTATTAGCACCATGTACCCTCCGTTAAGGGAACCCCCAATCATTATCCAGTGACTCTTTTCTTCACCAATTCCTGTACAGTTTACTGTAATTAGATCACCCCCATCTTGTTTGTATTCGTGGCCTTTTTGTGTTTCTTTGCCTCCAACCTAGCACCGTTCGTTATCATCTTCAATAGTTCGTTTAGCCAAATGTCCTTGTCAGCTATATTTAACATTTCAATTTTCTGAACAGTATAATCTGCTTCAGCTTAGTTGTGATCGATTTAATTGTGTCTCGTCTCACACGTTGACCCAAGCTGAGTTATAAGCATAGGGTCAAATTGATTTGAATTTTTTTTATTTTTTTTTTTTGTAGATTCTCGAGTTGGCGTCATTTTTAAATGCAAGCTCTGCATGTAGCCAGGATTGCATTTTTATAATCGTCGAGCCTATCTTTATTACACACACACACACATATATATATATATATATATATTGTAACGTCACAGAACGTTCCATAAAGGAAATTATTTGCATAGTAATTTATCATAAGAGGAAAGTGAGGTGAACAGTATCGAACCCAAGTAATCCGAAAAATTTTGTAATATTGTCTAATAATTAATATCATTAACATGAAAAAACGAAAAGACTATGACTAAGACTCAAACCCCATATATATTATTTAAGTGAAGAACAGTGTAAAACTAATAATATACTATAAGAGAGACAGATAATATCAGAAACAACCAAAATGAGGTCATTACTTATTAAGAAATGTAACTCTGAATAGGGTATAAAAAACTATTTATTGTGAATTAATGGACAAGATCCATTATTATACTTTGTAATATAAATAAAATAAATGTATTAAATGAATACATTTAATGTATTTGAATACATTATTAGAAAGGATGTAAGATAAAATAAAAAAATATATAAATGTTATGACAAAAAATCTATGTTTAGGAGCTGAGTCCAATCACTCAGATTTTATGTGAAAATTAATTATTATAGAATTAATATAAAAACTATATGTAAATGTCAATTGGACAAAGACGAACAAATTATCTTAAATAGAGAAAGCTGTAAAGTTATTAGAAATCAATTAAAATAGCCAAAAACAGTATTAACTGAAAACATGTGATGGACCTATAATATTGTAATATTTATGAATTTAATGTTGACAAAATGCAACCAAATTGTATTATAAAGTTGAAATACAATATAATGTGACTATACTTATATATGTGACCAACTAAAACACTTTAACAGTCGAGTTAGGAAACTATTTACCTATACCATACCAGGCTGAGGCCAAAAAGCAATCACAAAAAACAGTCATATTTGACAGAATAATTGCAGAATATTAGCAAAAATAAAGGAAAAAGGTACAATCCTATAGTGTACTATAGAAACAAACATACTCAGTTGAAAACAAGCTTAATTCTTAAAGGATTTGAAATATGGGAGTGAAATTTGTCACACCAAGAAAATGAATCACTTATGCAAATCAATATGATGCTACGTAATCTTACAGTAAAAATTATATGTATCAGGATAAACCAGGTATCACCAAAGATAGACAATATAATAAACTCTCAGTGAATACTCGAAAAATCCCATATATGTTACCGAAAAAAGACAAATTATTGTAAAGAACCAGTGACAAAAACATAGGCCATATGTAAGGCCTATATAAAACTGAACTTATTTATATGTTATGTGTGATAATTTTTGTTTATTTTGTTATAAAAGGATGATTATGTTATGCATTAATGTTGTAGCAAGAACCAAACAACTTCACAACATTTTTATAGGTAGAAAATTGGAATTTTATGAAAACATTCCAAGGTAAGAGTTGTATTTTATGTTATTTTATTAGAGTTAATTTGTTCAAAACCAATCGTAATTAGTATCATTAGATTCAGTTGAAAGCAGAGAATCCAAAAATAGTAATGGCATGCAGATTGTAAGTAGTTATGTAAAATTGTTTGACAAATACCAGAATAATTTTAGTAATATCCTTTAGTGTGAAGAATAAGAAGTTTTTGTTCTAAAGCTTCTACGGAAGTCAAATTTGTTCCATGATGTTCCATTTGATTATTCTCGAACGTTCTAGAAGGAATTTTTACACAAATACACCGGAAGTTCATGTCTAAAAATTAAAACAATGCCCCTTACAGAGTATAAAAGGAAGACGAAATTCGACCAAAAAACACTTTATGCTTTGAATCCAGAAGAGACACATCACCCACGAAACTGATCATCACATCCGAGGCGAAACCGAAGAACGAGAATTCGACACGAGAACACAGAAAGGCTTTTCCCGTACATGACAAAAGACTGAACTAACCTATACAAGGAGTATACGCCAACGTGTTGTTGAATAGAGCAGCAACACGCCATTTAATAGAACGCACACAGCCAGAATACTAGCGGCCCTGAAAAGGACCAAATTTTAATAGAGAATCAATTCTGCTGGTATTCGCTAAGACAAACTGACTTTGACAAATTTCCCAAAACGATTTACTTGACACAAGTCTTTCAACGTTGAGTCCGGAACTGGCGCTGCGACGGCCGAATCGAGAAACTACGCAGACAGCTGATCACCTCCGGCAGATTTCAAAGCATAGATTCAGTGCGGAACTTATTTCGATCGTGCGGAGTTTTAAAAAACCGTATTTTGACTTACAAATAATTATCAGTGCACGAGGAACGTCTACACGAAGAGGCGAGATTGAAAACGTCCCCAAGAGAAGTGTCCAGTGCAAGAAATAATTACCCACCGGAACGTGAGTTGTTCAAAAGTTAAAGTCATTTTTACCTGGTATCATTTGTCACACAGTTGTACTACACATGTCACACACCTTCAAATCACCCAATTTTTGTAAAGCATCCTATTGATTTGTCTTGGTAGTTCAAAGGAGTCACGTCCTGAGTATAAAGATTTTTCATACACTAAACTCATGCTTTTCAACTGAGTAAATAAAATATTTATTAGCCGATACTTGATTGAAAAAACTTGTCAATAATATTTTTTTATTTAGTACGAGTGTTAGTCCTTCAGACGATTTTTAAGGTTCATTAAAACATACGTTATTTTCAAATTCAAACTGTCTTGTTCACATTTTTTCATAGAATTAATTTAACAACTAAGAAATCAAAACTTAATTTTAATAATAATAATAATACTAATTTCTTGGAACAAAAAATCCAAGTGGCGCCCACATACACATAGTAGCTTAAGTTGTTTTGCAGGACGACATCATCGCAGAGGAACCAGTCATCAGTAAGTATCAAAAGTGCGCGGAGTGTAACACCCGACATATAACAACACGTACAACACACTTACAATTTCTCTATTTTATAATATATATATATATATATATACACATAATATTTTTTCATTATTATACAACTTTTTTATAGGCTACATTTATATTTCTGGAAATGACGTTAATGACAAAATGAAAACTGTCGAAAAAGTGTAAATACAAATAAATAAAGTATTCTTGTTAAAAAGTATAAAATATTTTTTATTAATGTCGCTTATTATTATTATTATTTATTATATTAATAATATTCACTAATTTTATTAATTAATTAAATTTGTTTTTTACATTAATATTGATTGTACCATCCTGTTACCGGACAGTGCCGGAGCCAGTAGTCCTGATGATAGCGGGAGTGATTCCCATAGACCTGTTGGGTCTAGAGCGGAAGCATTTAATCGAAAGAAGAAAGGAAATTGGAAAGGATGCCGCAAAGCATGAAGCCAGGGAACTCACCTTCCGGCACTGGCAAGATTGTTGGGATAGAGAGGATAGAGGAAGATGGACTGCAAGGCTCATACGAAACTTGAAGGAATGGATCGACTGCCAACACGGAGAAGTCAACTACTATCTGACCCAGTTGCTCAGTAGCCACGGCAATTTTAATGCCTACCTCCATAGAATGGGAAATGTGTAAAGCCCAGCATGCCAATACGGAGACTCATGAAGATGCCTCGCACACTTTTTAAAGCGCTGCAGATTCGCAAGACAGGGGATGGTACTGGAAATGGAGCTCGGTGACTTCAAGCCCGAGAGCGTAGTTGCATTTATGCTTCGTGGTAAGCTGGAATGGGACCGCATCAATGCATTTATTCAGTGAGTCCTACTAGAAATAAAAAAGACGGGCCCAACTTGTACCCAACGGGCAGTAGAAGATGAGGAACAACTAGAAGGAGCCCGATAAGGGCCGCAATAGTGTCCATCTTGAAATAATACTCTAATACGCTAAGTGGTTCCAGGATGGATATAAATGTTTGAATTAGAGGTGGGTTTTTTAGTGGGTGAGAGTCCCGCACACCAGAGGAAGCACGGCCTCCTCTGACGGTGCATAAAGCATTTTTCCTCCTCTATAAAAAAAAATATTATTATTATTATTTACAATAACAAGAATAATTGTGAGCAATTATGAATATGTGTATATGAATATCTCACTGGTTAAAGTGACTTTACTTTTTCTTGGGCTGACCATGACTATTACTTTGTTTTTAGTTTTTTGTTGTCATGACGCTCATGTCACTGTCATATTACAGTACGAGAGCAACCGTAAGTTCTGGAAGTAGGCTATATGTTTGTCCACGAAATATTAGCTTCTGTCAAATGGTACAGCTGAACTTGCCGATCTGGTGTTTGATGCAACATATAACACCGGTAGATACTAATTGATCTGATTATGTAATTACATGTGGATTATTAACGTAGAATGTAGTTACAAGTCAGGTAGATTTCAGGATCATTGAATCTTTTACTATACTGAATAAATGTAGTGCAGTAATTCCTTATTTTAGAGATACATAGACCATAGTTCTACGCAGATCATAAAAACCGTATTTATTAAACTTTAGCTTAGATTTAAAATCTTCTTCCTTAACTTTTCTCTTTGGAGATTATTCAGTACTTTCCCAATAATTGTGGCTGCACTAAATTTTTTTATGCTTTCAGTACGGGGTAGTATCGACACACCACGCAGTGAAGAAGAAGAAGAAGAAGAAGAAGAAGAAGAAGAATAAGAAGAAGAAGAAGAAGAAGAAGAAGAAGAAGAAGAAGAAGAAGAAGAAGAAGAAGAAGAAGAACAACAACAACAACAACAACAACAACAACAACAACAACAACAACAACAACAACAGCAGCAGCAGCAGGAGCAAGAGTAACAATCGTAAATGATTGTATTGCTTAATATATTGCGAAAATACGTATTGTGTTAATACATGAGCTTAGGAAAGAATATTTCGGTTCTTTAGTTTATTGTCTAAGGAAAACAAAATTCTAGGTTGTCAAAACACAACGTTTAAGTAAATATAATAACTGTAACAGATTGACACTTGATGACAATGTCAGCACAAATAAAAATATCGGTATGGAGAACCATACATAACTTCCATGTTCTAATATTTATATTTAAAATCATTTTCAAAATGAAATATTTTCATAGAAACTACTTCTTTCTACTTACTGCTTCAGCCTTAACAACAGTACTATGGTCACTAACGTATACCACCTCACGTTATCGCACTCGATTTTCATTGATGATAGAAGTCGATGGCATTTTCGAAACGTCTGGTTTTGCAGAAAACATTAGACTACGGCCAAACAGCCCGGGAAGGAATTTTAACAACAGAATACTTCTTTGTTGCCGATAATGTAGTACACATTTAAAAAATGATCCCCTCCCCCTTCAACTATTATTTTCATTTATAGAAAATTGCCTTCATTTATAAATATTTCATCTACGTTTCTACAGTGGATTATTATGATCTTCTTATCAGGATATGTTATTTATCAAAATTAAGTACTTTACTCTTGTTACAACAAAATATGTTTCGGGTAAACTACCCTTTCCCCTTAACCGATCTTCACCAAAATCAACAGTCCTTGAGTCTTCTACAACTCAGGCACATATGTAAAAAATTATTTGATTCTGTTTGAATTTACGGCAGTTATCGTTCGTCGTGAAAAAATTTCTCTTGTTACAACATAAAATCTTGCAGGTAAACTACATCTTTCCCTTAACTGATCTTCACCAAAATCAACAGACCTTGATATATCAAAAATTTAGGGAAGCATACAAAAAATTATTAGATTATGTTTGAATTTACGGCAGTTATCGTTCGTCATAGACAAAGTTAACCTTGTAAACCGTTGCAGATAAACTATCCCTTTCTCTTAACTTATCTTCACCAAAATCAATAGATCTTGAGTCCTCTACAATTCAGGGATGCATGCAAAGCATTATTTGATTCTGTTTGAATGTATGGCAGTTATCGTTCGTCATAGAAACAATAACTCTTGTTAAAACATTAAAGGTGGCATGTAAACTACCCCTTTCCCTTAACCGATCTTCACCAAAATCAATAAACCTTCAGTTTTTAGAATTTAGGAACGTATGCAAAAAATTATTTGATTCTCTTTGAATATCCGGCAGTTATCATTCGTCATAAAAATAAAATTACCCTTTTAAAACATAAAATGTTGCAGGTAAACTACCCTTTTGTCTTAACTGATCTTCACCAAAATCAACAGGCCTTGAGTACTCTATAATTCAGAAAGGTTTCCAAAAATGTATTTGATTCTGTTTGAATTTAAGGCAGTTATCGTTCGTCATAGAAAAAATTACCCTTGTGAAAACATAAAACGTTGCAGGTAAACTACCCCTTTTTCTTAACCGATCTTTACTAAAATCAACAAACCTTTAGTCCTCAAAAATTTAGTGACGCATGCAAAACATTATTTAATTCTGTTTGAATGTGCGGCAGTTATCGTTCGTCATAAAAAATATTACCCTTGTTAAAACATAAAATGTGGCAGGTAAACTACCCCTTCCCCTTAACCCATCTTCACCAAAAACAATAGATCTTCAGAACTCTACAATTCAGGGCTATATGCGAAACATTATTTGATTCTGTTTGAATTTGCGGCTGTTATCGTTTGCCATACAAAAATATCTACAGACAGACACACACACAGCTAGACACACAGACACACAGATAGACACACAGACACTTTTCGAAAAATGACTTTTTTCATGTTTTGAGGGTAGTACAATCAGAATCTGCAATAATCTCGAACACGATTTTTTTTGCCATTACCATACTTTCATTCCTTATGGAACATGGAAGTAAAATTACCCTTGTTAAAACATACAATGTTGCAGGTAAACTACCCCTTTCCCCGTAACCGATCTTCACCAAAATCAACAGACCTTGAGTTCTCTATAATTCAGGAAGGTATGCAGAAAAGTATTTGATTCTGTTTGAATTTACGGCAGTTATCGTTCGTCATAGAACAAATTACCCTTGTTAAAACATACAATGTTGCTGGTAAACTACCCCTTTCCCTTAACCGATCTTCACCAAAAACAATAGGCTTGAGAACTCTACAATTCAGGGCTGTATGCAAAACATTATTTGATTCAGTATTAATTTGCGGCTCTTATCGTTTGCCATAGAAAAACAATCTACACACAGAGAGACAGACAGACACACACACAGACACTTGTCGAAAAATGACTTTTTTTCATGTTTTGATGGTAGTACAATCAGAATCTGCCATTATCTCGAACACGATTTTTTTCGCCATCACCATACTTCCATTTCCTTATGGAACATGGAAGTAAAAACGCAACTAAAAGCAAATGAAGTAAGAATTGCAGTGACATTCAAGCGTTTTCTTCGTCTTCATTCAGAAACATGCTGAACCTACACTTAAAATTGCGAATCCATTGTTCTATAGATTTAGAATTATTACTATGACTTACTTGAATTAAGTCCTTAAATTCCTAGGTGGAACATAGGGCCTCGACGAAATTTCTCCAGCGTGTTCTGTCCATTGCCAGGGACGTCACCTCCCTCCGTGTCTTGTTGAGATCAGCCAGCTCTCTTTCCATAGTCCTCGGTCTTCCACGTCTGCGGCTACCTTGCGGATTCCAATTCAGTGCCTGTCTAGCGATATTTTCTGGTGGTCTTCTCAGGCTGTCCTCGATCCACCTCCATTTTCTTCACTTTATCTGTAGTTGGATGGTACTCTGACTTGTGGCCTCCCATAGATCTCTGTTCGAGATGGTCTTGGGCCACCAAATTTAACAGGCCGTAAGCGCAGTCGATATCATTAGAAGAACAAAAGATTATCCTCGGCGAAGTCGAAGAACCACGGCATTTACAACATTCGTTAATTCTAATAAAACGTCAGTAGTATAGGCTATTCAAATTAACCACGAATCTCATAGTTCAATGAGAATCTTATTCAATGCAGAGGCATATTTACGGGGGGGGGGGGGGCGAACGGCACCGACCCTCCCCTAGAGGATCGACAAAGTTAACGAATGTTGTTAATCTCTTAATTTTTAGTTTTTTATTTAATTAATTTTTCAGCTGTGTACGCTAATATACTAGTAACTCGTTTTGAATATGCGAACAGGTTTATTACACAGTGTTCGCGTATACATTTGAAACATAAAATATAGGAAAATCAATTCAGCCAATAAATATCCTGTAAACGATGTTTCAATAATGCGTATTTCTATTGTGTTATTACAGTCTACTTTAATGGGACTGACTTCAGGATGTTATCATGCGTTTTTCAACCACTGTAAAGATAGTAATATCGATTAGTCTTAACATGTTTTTCTTTTGAATGAAGCCGACGCGACCCCCCCCCCTCAAAGGCCAAATTCTAGTTACGCCACTGATTCAATGTGATTCTTTTAACATCAAAATGAGGCTTTTGTTTACGAGGCAATATCTATAATCTATTTTGTCTGTAATTGTCCGTTTTCGTATAAAATTCGTCTACATGCACAAAATGTACAAGCGCGCCCGCCTTGATATCTTTCCGTAATAATAAATGGCAATAATAAATCAAGGCATACCTGCCTGAACAGCACACCACTCGAACCCCCCCCCCCACAACAATATTGGGCCGGACTGATCAAGTGTAAAATACTTGAAATTGAAAAGCTTATCATGCAATCAGACCGACTGGAGTGTGTGTGTGTGTGTGTGTATGTGTTAAGACAGACAGTTTGAAGAAAACGAGAGTGAGCGAGGGGGTGAGTGGGAGAGGAGAGGCAGAGAGAGTGAATGAGGGGCAGACTGTCCAGTACGGTGTAGTAAATCAAAAACACAATACTCCAGCACAGCTGTGAATTATTTCACAAGACACAATATACATCATTCTACACAGCGGTGCCATCGGTTTTATTTATTTTTTATTTTTATTTTCTGAACTCTTTTTTAAAGTCAATAGTGTAGTGTGTGTGTGTGTGTGTGTGTGTGTGTGTGTGTGTGTGTGTGATATGGCAGTGAGGTGGTGGTATCCCAAACAGAGAAAAATTATGGCTTTTTAAATATCTCCTAACGTTTTTTGCTCTACACACAAGAACTACTGCTTAGAGTAAATTATTGAAATGTGTTCACATTGTAAACCTACAATAGTGCCGAACAACAAGTTCTCTTGACTGTCCGTGCTCCATAACCAATATTTATGACGATCACACAAATTTCACTAATCTATCGAATTATTGAATTAACGATTTCAGCAGTAATTCATATCACACACACACACACAAACCATGAACGTACCTTCTCACTATATGTACCTGTGCATTTACCAACACCCCCTTACCATAATTTTGTGCATTTAACGTCAAATAAATATGTACTCTCAAAAGTGTAAACACAGATCTTTCAATTTTCCCTTTTACTATTCCTTTCGCTATGTTCGTCTCCTCCACCGTCTCACTCGTTATTCACTTTCAATCTGTTTACCTTTAATTTTCATCGCCTTACTTTTCTTTTTCTGTTAATTTTTCTGTTACTTACAATTATTCTATCTTCTATTTTTTGTTTTGTATTTCTTCCCCCCATTTCTCCACATATGTTGTCTTTTATATTTTCCTTTATTTTTTCGTTCATTTGTCCCTTTAATAATTTCTTCAAATGTCCTCTTTTGATTCTTTTCCCATTAAATTCTTTCAAATGTAAAGAATATTTACTTTCTTCATTTTTATGAGTTACATTTATTTGTTTGTTTCTGTATTATTTTTTGTTCGCTGTTTCTCTCGTTGTCTCTCTCTACGTCTGTGTTTGTCTGTCTGTCTATCTATCAGCCTGGCTCTCTTCTTCTCTCACTCTCTTTCTGAGAAACTAAACATTTTAAAAACTAAATATCTTCTTTTTCTTCTCCTCATCAAGGATTCGGTTATATAAACCTGTTCCGGCACCCATCTCATCCTTGGACGACCCACGTCTCTTCTACCAATGGCTTTATAGTTCAGTGTCGCTTTCGGGAATCGATCCACTGTTATCCTTTGCAGATGATCCCACCATTGACTTCTGTAAATTGAAATAATTTCATTTGTGTCCTTCACTTCGAGTACTGCTTTGATATCTTCATTTCTTATTCTATCTTGCCATGTATAATTTAAAGTATTTCCAAGAAATTGCATTTCAGGAGTGTGAATCTTGCCGCTTTCCTTTTTTGTCATGGCCCACGCCCTACTTGCATAGATCAACGAGGGTATTGCAATTATCTTATAAAATTTAACCCTCGTGCTGTGTCTTGTTTTATTTCTAAGATTTCTATGAATCGTTCCACAAGTATTCCTAGATTTAAACTAAATATTTACACGCTTTTCAAACTGTAACAGTTTCAGTGATTAACAATGTTAATAGACAAAAAAGCGAAACACTTTAGTTCAGGCTGAATGACTGAATTAGTTAAAATTCACTCTGTAGTAGAACGAAACAACGATCATTATCATTAGTCATTAGTCACAAAAATTACTCTAAGAATGTTTTTAAAATTTAAATAGTTATTGAAAATATTTCGACATTAAGCTTAGCTTTATTCCTTTATTCCACAATAATTGTTTAAACGAATTGAAAAGTACAGTTTTAACTTTAGCTTTTGAATTAGATATAAAAATTACCAATATCTTTAAAATATTAACCAAACCTTTTTCTCAACTAAAAGCACTTTTGAAATAATTTAATTTTTTTTTGCAAGGCCAGTTTATTGTAATATAACGTCTACTTATTAACATTTTTTACAGACCTTTTTCTGTGGAATGAGTAATTCGTATTATACTTTCCGGCTAAAAGCATATCGAATGATGACTCGAAGTGGAAAAGGGGAGACTGAGTAATAGAGTTAAGAGAAAGATAAAGCTATGAACAGTATATAAAGCTAAAGAAACTAATTTTGTTGGCCGAAAATAATAAATCTGAAGAAAGAAGCATTTTAAAAGCCGAATAAGTTATAGTATTTATGAAAATAAATTGTTAGTAAACCTTGTTAGTAATTGTTTATGTTAATAAACCTTGTCTACTTATTTGAGAGAAGCAAATATCTCACCAGAGAAGTAAAAGTAAGCAAAAAATGGGATAACCTTTGTTATTATTGTGACTATGAGTCTCGTTGCTTTACTTTGTAAACAATCGCCTGTCTCCCCTGATTTTCCTGCAGAGTTTACATCTTCAGTAATACATTCTTCTCCATGCGTGAATGGTATTCATGCCCACCCTGTGAACTGTTTTCTTTTTCTGAACCAATTCAGCCATTGATTTTTCCTTAATGATGATCGCGTTTTTATTTAGATGTCAAATACATGGCGATAACGGTGACACACAGTGATAATAGTAAAAGATAAAAAAAACGTTAAACTGTAATCCGCGAATGTGTAAGGAGGTTCTGAACAAATACAAGGTCCTTATCAACTAGCATAAAACACAAATGATAATTTTTGCAACAATATTAGAGATACCAGTATTAAAGTTTAGTCATTTTCAATACACTTCTTAGAGTCATTTGTAGCACTATTCTGGTTCTGGATGACGACGACGAATACCTATCCCTTCCTTAATGAAGCCTCTTTACTTGTTCCTTCGATGCTATAAAGATGATAAAGATGATGACTGGCTCGGCTCTGCTCTTCGAGGTTCATGGGAGTGTAGGGAAGATCCGATAGTATTACCGATTCATGTAAACTTGATGTATTCAGGTCAGCCTTCTAATAATAATAATAATAATAATAATAATAATAATGATAATAATGAAAAGAAGAAGAAGAAGAAGAAGAAGAAGAAGAAGAAGAAGAAGAAGAAGAAGAAGAAGAAGAAGAAGAAGAAGAAGAAGAAGAAGAAGAAGAAGAAGAAGAAGACCAACAAAGACAACAACAAAAACATGGTTTTATTGCAGGACTACCACTCAACTCTAAACCCTGCCGGTCCACTTGGCTGGAACAGAAAAGTCAGTGGTTGACTTCCAACCCTCATATATCATACTTGTTAAATTTAACTTTTTTGAAATATTAATTTTGAGTGATTTCGAGTCAATTATAGAAGAGCCTGTGACAAGGAATTTAGCAACATACAGTCACTTAATTGAGTCCAATCAATGCCGCAGGTCAAAACGTCTAAGAGAATCTTTTAACTTTTAACAGCAGTGCGAAATCACGTTGTGTCAATGAAGTACCAGACGCCGTCAACGTAAGGCTGGAAACTGAAACAGCTATCAATCGAACTACACGAACTTGAGGCTTTGGTACATGTTTCGTAGTCTACAGTTTTGAACCAATACTCATGGTAAAAACTCTCAGTCCGTGAAGGTCAATATGAAGAAGCGTTCAGTCTTCAAGAGCACCTCAATCTCGTTGGCTACGAATATGGAAAATCAAGGCCAACGAATTCAAATCATCACACATTACATTCAACTTACAGAGAGGCAACTGTCACACAGTTCATCTCAACCATTTTGAAGTACCGCAACAAACAGCTGACTTGAAACACCGCATAAAACAGGAACGAAAATAATTATTAGGTTTAAGATTTAAGGAAATTAACTGGTTGATTGGCAGATTTTATCTATCTATAGACAACAAACTGCTCCTCTATAAAATTGTCCTCAACCCATACGGACTTAGGGAATCTAGCTGTGGGGCCGCGCCACCAAATCCGACGTAACAGTCATAGCAATGCCAATAAAAATCCTACGAGTTATGGCAGATGCCCTGTGGCCCTGTGGCCCTGTGGCATGTATCCCGAATGTTTGAGGTGTTCGGGAAGAGAGTTTGCCACTATGGCCGTTTGGCCCATGTGAGAAATTGAATTTTCATCTCCTTCACAAAAAAATATTATTATTATTAATTAAAGGCTCATGAGCCGCGTCCCGTTGCTGTGCATGCAGTATATGAAGTGCCGCTATTTCGTGAGAAAGAACTGAAGGAGGGTGGTAAAGCCTCAGGGCCAGACAGTGTTCCTTCAGGATACCTGATGGTGATTGCCCGTTTCTGCCCACGAATACTCCTTAATATGTATAACGACTGTGTAAGGGAGGTAATCTTCCCCAAACGTAGCAAATGCAGAGGATGGAACTTATCAGCAATAAGAGTGATCCGGGCACACCATCAGCGTTAAGCCTTTGTGCATGCTGGATACAGCCGGAAAGTGTCTGGAAAGGTAGCTTAAGCAACGTGTGATAGTGGCCATTCAAAGCTCAGGATAGGCCTATCCGTCCCACAAACAATACGATTTCAGGAACAGCCGATTAACAGTGGAAGCAAAGCCGAAACGGGGCAGTGGAAGAAATAGTCAAACCTTTCATTGGGACTCAACAGGGAAATCACTATTTAAGAAGGAGACTCCTGCTGGCAACGCTGAATGTTAGGAATGATTTTAATTCTGCCAAGTGGAGCAACATGCTTAAAGGTCTAGAACGCTTTTTCCGGATCCGAAGAATCTTCTCCGGGTGATGGAATCCTACCTGACTGATAGGGAGTGCTATATGTCAACACAGATGGATCTCGTAGAAAAAAGATTACCGCCGGTGCTGCCCAGGTTTCAGTTTTGAGTCCTGACCTCTGAAACGTATCCTAACGATGACATCTTACGGATGGAGATGCCACCAGACACTTTCCTAGTGGGTTAATCCAAAGATGTCGCGGCAGTGGTTGTGGTACGTAACACAGAGGATTCACGATCTACAACAATGCACAAGTGACGCCGCCGGCGACTCGGTTCTAGCCACATAAAAGACAGAAATAGTATTCTCACCCGACGACGGATTCCCACAATCATACACGTTCAAGTCCGAGCTGAGGGTTTACTGACAACGAAGGCAGTTAAATCCCTACGTGTGAGGCTGGATTCGAAGCTCTCCTACGAGAGAGCAAATTAAGCATGCGTCCGATAAAGAAGGAGAGTCCACGACAAAGGTCAGCAGGCTTATGGCCAGAATAGGAGATCCGATTGCGAGCAAGAGGCGCTTATTGATGGCGGTCTCGGATTCCATCCTGATGTATGGTTGCGAAGTCTGCTTCAATGTCGTAAAGATCGAAAAAGAGAAACGGAATGACGTCGTGCGCGTCGGTGGAGAAAAAAGGTGTCCTTAGAGCAGCATTTTCTTATCGAACAATGTCCGTATGATGGCGGCAGTGGTTCCCATAGACTTTTGGCACAGGAGGAAAGAAATCTATATAATATTTATTTACCTTATTTCTTCCGTCGTGTGACTTCGTGTTGCGTTTTGATTTGACTTTTACGCGTTCGAGACATATGTCTCGTCATCAGAAATAAATAAAATAAAATTCACTCTTAGCGAGGTCGTTACATATTAAAATACAAATATGTAACGACCTCGCTAAGAGTGAATTTTATTTTATTTATTTCTGATGACGAGACATATGTCTCGAAACGCGCAAAAGTCAAATCAAAACGCAACACGAAGTCACACGACGGAAGAAATAAGGTAAATAAATATTATATAAATTTTGTCAATAAGTGACTTTGATACCGATTCAAACATGTCTTTCAAACAGGAGGAAAGCTTGTCTTCGAAATAAGAGATTAAATTGGAAGAGACGCACCAAAGAATGAGGCCAGGAAACTAGTTTTCCGGCGCTGGCAAGATCGCTGGAATAGGGAGCACAAATATACATGATAGGCCGCAAGAGTGCCGAACTTGAGGTAATGGATTGACCGCCTACACAGCGAGATAGGCCTAAACTACAATTTGGCACAGTTCCTTAGCGGTTACGGTAGTGTTAACGGCTACCTGCGGCTACAATATGGGAAAGACGCAAAGCCCAGCGTGCCAGTACGCTGACTCTTCCCGTGAAGATGCCTTGCACACTATTTTCCAGTATAGTAGATGGACAAGAGTGAGTAGGGCACTGGGGATGGAGCTTGGGGAGAAAGTAGTTATGAGTTTGTTCAAGGCGACTGCCAATCACGGGCGTATTTACGGGGGGGGGCGAACTGGACCGGACCCCCCTAGGGGGTTGAAGGTTGACGAGAAATTTCGTTAATCCCTTTAATTTTTAAGCTGTTTTACTCTCAACTGTGTACTCTATTAGAATAATAACCTTTTTTAAATATAGGTCACAAATAAGTTTATTACAAAGCATATGCGTGTACGTTTGAAATATGAAATAGGCTATAGGAAAATCAATTATGTCAATAAGTATCTCATAAATATCGTTTCAATAGCACTGATTTTATTGTGTTATTACTTTAATGGTATTGAATTTATTACATTATTGCACGTTTTTCAGCCAATTTAAAAATTTTGAAAGAAAAATATTACGAAGAATCGTGGGACCAGTTAATGACGTACACGGCTGGAGAATAAGATATAACTTTCAATTGTATCAAATGTATAAAGAGGCACCGCTAACACAATACATAGGCCTAAAACTACAGCGTCTAAGGTGGACTGGTCATGTAACCAGGATGGGGGAAGACACGACCAAAAGCCACGGCAAAGAGCAGTGGGAAGACCGAGGAGAAGATGGGAGGACGCGCGCGGTGGATGAGGATGCGAAAATAATACTGAAGGTGCGTTCCTGGAGGAGGATGGCTACCGACAGAAGAGAATGGGGGGAAAAAATTGAAGGAGGCCAGGGTCCAACAAGGGGTGTAGTGCCATAGGAGAGAGAGAGAGAAAACATGTTTTTTCTTTTGTATAAAGACGGACTCCTACCAAGACCGACCCGACTCCCCCTCCCCCAAAAGATCAAGACAAAATTAATTCTAGATTTGCTACTGCTCCCAGTACTTAATGTAACCGAAATGATGTTTCTTGAACTTTAATGCGAATGGTAGCTACTTTCGTGTGCTTACGACCATCGATAATAAAAATCCATAAGAGCCTAGTGCTCATACTTAGACTGCGTACTCTGCATATCGCAAACTCGCGCCCCCACGCCTGAGCATATTTTAAGGAATTTGCACTAGGCGGCACTAAACTAACCAATGTGTGTATACATGTGTGTGTGTGTGTGTGTGTGTGTGTGTGTGTGTGTGTGTGTGTGTGTGTGTGTGTGTGTGTGTGTGTGATTTTTATATAATATTGAAAATTATGTAATTTGAATTTAACTTGACCATGATCATGTTCATATTTTACTCGTAAAATTAACTGTAAAAATAGACATAAATGCTTTAGACATTAGGAAAATTAAAAAACACCACAAACACTCAAATGGATTCATTATAATTAATTATGTAATATTCAATAAGTACATTACAGTGTGATGTGCACATTACTGCTACGTGGAGACCTGTTACAAATACAAAGCCTTTATCACTGGTCTACTTAAAAATATATAAAGTACTGTAATTATATACAGAGTGAGATTAGCAAAAGTTTAAACACTATAAGTTTGTTTAATTTTGAGTAATTTTCTTGTAAAATGTAAAATGCGTAAACATTTCATATTAAATTGCTTTACAACTAAATAAGTTAATTAAGAAAGAAAAAGGAAAAGTATGCTAGTAACAAAATATTTCTTTAATTCACATAAAAGGTACAAACGTAAAAAGTGGAGTCTTTTGAAAAAACTTCTTGACGTAATCATGATGTTCGTGTAGTTCTTCATCAGGAAGTCTTAGCCTTCGTTCTTTAGCTTGTAAGAACATTGCCACAATTCGCACACTATACAGACAATGCTGAAAGTTAATATACGCGCAAATGCAAACGCGCCTTCGTGATTTGTTGATTTTTCCCTTTTTTCCTCACTTTTCGGCACCGGCACTAATACCTGCCAGTAGGCGGCACTGCGGCACTAGTGCCGCCTAGTTTATTGCTTTAAATATGCTCTGCCGCACGCGCACTAGGCTGTCGTGAGCAAAAACAATACTCGAGAGTGCGCGAAAAATGCAATCGTGACGTAGTAAATTAAAAAGGACGAACAAATTTTAAACTAGTGAAACCGAACACACACACACCACATATATATATATATATATGAAAGTATATTAATAAATAAGCTTTAAAGCCAATAAATACAGATTTGAAATGTCATAATAATAAACTATCAAAATCAATTAGCCATAAAGATGTTAAAAGGTGGCCTTGCGCCGCGTTGGCGGACCTCCATTATCGTTTTTCAAATGGAAAAAACAAAACAAAAGTTAGCATATTATTTCTCTTAAATAACAAGGAGCGGACGGATATATTTGTGCTCTAAAAGATTATTGACTAGATAGACGGATAGATGAGATAGACTCACAGGACACGGAGTTCATTCAATTCGGTTGCAACGTGACAAAAACGTATAAATTAAAGCCATTTAGCTTCGTGTCGCGCGTGTGTGTGTGTGAACAATAAATAATACTTCGACCGACTAAATTGATTCTAAACGTATGTTCCACCTACTTCGCGCCTTCAGCGACCGGACTCGCTCGCTTTGGCATCTTCTATTGTTGGGCTGATTGTTTCTTTAGTTTCTCTCTTCTTCTGAGAAGTTAACCAATTAATTTTTCACGGTATTTCGGGCGGCTACTACCAGGATATCGCTTGGCTAATCTTTGAAACTAATTGTTATATCAGTCAAAACATTATTAATTGCTTCGCTTTTTTATTTTGCTCTGTTCCCCCCCTCTCTCTCTCTGCCTACCTCTCTCTTTCATTCTTTCTCTTTCTGTTCGTCTCCGTTTTCTCTCCGTCTTCTATAGCTTTCTCTCTCCTTCGCTCTTAGGCTGTTTATCCTCTTATTGTTTAAAAATTAAATCTCGTTTCTTGACTAACTAGACAAATTTTTAGACATGTTACTCTGTTATTTATTATGTAGTATTTACCGTGTTGTCTTAGAAACAAACTAAAATAGTTAATTGCTTCTCACATTTATTTAGTTGTAAGCATTTTCATCACTTTTTTTCAGTGAAGTAAACTACTTAATCAGGTAGATACACTGTTTCCATTTTAACTTGTCTTCTCACTGTAGATGTAATAATATAATTAGCATATAGGCCTACGCCTATTTCTTCTTCATCATATTTCCCATTATGGGTTAGTGGTTTTCAACTTTGGTAAGTCCCGGTTTTTACAGTAAAGGTCTAGTGTACCTTTGATGTATGTTTCCCATTTTAAATCTAGCCTTCCATTTCTTCTTTTACTGTTGCTTTCCAATCCAATATTCTCTTAGGCGACATCCGTTCTGACATATATTGAACATGGTCGCACAATTTTAACGCTGTATTTACGACGGAGAATGATATTTCTACGTGTCTCAGTTTTTCCTCACGCCTTAGATGCCATTTCCGTGTAAGTTGAAACCTTCTCAGGTAGTATATTTCCACGGTTACAACTTATTTATCGTTTTATTTATTTATTTTTTTTTAAGAAAACACATTTTTTGTCCGCGTAATTTTGCGAAACAATCACACTAGCTTATGTCACAGAAACAAACACAGGTATGAAACAACCGAGCTTTCCTGCCGCATTTCTGTATTCCACAATTCATTATGCAATGCATTATTATTGTTACCTTACTTCAATTCGTATTTACACATCTTTGTTACTTGTATGTATAAAGGTATCGTCTGAAACTAATACAATATATTTGGATTCTGTGTGGATTTTGATTTTGATCCCGATAATCATTGATGGATTGCCCACCTGTACACGGTGTTTTAGAAACTAACTTTTAGTTCTTATATTTTTGCATTATTTTTTTTTTGTTTCCTGCTCACGTATTCTTACCGTCTTCGTCCTGAGTTTTATAACGTGATCATAATTCACAAGTAAGAATAAATGGAACTACTCTTTTCTATTCGTATTCCAATTTTTGTTGGAAGACTTAGCAACAAAACGACCATATATTTTTGGAACCGAAACCGAAATGTTAGGAAGAAAAATATCGGTATGGAGAACCATACACGACTTCCATATTCTAAGATTTATAATCTGAAATATGCTTGCCTGCCAAGCACGATATATTTTCTAACATATATATATAATTTACATTAAAATGAAAAAATTATAATTTTATTGCCTGGCAACAAAATTATTTTATTTTCAACAATTACCATTGTTTGAAAAAGTTTAAATGAATTTTCAAGTACTTTACTCTTGTTAAAACGTAAAAGGTTGCAGGTAAACTACCCCTTCCCCTTAACCGATCTTCACCAAAATCTAATGGCCTTGAGTCCTCTACAATTCACTGATGTATGCAAAAAATTATTTGATTCTGTTTGAATTTGCGGCTGTTATCGTTTGCCATAGAAAATACGCTTGATAAAAAACGTTGCAGGTAAACTACCCCTTCCCCTCAACCGATCTTCACCAAAAACAATAGGTCTTGAGAACTCTACAATTTAGGGCTGTATACAAATAATCTTTTGATTCTGTTTGAATTTGCGGCTGTTATCGTTTGCCATTGGAAATACCCTTGTTAAAACATAAAACGTTACAGGTAAACTACCCCTTTCCCTTAACCGATCTTCACCAAAAACAATAGGTCTTGAGAACTCTACAATTCAGGGCTGTATGCGAAACATTATTTGATTCTGTTTGAATTTGCGGTTGTTATCGTTTGCCAAAAAAAAATTTCCCTTGATAAAAAAAAACCGTTGCAGGTAAACTACCCCTTTCCCTCAACCGATCTTCACCAAAACCAATAGGTCGTGAGTACTCTACAAATCAGGGCTGTATGCAAAAATTTATTTGATTCTGTTTGAATTTGCGGCAGTTATCGTTTGCCACAGACAGACACACACACAGACACTTTTCGGAACACGACTTTTTTTCATGTTTTGAGTGTAGTAGAATCAGAATCTGCAATAATCTCGAACACGATTTTTTTTGCCATCACCATACTTCCATTCCTTAAGGAATATGGAAGTAAAAATTGTAATGACAGAGATAGGCCGGCAGAAATTTTACCAGATTTACGAAGTAACTGTAGTATATTTAGAGATCCAGGGTCAACGCTACTTTTATAATGACCGATCGTTTCTTTTTTTGAAGACTAATTACATGCTTCGTCTTCATTCAATCATTCCCCTTGGTTTACTTATCGTCCTGCTCCTGGCTTATATTCAGTAACGTTTCTTACAATTCTTGCTTAGTACATCTTCATTGTGCAGATACCAACTTGTTGGTACCGTGTTCCTTGTAAATCGGTGAATACATATTTAGTAAAACCCTTGACTACTCAGATTTTATACGACCTCTGATGTAATTTCTTTTTAAACATTGTAAAAGAGTCGTTCTGTTGCCTCGGTTTCCTTTTGCCTTTTCCAGCTACCATCCAAATCTCACTGACATATGTTAGTAGGGGGAAAATGAGAGTTCAAACTCAGCCCCCAGGCCATATCTGGACCACAGCATCCGCGACTTGGACCACAGCATCCGCGACTTTTTCGTTGATCTGTGTCAAGATCCGCGAACCGCTGGACCCGCAGCATCCCAATGGACCACAGCATCCGCGAATTTCCTCGAATAAATTTTTTAATTTTTTTAATTTGGTTTTTTTATTTTTTTAATTAAATTGATTTGGTGGGATGAGGTTCAATGGACCACCAGCATCCGTGAATATAATTTTTTATTTTTTTAAGAAAGCTGATTTGCATATCAGTGGGTGGTGTTGGGTGGGAGGTTGTTTTTTTATTTCATATCAGTGGGTGGGGGTGGTTCCAACTCGATGCATTATAGTGTATATTAAAATATATGATCAGGTGTACCAACCTTGCATGAGTTCAAATTTGTCGTGTGTTATAATGTATATTAAATCTATATGATCAGGTGTACCAACCTTTGTATTATTCGCCCTCTCTCTCTCTCTCTCTCTCTCTCTCTCTCTCTCTCTCTCTCTCTCTCTCTCTCTCACACTCACTCAGGTCAACTGTGTCAACAAATAGTAACGTCCTCTCTCTCTCTCTCTCTCTCTTCATACTTGTTACTCTCTCTCTCTCTCTCTCACATTTGAATGTAAGTAAAACTATCTCTCTCTTGTTGTCAAACGTTATGCTCAAACTGTTCTCCTCTCTCTGTCGTCATTACCTCGCATGTATACGAAATTAGAAAGTTTATATTTATTCAACAAATATTAACGTCCTCTCTCTCTCTCTCTCTCTCTCTCTCTCTCTCTCTCTCTCTCTCTCTCTCTCTCTCTCTCTCTCTCACTTGTGTGTCAACTGTGTCAACGTCCTCTCTCTCTCTCTCTCTCTCTCTCTCTCTCTCTCTCTCTCTCTCTCTCTCTCTCACACGTTTCAACTATGCAAGGTTCCATACCCTTTCTCCTGTCTCCCTCTCGTACATTGAGTAGTCGGTGTGATGAATAAATAATTTAGCTCTATCTCTATCTCTCGCTGTCAAAACGTCGTCTTCATTTTTCAATGTATTAAATAATTAATTAATAGTTTATAATGCAGTCGGTGTGATTGATCCTTGTTAGAAATATGAATAAATAATTTTAGCTCTCTAGGTTCAGTGGTGTATAGCGAAATAAATTAAAATTACACACACACACACACACACACACACACACACACACACACACACACACACACACACACACACACACACACACACACACACACACACACACACACACACACACACACACACACACACACACACACACACACACACACATGAAAACGGTGGTTGAAAATCATACAAATCTTCTGATGTAACAGTTCACAAAAATAAATTAATTGTACACATGTTCAGAGGTGTAGAGTGAAATAAAATAAAGTCGTAATTTGTTTAAATGATTAAATATATTTTAACATTTACAATATAAAATTCACAATTAAATAAATACATTATAAATTGATATTTTTTCCAAAGTTTATATATATATATATAATTGTGTCGTACTTGTAGGAGAAGCAACCTGCAACATAACAATACAACAACATTAAAATCATGTTAAATATCACACACACAGATATAGTTGGCAGAATCAACGCTTTACGCGAGTAACTTCTTAAATTATGTGTCTTTCTCTCCCTCATAAGTTAATGTCCATTCATCAAAACTTTGTAAATTAGAATCTGCACTACATTCAAACACACGCACACACAGTGATAAAAAAAAATTAGTAATATATGTTGTTACCTTAACGAGGTACATGCAGAACTAGTGCTGTTACAAAATATATACATATAGTAGGAAAGCCCACAGACTACTAGAAATAGTTATCACCTGAAAAAAAGAAACCACACATTACGAACTAATATGTATAAACACACAAATATCGTTACAATAATAATAATAATACATAAACTTACGTTTACTGCCGTCCGAACTGAAGTGTGAGGAGGCAATAACTATAGATATCACAGTGAGATTTTTTGTTGTTAACCAGTGGTGTAACGAGGAATTTTAGCAGGTGAAGGAGCAGAGTCGTCATCGTCGTCGTCAGCACGTATCCGATAATGACCGTACGCAAGGGTATCATGACCATTGTCTAATATATAGTTCTTATCATCATACGGTGACAACGCTTGCTTATTTACACGCATCGTGTACAACGTATGATTATTGCTACGTAAACACAGCGCACTGACAGAAAACTGACAATGATCAGTGAGACACTTGCGATACATATCGTGTCGCAGACTCCTCTTAATAGCAACTCGAGGCACACCTTTACACACACGTTTTTGACCCGCATTGCTAGAATCTTCGTGGGCAACAAGGAACGAATAACATTTCGCTCTGAGACCTACGAATTCTCTAATAGGACGACCACACGTTTCATCCTTGAACAGCCCGACAACCTTTTTGTTCTTAAGGCTATAACAAGGATGAGACGTGGGGTAATCCGAGTTGTCAAAAACGTGCAAGTCCTTCTTCATATCTGCATACATGTCTGATGTTTGAATATGATACATCAGACTGTCTGTATCAGTCATTAACAATTTAACGTTGCGGCCGTACTTGGCGACAGCATAACGATAATGAAAGTCGTACATTATTGTTTTGCTAACGTCAAGCACCGTGAAGCCGACATACACGGGACGAGAAAGAACAATGGATTTTTTACGAAGTGAAAGCCCCACCAGATCGTTCGTATAACGAATCATACGTTTTAGCCTGGGTGTGGAAACTAGTTTTTGAAGCCGTCGTTCATTCGAGACTAGTTCAAAGTCTATACGTTTCCGTACGTTCTCCAGCGACTTACCGTATACGGCGTTGTTCATCAGTTTGAAAAGGTCTTTTTCAAAGCTGTTGACGGCTGATTGCCTCTTGCGGGTGTTAAAATCGATAAACGGTTTCAACCAAGCGCTTTGCTTAAAACACAACACCCTATGAGTCGCTTTCAGCTCTAAACCAAGACTTAAATACAATTTCAAATTTCGATAATGGAGAACGTAATTTTGTTTGTCCTCCAAAGTTGTTAACAACTTCTCTACGGATGACCCTGATTCGTTATACGATGATCTGTATATACTCTCGTGTAAACGTTTGGAAAAGGGAGAAAGGATATCGTGTGTTATGCGCTGACGCACAGGTGCAAGCGGGTAGTCGGAATGCAGGTCGTGTAAGGTATTAGGATAGTGTAGGTCGACTTCGAGGATGTACCCGATGTCAGCATCATCACTCACATTACGTACGTCCAAGGACTCGATTTCGTTACGATCGAGCCATCGGAAGTCTGCGTAAGGGAGTGGTTGCGACATGGCTGCACCGTATAAATTGTTACAATCTGTATACAGAATGAAGGAGGTCGGTTTCGAAACATCGTACTGATCTGGAATCAAAGGATTGTTAGCGACTGCATGACGGTTGGATATCATCGCGCAGCCTCCGCGAATCCCAGACTCGAGGAACAGATGTAGATTTATTTCTGTCAACAGTTCTAATTCGACCCCGGTCATTTTTAGCATCGCGTTCCAAGCGAGTCCGGGAAGCGAGTAAAAATGACATGGGTCCAAGCAGTAATCGCGTAAGGCCATGTCTCGGAAACTTTCAAAGACATCGGCCAGCAGCATTACGTCTGTCAACAAATACAAATCATGGTAATCTCCAAACGTACGCAGATTGAACGCACTCCACACGTTTTGCGCGTGCTCGTAATCTGCGTCCGAAATAGCTGATTCCATCAACCGGTTATCAAAGTGTTCACGAGCGGGTAGACTTGTTTCGTTGAACCGATCAATACTGTCAACGTACTCGTATGGGTATACCCCCTTGCGTACGAGCAGATTGGTCTGTTCATCGAAACCCCGTCTAAGCATTTCCTCTCTGAGCAAAGGGAATTGGCTCCCGGACGCGGACAGATTGGTAACGAGTGTGTCCAGAGAGCGATTAAGAAATTGAAAGGAGTCTACGAAACGCAAGGGACCCAGGGAGAACGATACGTAACGCTCACTGGATGTCGCGATGCAGGATACGCGTTCGTCCTTATATTTCCCTAAACCAAGCATTAAATGGTGACAGTCGTAGCCACGAAGGTTGTGAAAGAAGACGGGGATATGACGAGGCATCTTGTAGCTCAGATTACAGCTATTATGGGCTGCTCCCAAGAATTTCCCCGTAAGATGGCAATGATTGCGTACCTTGTCATCGTCTGTCAAAGGGCGCTCACACAAATGACAAACGGTGGCGTTAGTGAACGCAACATTGTCATCATCGGACATAATTAATTGTACGTTATGTCGTACCACCTTCATCATATCCTCGACGTCTTTCAACAACAACGAGAAGAACGTGTCTACAACGTTTTCACCCCGATAAACTTTAGCCTCTCTCCAAAGGCTGTGCGTATGATCGACGATAGCATAGGAGAAACCTGACGGGATATGCATCGCTTCGTATGATGTGGACGATACAGGAGGAGAAGTTATTTTCTGACGGGCACCGCTGCTATCGACGGAGTAGAATTCACCTAACTCGTGCACTGTCGTCGGGACGTTGTTACCAGGTGAACACGATTGAAGCGGAGTGATGAGGGACTCGAAGTCGGCGTAGACGGTGAAGGGTACTTTAAGACAGTGCGCGTAATTTTTAAAGGACATAAACTTCTCCTCCTCCGTGGGCATTTTGATTTTCTGCTCGCCGTAAGGTGTGCAGTAGGGAAGATGATGGGACAGACCATGTTCTGTGGTGAAACGATGCAGGCAGTAGTCACAGTAAAATGATTGACCGTTGTGTTGTGTTAGGGATGATAACAATCTACTCATGTTACTGATAAGACAGTAATGTTTTCGGCTATTTGTATCGGTCAGAAGCAAAAGATTAACGTGATGCGACCTGTCCTTATTCGCGGTAATTCTCAGAGGGTAAACCTCATTTTTTGATTCATTTTTGATATTGTCTTCTATATCATAGCCGAAAACGTTTATAGAAATGTTAGGATTCTGTGCTTCAAATTTGGAAATGACTTTAACGAAACAGGGTACTCGATACCGGACATATTTAATGTGTTTTTGAAGGGGGCGTATTTTGAAGCACGGTCTCTATTACGTTCTTGAGGGTGTATGTGGGCTAGAACAGACCACAGAAAACACATTTCATCCTGGGGGTTCTTGATGTTGACTACTGCCCTGGTGTGTGAGAGTTTTCGCGGGGTTGGAAGGTAGGAGGATGCTGCTAGAGGCTGGTACCGTCCAACAACCAGTTCCAGCTTCAGTACAGCATCCACCGACCATCCGCTTCCGTCACGGGTAAAATTAGATATGCTATTGAAGATTTTATCGTAGGATTCCTCGAGTAGAAAATTCAACTCGTCGTTGTCGTCCGCGAGCAACGTGCGACAACGTCCGTGGAAGACGGCGTCTTTCGTTACCTCTTTCTCCTCACCACTGTCACCATCTACCACGGTTTTGGTAAAACGTATCCTGCACGCAATATGCCACTTGATATTGCGTAAACGTGTCTGCTCTGTCTGAATATCCTCAAGCAATAAAGGACGTGCCTCAGTCATTACGAATACTACGTCATGATCCGACGCGTTGACGTTCACTGGAAGGTAGTCGAAGGTTGTGATGCACCCTCGGACACTACTGTTCCTCTCGATATAAAACCGAGTCACAACTGAAACAATAGAAACATGAGTATTAGTAACCAATAGGAATGATAAATAACGTGTACACAAATTCATGTTTGTAGTAAATAAATAACACTCGTCGGGGGTAATATGTCAGTTTATTACAAACCGTAAAGATGACGGCTACTCCTGATTTTAGTATTGAAAGTGAAAGAATAAAATCATTCAAGTATTGGGAAGTGACGTTTATCAGCCCCGACGAGTTAGCGTTTGCGGGGTTCTACTTCTACCCTAGAAATTTCGATGTTTGTGGACATAGTATGTCATTCGTAGACGATAGAGTTAAATGCTTTTGTTGTGGAATTGAATTAGTTGATTGGAAAGAAGGTGACAAACCTATGAAGGAACATGAAAAATTTTCATCTACATGTCAATTTCTAAACGATGTTAAGAGTGAGACTTTTCATACACACACCAATAGACATATTATGACTCAAACGTTAATTCGCATCAGCAAGTTTGCACACTACATAATTACAAAAATAATTTCTTAACTGTGAACTTTTTACCTTGTTCAGTCTGCTCCTCCCCACGTTCCTGCTGAAGGTTAGCCATGATCTTCAAGAGAGAGAGAGAATGAATGAATACTGAAAAACAAAAGGTACTGTTATAACACTGGTATTATGTTAGTGTATCTTAAACGTTTTATATATCAATTTGTAGCGCATAAACGTGTGATAAGTAAGACGTTGCTGCAAGTGAGTGGCGATGTGTGTGTGCAACTGTACTAAAAAGCTGTTATGTGCATGCGCAAATAATTCAAATGCACTTACGTAGATGACTGAAAAAGAGATGATTTACATAATACATGTACGCCAGTAAATATGCTTAGAATGAAAATATTTGTTATGATTTTAGTAACATATAACAGCGTCTTACATACCACTCGAATCTATGTATACTGTTCTGTTTCAGATAATAATAATAATTTGATCACACACACACATACATGTATTAAATCAATAAATAATGCACTTGATAAATTATGCTTACCAAACTAACGTATGTTGAATACACACACAGGAACTTGTGTATACTGAGACGCACAATAATTCAAGCAGTCTTTCAACTATTAAAAAACTGCTGAGATAGATTTATCAACGCACGCAAGCAGTCAGTGTGAATCCGATAAAATTCAGTTATACCTAAAAAATATATATATCTTCAATTAGAAGTGTAATATAAAAGGTACAGTAAGAATATATTTCAGAAAATTGTAATTTGATCACACATACACACATATGTATTAAATTCAACTATATATCATCAATTAGAAGTGTAATATAACAAATACAGTAATTGTAATTTGATCATACACATACATGTATTAAATTCAAAAAATAATGTTTTAATGCAAATAATTTTTACGTTTAAATAAAATCTGTACATACAATAAATTATGCTCACCAAACTAGCGAATGTTGACTACACACACACAGGAACTTGTGTATACTGAGACGTACAATAATTCAAGCAGTCTTTCAACTATTAAAAAAACTGCTGAGATAGATTTATCAACGCACGCAAGCAGTCAGTGTGAAACCGAT
Organism: Magicicada septendecula; assembly: GCA_034769895.1. NCBI lineage: Eukaryota > Metazoa > Arthropoda > Insecta > Hemiptera > Cicadidae > Magicicada > Magicicada septendecula. Next base: position 83,625,662 of record CM068370.1, read on the forward strand.
AAAATTCAGTTATACCTAAAAATATATATCTTCAATTAGAAGTGTAATATAAAAGGTACAGTAAGAATATATATTTCAGAAAATTGTAATTTGATTACACAAACACACACACATGTATTAAATTCAAATATATATCTTCAATTAGAAGTGCGTTAGGAATAAAAGTACGTTAAGAATATATTCAGAAAATTGTAATTTGATCATACGCATACGCTTACACACACACATTTATTAAATTCAATTAGAAGTGTAATATAAAAAATACGTTAAGAATACATTTTATAAATTGTGATTTGAACATACACATACATGTATTAAATAATGTTTTAATGCAAACAATTTTTACGTTTAAATAAAATCTGTACATACAATAAATTATACTCACCAAAACTAGCGTATGCTCTACACACAGGAACTTGTATATACTGCGATTGCACAATAATACAGTCTTCCAACTATTAAAAAATGTCGTAATAGATTTATCAGTGCACACAAGCAGATCAATGAGAAATTATCGCTAAATTTGTTGAGTATATATATTGGTCTCTGGTGGTAGGGGAAAGCCAGTGTTTGTTTTGGAAGTGAATACTTTCTAATCCATAATTACTTCCGGTGGTGATGCAACTAATGAGTGTCATGTGTCATATTAGAAAGTGAAAGGAGGATTTAGCGAATACACACACAATGGTTTATTTCGGTATAACCCTCTGAACATACATGCAATTAGTTGTATAGTAATCAGAAATGTGTGTGAGAGAGAGAGAGACAATTTAATAGTTTGGTAAGCACGACAAAGTTGGAATTACAGAGACTGCTTATTTAAATAACAATTAAGATGAATGAAGATGATACGTCAATTTGATGCCTGAAGGAAGAGAGAATGTACAGGTGAACATATGGACGTGGACTTGTCAGTTTGGCTATTCCCGCCGTTACCTCGACACTTCGAGCTGTTACAGTCACATTAAATTTGTAAAGTGGGCAACCAGAGTATCCTATCGAGGTAACAACGTCCCTTTCTGCCAAAGCCTCTGTGTAGTAGTCAGTGAGTTGACGGAAGAAACGGTAATGGAAGTAATCATAATCATCTGGAAGGATTAAAGAAAGGATGGTGTGTTCCGGCCGTGAATTTCCGCAAATAAAAAAACGTAAAACGTAAGACGTAAGACGTAAGACTAAAACGTAAGACGTAAGACGTAAGACGTAAAACTAAAACGTAAAACGTAAGACGTAAGACGTAAGACGTAAGACTAAAACGTAAAACGTAAGACGTAAAACGTAAAACGTAAGACGTAAGACGTAAGACGTAAGACTAAAACGTAAAACGTAAGACGTAAGACGTAAGACGTAAGACGTAAAACGTAAGACGTAAGACGTAAGACGTAAGACGTAAGATGTAAGACGTAAGACGTAAGACGTAAAACGTAAAACGTAAGACGTAAGACGTAAGACGTAAGACGTAAGACGTAAGACGTAAAACTAAGACGTAAGACGTAAGACGTAAGGTCCTAAAAACATACCATATTTATTTCACAGGACGTTATGTATTACAACATTTTTTTTATTTCGTTTAGCAACACTCGTAGACGATAGCTATTTCTGTATGGAAGTAAGCCATGTGTCAAATTAGAAAGTGAAAGTAAAATGCATCGATTTAGACACCATACCTCTGAACATACATGCAATTAATATCAATCTCTGTAATGTGTGTGAGAGAGAGAGAGAGAATTTAATGTGTATCAACTTTCAAACGTGTACGCTACCACCGTATATGATATATACATACACACACAAGACGACATGTCACTATTTCTCATTTGTATGAGACACTCATCGTACAATCGGCTATTGTGTATAACAACAACAACATTTAAGAGGTAAGTAAAAGATTTGCATATGTTACTAAGTAAAAAAAACATAATTTTATTGAATATTCAGATTTTATTTAAATTGTGCTTATAGTCGTCTATTTGATTTTTTGGTCTGTTGCCTAATGAAGCACATGTGCTTAGGTCAGTTACTGTTGTCAAGAACGGTGTTTTTGTTTGACAGATATTTTTGATGTGTTTGTAGATTTCCAATTTTAAGTGTTCTAAATACGCTGTCCTGTCATTATTATTATACGAGGTTAATCTGTATTATTACATGAGTCATCAATCGTTTAACATGAACATCAATCGAGTAACTCAAGAAGCGATTACTGGGTATGTTTATGTACTATACATTTAGACAGAATTTACTGATATCACGAGTAGACCTACTTAAATACGTTCAATACAAAAAAGGATTAATTGCCCTACACCTGAGTGCTATATTTTACGAATGCGTGCGTATTTTCTACATAAGGATTAATATAATTACTCATACGTCTGATCAATAAGATCTTTTGACAAATGTAACGAAATTTAGAAATGCATTTTCTCATAACAAAATACAACGTACCCTTTCATTTTATATTCAAACTATTCTTATCTGAAACAGAACGTTATATAGATAATACACTGTCCTGTTTAAAAAAAAAAATGTGTGTGTGTGTGTGTGTGTGTGTGTGTTGAAAGCCTTATGTATATATTTATATATAGCACATAATGTATATGATAATGAAGCAGGTACTGTTATTATTATTATTATAGGAACGCACGCAGCTATCATCGCTGAGGTTGAATGTACAGAAGTAAACGAGCTTCAGATATGGACGAATACGTACATTCTTTTACAAACCGTCTGAACAGCTATTACAACATCAAACGTCGTGGGCATATTAAAATTTACGTTCCTATATACCCGCATGAGAACGTGAAATTGTCCGATCTGGCTATAATTAATGATTTTTCTGTTATACAAACATTTTTAATGTGAGTGTCTCATAGCATTGTTAATTTCGTTAGTAAACTTGTATATGCCTGTAGGCGATAACTATTTCTGTGGACTTTCCTAATATATATATTATGTAACAACCATAATTCTGCATGCATGTACATGCAAAGCTTCAGGGGATGAAAAACACCACCTGTTAAAAACAACAACAACAAAAATTCTTGCTGCAGGCGATAACTATTTCTGTCGACTTTCCTAATATATATTATGTAACAGTCATAATTCTGTATGCAAAGCTTCAGAGGATGAAAAACATCACCTGTTAAAAACAACAACAACAAAAATTCTTGCTGCAGGCGATAACTATTTCTGTCGACTTTCCTAATATATATATATATTATGTAACAACCATAATTCTGCATGCAAAGCTTCAGGGGATGAAAAACATCACCTGTTAAAAACAACAACAAAAATTCTTACTGTGATATCTATAGTTATTGCCACTCCATACTTCAGTTTGGACGACCGTAAACGTAAGTTTATGTATTATTATTATTGTAACGATATTAGTTCGTAATGTGTGGTTTCTTTTTTTTCAGACGATAACTATTTCTAGTAGTCTGTGGGCTTGTCTTTCCTAATATATATATTTTGTAACAGCGCTAATTCTGCCTGTGTGTATGTACATGCAAAGCTTCAGACGATGAACGTGAACTTTCCTGATGACCACATCACCACCATCACCATTACTTTCACTTCTAATAAATAATGTCGTTTATCACAAAATTCAATGCTAAGACGTAAGACGTAAGACTAAAACGTAAAACGTAAGACGTAAGACGTAAGACGTAAGACGTAAAACGTAAGACGTAAGACTAAAACGTAAAACGTAAGACGTAAGACGTAAGACGTAAAACGTAAAACGTAAGACGTAAGACGTAATACGTAAGACTAAAACGTAAAACGTAAGACGTAAGACGTAAAACATAAGACGTAAGACGTAAAACTAAGACGTAAGACGTAAGACGTAAGATGTAAGACGTACCGTTGTGTGTGTGTGTGTGTGTGTGTGTGTGTGTGTGTGTGTGTGTGTGTGTGTGTGTGTGTGTGTGTGTGTGTGTGTGTGTGTGTGCCCATAGTTAATCTTTCTATTGATTTTAATGTTGTTGTATTGTTATGTTGCAGGTTGCTTCTTCTACAAGTACGACACACACTTATATATAAACTTTCGAAAAATATCAATTTATAATGTATTTATTTAATTGTGAATTTTATATTGTGAATGTTACAATATATTTAATCATTTAAACAAATTATTACTTTATTTTATTTCACTCTACACCTCTGAACATGTGTACAATTAATTTATTTTTGTGAACTGTTACATCAGAAGATTTGTATGAATTTCAGACACCGTTTTCATGTGTGTGTGTATAATTTTAATTTATTTCGCTATACACTACTGAACCTATGTGTGTGTGTAAACTGCAACCTTAAAACAGACGTATTGTACCAGATTGCTAGGCCGTTAACGTATGGATTTGTCATCTGTAACAATACAACAGGTAAGTAGTTCATTGACGCCAAATATATATATTTCTAACAAGGATCAATCCCACTGACTGCATTATAAACTATTAATTAATTATTTAATACATTGAAAAATGAATACGACGTTTTGACAACGAGAGAGCGCTAAAATTATTTATTCGTCACACACCGACTACTCAATGTACACGGTAAGATAGAGAGAGAGATTGCATAGTTGATGAGAGAGAGAGAGAGAGAGAGAGAGAGAGAGAGAGAGAGAGAGAGAGAGAGAGAGAGAGAGAGGACGTTAATATTTGTTGAATAAATATAAACTTTCTAATTTCGTATACATGCGAGGTAATGACGACAGAGAGAGGAGAACAGTTTGAGCATAACGTTTGACAACAAGAGAGAGATAGTTTTACTTACATTCAAATGTGTGAGAGAGAGAGAGAGAGTAACAAGTATGAAGAGAGAGAGAGAGAGAGAGGACGTTACTATTTGTTGACACAGTTGACCTGAGTGAGTGTGAGAGAGAGAGGGAGAGAGAGAGAGAGAGAGAGAGAGGGCGAATAATACAAAGGTTGGTACACCTGATCATATAGATTTAATATACATTATAACACACGACAAATTTGAACTCATGCAAAGGTTGGTACACCTGATCATATATTTTAATATACACTATAATGCACCGAGTTGGAACCACCCCCACCCACTGATATGAAATAAAAAAACAACCTCCCACCCAACACCACCCACTGATATGCAAATCAGCTTTCTTAAAAAATAAAAAATTATATTCACGGATGCTGGTGGTCCATTGAACCTCATTCCACCAAATCAATTTAATTAAAAAAATAAAAAACCAAATTAAAAAAATTAAAAAATTTATTCGAGGAAATTCGCGGATGCTGTGGTCCATTGGGATGCTGCGGGTCCAGCGGTTCGCGGATCTTGACACAGATCAACGAAAAAGTCGCGGATGCTGTGGTCCAGATATGGCCTGGGGGCTGAGTTTGAACTCTCATTTTCCCCCTACTTATGTTTAAAGAATATTGTTATTTCAACAACACATTTTGTTTTTGAAACAAACAGAAAGAAGGAAAATAAAAAACAACAAACTATAGGCCTATTAAATAAACGTTAAATTATAACTTAAACTATTTCAAAATTGATGATAGGCTAATGCTAAATTCATGCAAACTAATTATAAACAAGGGATGTGGAAATAGGTGTGCCATAATAATCGGACCAAACTTATCGATTCGTGCATCAATCAGTAAGTATCGTTCTAGAAGCACGGATTTTGTAAATGTTCCTTTTAAACGAGACGCTGTTTATACATAGTTATGAACTAATCTCTGTTCAGTAGTTGGATGAGACAATGGGCAACATAAAAAAACACATTATTACTTCCATATTCCTTAAGGAATGGAAGTATGGTGATGGCAAAAAAAATCGTGTTCGAGATTATTGCAGATTCTGATTCTACTACACTCAAAACATGAAAAAAAGTCGTTTTCCGAAAAGTGTCTGTGTGTGTGTCTGTATGTCTGTCTGTGTGTCTGTGTGTAGATTTTTTTTCTATGGCAAACGATAACTGCCGCAAATTCAAACAGAATCAAATAATTTTTTGCATACAGCCCTGATTTGTAGAGTACTCACGACTAGTTTACCTGCAACGGTTTTTTTTATCAAGGGAAATTTTTTTTTTTTGGCAAACGATAACAGTCGCAAATTCAAACAGAATCAAATAATGTTTCGCATACAGCCCTGAATTGTAGAGTTCTCAAGACCTATTGTTTTTGGTGAAGATCGGTTAAGGGAAAGGGGTAGTTTACCCGTAACGTTTTATGTTTTAACAAGGGTATTTCCTATGGCAAACGATAACAGCCGCAAATTCAAACAGAACCAAAAGATTATTTGCATACAGCCCTAAATTGTAGAGTTTTCAAGACCTATTGTATTTGGTGAAGATCGGTTAAGGGAAAGGGGTAGTTTACCTACAACGTTTTTTTAACAAGGGTATTTTCTATGGCAAACGATAACAGCAGCAAATTCAAACAGAATCAAATAATTTTTTGCATACGTCAGTGAATTGTAGAGGACTCAAGGCCATTAGATTTTGGTGAAGATCGGTTAAGGGGAAGGGGTAGTTTACCTGCAACCTTTTACGTTTTAACAAGAGTAAAGTACTTGAAAATTTATTTAAACTTTTTGAAACAATGGTAATTGTTGAAAATAAAATAATTTTTTTGCCAGGTAACAAAAATAAAGTCATTTTGATTATAAAATATAAATATTTACAACAAGAAAAGAATTTTCAGTTTTCAAAATTTAAATATATTTTTATAAAACAATGGGTTCTTCATTGAGGTGGGGACCATGTCACTCACTCCATCTCAAGCCTCTCCCATTTTGCAGAAAAAGAGGACCCTGTCAAGGCTGATACTTTGACGACAGTGACAGGGCTTTCCACCAAATTCAGCAGAGTGACAGGTAGGCCCAACTCTGATTGGCTCCTCAGATTTCCCCAGCGTTAGTAGGTTCTATGAAAATATTTTATTTCAAAAATGATTTTAAATATAAATCTTAGATATGTTTTATAAATCTCATGTTTTATGTTTTAACATGGGTAATTTTTTATATGACGAACCATAACTGCCGTAAATTCAAACAGAATCAAATAATTTTTTACATATGTGCCTGAGCTATAGAGAACTCAATGTCTGTTGATTTTGGTGAAGTCGGTTACGGGGAAAGGGCAGTTTACCTGAAACATTTTTTGTTGTAACATGAGTAAAGTACTTAATTTTGATAAAGTATCCTGATAAGATCTTAATAATCCACTGTAGAAACGTAGATGAAATATCTATAAATGAAGAGGCTAGTTGAACGGGCTGGGGGTAATTTTCTATAAATCAAAATTATAGTTGAAGGGGGAGGGGATAATTTTTTTTTATATGTGTACTACGTTATTGGCAACAAAGAAGTATTTTTTTGTTAAAATTCCTTCCCTGGCTGTTTGGCTGAAAATGATTTTAAATATAAATCTTAGAATATGGAAGTCATGTATGGTTCTCCATACCGATATTTTAATTAGTTTTTTGCACCATACTGGTGTGCAAGTTAAAAACCTTTACGGATAAAACTGAAGCATAAGGTGTGAATTTACACACTCTTTTGCTGATATTTAACACATTCCACTCTTCATACAATAATACTTACCGCTGCCAGAATTTCACTTACCGTCATGGTCCCCGTAAAACTTATCTTTTGAAAACTGCCCAAGGTCGCCACGATATTTTTTCTAGAAGGTAAAATATCGAAAACTTATATACTCTTGCCCTTATAAAAATCCCGCTATCTGACTGTAAAAGAATTTCAGAAAACCCCCGATTTCGTTAGACGAATTTTTAACACAGAAATAAGACAGTGGTAATGACGAAATAACTTAGTCTAACACATTTTATCTGGTGTAACCGTTATTTTTAATGAGTGATTATTCAACAACCATGTGTACAGATAAACTTTTTTGTATATTGCTTGAAACTTTAATACATTCTTTCCTTATGTTTTGTCTGTTTAAAAACGTAATTATAACTTATGTAACTTAATGATTACTACTTACGACTAGACTGCCCAGCCTGCAATTCACTCACACATTTATACCTAATTTTTATAAACCCCTCAACACCTTAGAAAAGTCAGTTTAACTCGGGAACCGCACTATCGCGTTACCGGCCACGCACGTGGTTATTGTTCCAAGTTTCCGAAAATGTTCGTCTTGAAATGTTTTCAGTCTCCTAGGTAATAAAATTTTCGCTGTGATGGTTTGATTAATCTCTTGGGTCCCGGTCGGTCCTGATGAAGTAATTACATTTAGGAAAACTCGACCAACCGGGCCCTAAACGAAACTGTAGGTGTCTGTAGCGGTACGCTGCTTCTCGTAAACCGCTTAGCGTCTCTGACTAATGTAGACTGTTCCGTCACCGAGAACGTAACAGGTACATGTTGCTTCGTTGAGTCGCGGGAAATGAGCAGTCACGGCCATCAGGTTTTAGTCGCCGTATACTGTGGTGGCATAACCATTTTATGCATGGATTATAGCTGGTATATGTGTGGTACCAGAGTACAATATTGGCGTCTGCTCTGCTGATGTCATTGGAAAGACCGGATTTAGCCATGACTTCCTGCCGCTCAAAAAGCACATTTCTGGATTTTGTTCGTCCCAGGACATCCTGTTTTGGCTGGATGCGTCACTCGAATTTGTGGTGATACAGTTGCGTCTGTGTGCTGTTACACAAGTACAGATTTCTGAGAAGTTTGAAGGGGGTAAATGCTTCGCTTGCCGACTTACACAATAACACCTACGTATCGCTTTTGTCTCACTGTTTCTCAACATCGTGCTGTTGCATGGAAAATAACGTTGCACTGCGTTCTATTATAACGGAATGAATTTTGTTACCCAATAATTTTCACAACTTCTTTTTTACAAACCCGCACCAAAATGAAAGAAATAAAAATGTACTTGCCCCATACGGTAAAAATAAAAACACCCAAAAATTGACCCGCTACAATACCCCCTCGATGAGAATTCTGCTGTTCACGACAGAAGAAATCTCATCGATAACCCCGAAGAGGACCGGTGAGGAACTAGTGCCAACAACCCCCTTGTTCTTAATCTCATGGGTACACGACCCCCCTGGCTCAGCGACTATGGACTCATCTGAACGAGATCACTGGACTTCTCCGTAAGAGATCCCAACACCGAGAAATCGAACAGACTCGCACCACAGCGCGCCTCGCCTTCTAACATGCTACCCCCAAAAATCCTCAATCCCTGGCTAAAATTATCCCAGCTCCTCCGCCGATATGTTTCCCCTTTTTGCAAGCTGGGCTGCCTTTAGCAGATACTGGGCTCACACACACTAACATTACATATTACCATAACACATTAAAAATAAAAACTTCCTTTTAAAATTTATTATAAATTTAAAAAATTCAAAATTCAAAAAAAAATATTTTATCAAAAATTCTCTTCCTTGTTTTCTAAATTTTTGTTTCACATGACTTAACCTAGACATTTCTACTAATCTAAACACATCCTTACTCTAACATGAGAACCACTTATAATCTACCAATACAATGCAATACAATAAAATAAACATGGTTAATGCACACATAATAAAAAATTCATTACCTAAAATATTCATTCGCTGGCAGGCGAAAAATCAAGTTTTTTTTTCCCAAAAAAAATTTAAATTTATTCATTAAAAAATTTTATTAACTTTATTTATTAAATAACATATTTATTAAAATTATTCAAATATTGGTTTGACTTCGTTAAACAAACAAATTAAAATTGACTTCCTACTATACAAGCTTAGTAGGTGTATGACCTCATCAGCTGATCGAAACTACCAGAACCCTTGACCTACATATGTTATGCACAATTTCTATCTAAAACACATTTGACATCTGTAATATCCCATCTTGAAATACAAAACATAATAAAATAAAACATTAAAACAAACAAAATGTTAATATAATAATCAAGTTGGCATTTAAATTATTTATAATAAACAATTCTTGACTTTACATTATTTTCAATTCCCTCAAAATTCTGTCACTGGTTTTAAAAAATAAAATTATATCTTTATTATAAATCTCTATTTTTATTCAACAATCTTACTTTAATCTACTGTGGGTGATGTAAATTTTTCATTCTCATTTACTGTATTACTAGATCTGTATACATATATAATCTTTCTCCCTTTAACTCTAACTCATCAACTTCAATCATCATGACACCCATCTCTACCAAAACATCTATCCCAATACACACTAAACCCAACTTATCATTACACAAAATCGTCACCTACTCCCAATATATAAAAAAATATTCTCTCTAACCCTTTGTACATAGGATATGTGTTTCCCCTACCCAAAACTCAATTCCCTTATTTGGCCCCTGGATTTTACCTAAGGCGGCCCCTCCTCACTAAAATCTATCCCTATCCCGTCCCAACCCTTGTTGCGGACTCCTACATGACACTACCCCCTAATACAAAATTGCCATCCCCAAAAATCTCAATCTCATAACCTTACTACAAATATAACAAAATAACATCATTAATTATAAACATAAATATATATCGCTCAAAATCTACATAAAGTCTCCATTACCACTGTGTCAACATTAATACTTCACCAACTCTGTTACATCACATCAACTCAAAAACAACATTACATCATATTCATCTCTATCATTTCACATTCAACTTTTAATTCAATTTGGACAGGTCTACGTGTCCCATAAAACATTTATCACCCATGAATTATCTTTTATTAATTTGCATAAATTATTACTTTGTTTCTCATTTTCTCAAGTTACTTTTTATCATTATTTTAAAACATATGTAATACATTGCAAACATTACATTGAACATTAATTACTTGGAACCTTTATAACCAATATACCAGTGACATCTTATTGCTGATCAGCTGATCCTATTGACATAATTAAAACACATCTCATAATTGAACAACTTACATGGAATTACCAACTTCACTTCTCGTTAAACCCTTTAAATTCATCAGAAAATTCAATTATATAATCTTTGAATTAATCAAAATATTTAAAACATTTCAAATTATTTTAATTAAATTAATTAAACATTTACAATTAGCCAATTACTGTTTCCAAAATTACTGTTATTCTTTCTTTAAATTGCAAAATATTAGTCTTATTGTTATAACAATTAATTACCTACATACACTGTTCACTTAACCACAACACATACCATTGGCTTTACTACATATTTATTTACAAATTTACTTCAGTATTTATTCAGTTATCATATCTCAATATCCAAATCAGCAAAGTCAAAATCCTTACAACAAAATATTGAACTGTCTTTTACTGTTTTAAAAATATGTCTTTTACCATCGTCAAAAATATACCTAACATATTTATATACTAAATGATTTTCATCTACATCCAATTTATTATTATTATTTTTATCATAAACCATTACCTCTATGTCATTCATTTTCCCTTTTATTATTCCATAAGACTTGTCACTATTATTTGTTTTTATCCAGCCTCCGTGAATATTTGTTGTTACACCCAGGTAAGTTATTTTCTCATCATATTCCTCCACTACAAGTACACTAATTCTTCCCACAGGTACATATTTATCATCAATATAATCACTGTCTACTATTACACAAGGTATGTCTACATTATTTATCATAACTCTCTTAATATCCATCTTCTCTATCAGCTCTACATAACCTCTATTTATCTTGAACCACTCTAACTCTTTCTCTCTATCATAATCACTTTCATCACAATACCTGTCACCACACCACTGACCTACTTCACTCCATGCAAAGGGCACAACAAACTTACTATACCACTTCCTGGCTTTTCCAGGTTTACAAAAAATTAGGGGACTGCTTGAAGACACCTTGTCTTCCACATAATTAACGGAGGAAACTCTGTCCTCAAAATTCACTACTAGCGGAGTCCTTACTCCACTTACATCACGGGGAAAATTTGCCCTTTGCCACCCTAACCTTTCATCACACTCTCTCTCAATTTCATCAACACTCGCTAACATTTTGTTATTAAATTCTACTTCACCACAAACTTCATCATCACTATTTGTTTTCATCACATCATTCTTAAATAGCTCGTTTTCAACTATTTTATCACTATTATTTATTAATTCATTTTTACAACTGTAACTTACCTTGTTAATTATTTCTTCGCTATTATCAAAGACATTATTACCACTTACCTGTGTTAATTCAACTTTTATTTGACCTCTATCTTCCTCCCTTAATCGGTCTGTCTTTAGTTCCTGCGCCCATTCCTTCAATATTTTGTTATTTTCGTCAAAACCTTTCTTTAAAAGGTCAAATATGTCATTCAATGTATACTCCTTTTCTTCCACCCCTACACTATCGTTATCATTAGGCCTATTCACTGTCTTATTTTCTACCAGTTTTACTTCAGCTATCTTACCTTTAACATTGGTCATCTCACTATGTTTATTGATTTCCGCAAATATTCCTTCCTCTTGTTCTTCCATTCGGGTTAATCTATTGTCTAAATTACCCCATTCCTCGTCTGTCATCTCACCCACCACACCTCGAAATTCATTCTCCCACTCATCCCACGCAAAATCACTATCATTACTTTGTATTATGGACATTTTTAAAGTTCGTTTGTATCACTTTTATATATGAAACTACTATCTTTCTATACTTAAAACGCCTAACACATTGTGAATCACAATAATATAAACCTAACCTACTTAATTATGTACGATAAAATTTTTATACATTCGTCATTACCACATCCCATCTTCTGTGTATTAAAATAGGTCTAGTTCCTATAAAATTTATATACGAACATCCTGGCAGGGGCGTCGCTGTGAAGTTACACACTCTTTTGCTGATATTTAACACATTCCACTCTTCATACAATAATACTTACCGCTGCCAGAATTTCACTTACCGTCATGGTCCCCGTAAAACTTATCTTTTGAAAACTGCCCAAGGTCGCCACGATATTTTTTCTAGAAGGTAAAATATCGAAAACTTATATACTCTTGCCCTTATAAAAATCCCGCTATCTGACTGTAAAAGAATTTCAGAAAACCCCCGATTTCGTTAGACGAATTTTTAACACAGAAATAAGACAGTGGTAATGACGAAATAACTTAGTCTAACACATTTTATCTGGTGTAACCGTTATTTTTAATGAGTGATTATTCAACAACCATGTGTACAGATAAACTTTTTTGTATATTGCTTGAAACTTTAATACATTCTTTCCTTATGTTTTGTCTGTTTAAAAACGTAATTATAACTTATGTAACTTAATGATTACTACTTACGACTAGACTGCCCAGCCTGCAATTCACTCACACATTTATACCTAATTTTTATAAACCCCTCAACACCTTAGAAAAGTCAGTTTAACTCGGGAACCGCACTATCGCGTTACCGGCCACGCACGTGGTTATTGTTCCAAGTTTCCGAAAATGTTCGTCTTGAAATGTTTTCAGTCTCCTAGGTAATAAAATTTTCGCTGTGATGGTTTGATTAATCTCTTGGGTCCCGGTCGGTCCTGATGAATTAATTACATTTAGGAAAACTCGACCAACCGGGCCCTAAACGAAACTGTAGGTGTCTGTAGCGGTACGCTGCTTCTCGTAAACCGCTTAGCGTCTCTGACTAATGTAGACTGTTCCGTCACCGAGAACGTAACAGGTACATGTTGCTTCGTTGAGTCGCGGGAAATGAGCAGTCACGGCCATCAGGTTTTAGTCGCCGTATACTGTGGTGGCATAACCATTTTATGCATGGATTATAGCTGGTATATGTGTGGTACCAGAGTACAATATTGGCGTCTGCTCTGCTGATGTCATTGGAAAGACCGGATTTAGCCATGACTTCCTGCCGCTCAAAAAGCACATTTCTGGATTTTGTTCGTCCCAGGACATCCTGTTTTGGCTGGATGCGTCACTCGAATTTGTGGTGATACAGTTGCGTCTGTGTGCTGTTACACAAGTACAGATTTCTGAGAAGTTTGAAGGGGGTAAATGCTTCGCTTGCCGACTTACACAATAACACCTACGTATCGCTTTTGTCTCACTGTTTCTCAACATCGTGCTGTTGCATGGAAAATAACGTTGCACTGCGTTCTATTATAACGGAATGAATTTTGTTACCCAATAATTTTCACAACTTCTTTTTTACAAACCCGAACCAAAATGAAAGAAATAAAAATGTACTTGCCCCATACGGTAAAAATAAAAACACCCAAAAATTGACCCGCTACAAAGGTAAGTCTACTTAAATTAAGATACGCGAGCGCGTGTGTGTACCTAAAATTAATTACAGAGAAAGGAATGTAGATGAAACTAACGACATATACATAGAATTTGTAAGTATAGAGAAAGCTTTTGAAAACGTAAAATGGGACAAAATGTTTGAGGTTCTGAACTGTGTAGGAGTAGTCTGTAGAAATCTACGAGTAATATGGAATATTTATGGGAACGAGACAGCTGTTATTGCTGGAAGAACACAACAAGAGTAGGTGAAGATTCAGAAAGACATCAGACAAGGGTATGATCTTTAATCTCTATATAGAAGAGGCACTTTATAAAGTCAGAGAAGAATCAAGAGTAGGTGTAATAATACAGGGTGTAGGCCTATAGATATATTAAGGATGGTTAAGGGGGCTAAAGGTTGGTAAAAGTTCTCGGAGATTGTATACAATGCCGATTAATATACAGTGGTAAAACTCTGAGGAATGCCTACTGTTTTATGGGGAATGAGTCAGAGGTTCGAGGAATCGAACTCAGATCTGCCAACGAAACCTACTCTCACGTCCTCGAGGACACGTGTCGCGTAGCGCCTTTGTACGTGGCGTGCAATGGGTGTACGTTATGTAGCAGAAGAGAGAGGGTCAAAAGACGAGTTTCCGGCGCTTATGATTAACTGGAACATATCGGCTAAGGGAAGACCACAATGGCAGTGAAGGCGGAGAAGAGGAACATTGGTACGGCGTATCCGGCAGAGGTGGTACCTTAGGGTAAAGATAGAGCCCCTACCAGAGTATGGTAAAGCTGATGCCTTGCAGTTAGGTGTTAGATCACCAAAGGCGAAAGGAAGAAAATCTTGATTACAAATTACCTGGTCCTCCAGGATGGGGGTTGTGTGATGGGCTGGTAACCATTCATGTAAAAAATCATATGCTCATAAGTCTCAAAGGAATAAGCCGGATGGATTTCAAAAATTAGTCTCTTCCAGTCGCTTTGTGGCTGTATCATTAAATACTTAAAGAAGAAAACAAGGAAAGAGACGCAATTGAAATATTATAATGTAATGGCCATACCTCAACTACTGTGTGGTAGTGAGACTTGGATTAGAAAGGCCAAAGTTATATCTAGAGTACAAGGAACGGAAATGATGTTCTTGACGGGTGTAAAGGGTTGTACCAGGAGAGATCTTATCAGATATGATCATTAGAATGGTGCAAGGCATAGATGAAACCTTAAATGAGAACATCTCCCGGTACAAAACGGAGTGGTGGTTACACGTAGAGAGAATGGATCCAACTAGATTTTCAAGAAGAGCCCTTCACTGTCATCCAAGGGGGAAGAGAAGCGTGGGAAAATTCAGTAAGCGATGGTTGGATGACTTTCATTGAGGCTGGAACAGACTACTATGCCTAAGCCGTAAAGGATGTCGACGATATGTTAAGATATGCTGTTATCCTAGCTGAGAGCGAACAGGACTTTGAGGCTGAGGTAATTAGGATGGATAAAATTAATAGGAAAATATACAAGCTGAAAATAAATAAATCTTAAACAATGATAATGACCTGCGACAAAGAGGGACAAGTTAAATGTGAATTAGTATGGGCAATGAACTTCTTGAACAAGTAGACTAATTTACTTATCTAGGAAGTAAGATCAGTAGAGCTGGCTGGAGTACAATAGAAGTAACAAGTGCCTTCAACAAAAAGCAAAGGATTTCAAATTCCAAATTCCAAAAGTAGTCTTGAAATTATGAAAAAATTTCTTAAACCATACGTATAGAGTGTAGCCTTATACGGTCATTCCAGAGGAAGCTGAAGTCATTTGAGATATGCTGGATACAGACGCAGACGCTTCCTCGGACGTCCCACACCTCTCCGTCTTCTCGTCTCATAGTTCCAAAGTTGTTTGGGGATGCGGCAGTCATCCATTTGGCGAAGACGTTCCCACCAATTCAGCCGACACTGGGCGATCCTGTCGAGTATACTCATAATATTCAGTTCCTGCCGTATATCTGTGTTTCTTCTATGATCATGGAGAGTATACCCTGCCACGTGCCTGAGAAATTTCATTTCAGCCGCTTGGATGCGACTGGCCTGGTCTTTCGTTAAAGTCCAATTCTCAGACCCATAAAGAAGTGTAGGAAGAGCCATCACCTTGTAGAATTTTAGCCGTGTTCCTTCAGGCCTACTTGCTGACTTAGACTAAGGGTTTGCCCAATGGTCCCGCACATGAGGTTGAACTTATGTAACTTATGCACCACGTCGTTGCTGGCATTACAAGACACACTGTAGCCCAGGTATTCAAAATTGGTAACTTGTTCCAGGACAGTACCATCTATGACAATTTTTGGCCGTACGGGATCAGTTCCACGAAAAGCCATCACCTTAGTCTTACGTGTGGATATCTGCAATTCAATAATAATCTTACATAAATAAAAGTAAATTATTGTTTTTGGTACATAGAAATTGTAATTGAAGCATTGTAATTAAACATCTATTATTAAACGTTTTATAATTGTTTATAATGGTTGAGTGTTACATGTTGGCTAAATTCCACATCTAGCTCCTTGTGCTTCAGTGCGTTGATCCTAGATGCATCAAGTCTACAAACCGGTGTGGGTTTATTTACCTTCGTACATTTATTCGTTCGATCCGATAAACATTTAGTTAATTTTTTTATCTCAGGGCTCGTTTCTACTGTGTGTATGACTTTAATTAGTCAAATGTGCTGAACTTACACTTATCGCAATCTTTAAGTGTTCTAGCGTGTACTCAAGTTATAACTCCGGGTGAGACAACTTACCTAAGCGGATCATCTTCCGCACATACGGACACCACTATATGACACTGACCCTAATTTCATTGGACTTTAAAGTGTCTGTCGATCTGACACCGGTATTTGAAAATTATAAGGATGATAGAGTCCACAACGTGATAGGCTACTTGAGCTCGCAGTACCTCGCACGAGAATCTCGCACAGAGGCCGCGTCTGCTCTGGTCTGTCTGCCCTCTGAGCACAAACTCGAGGTCCGAGTGGCATATCGAAGGTTCTGCTCGATATCGATTGAAATTGCTTTATACGTGATAGATAAAGATGTGACAATTAAAAGCACTGGTTACGCTTTGCAAAAATAAATTATATCCTGTCTGATCGTATATCTGCAAATTTTACGCCCTCTTTTAAAATTTTCAACGTATAAAACTGTATAAAAAGTGCATTAAAATATATTGAATCGTTCATATGACATTAGAAACCTGTAACGTTAAGTGTGATGTATAATCTGTTAAAATTACATTGCGATGGGTTATACAATAACGGAATTATTTTCTTTAACTTAAACTATTCTCGCACACGCGCACTAGATGGATACAGGGACAAATTATAAACAATTTGATGCATTCACTTTATATCCTAAATCTAATACATTTCCCACGGCCGGTAACACGCCACACCCTAACAATCCAGCCCTGTCTATGGTCCCTGCGGCAGGAGCTCTACTTGAAGCTCGGGACGCAGCACACGAGCGGGCGACGGGTATGCCCTACGTCCCGCACAGCCCCTTGGTCATTAATACAACAATACTTAATTAATATACTTAATAACTTAATTAACATACTAATTAATTAACATATTAATTAATATACTTAATTAACAAAGTTGAACAAACTATTGTCAATACATGCCTATACGTATGTAAAGTTATTCTACATTTCTGTCTCATAACTCTGCAATGTTTCATTGTAATATATATATATATATATATATATATATAAATTATACTTATAATTTAAGATTATATACTTAAGATAATTAAGAGACCAAAACTTGCAAGACGATAATAACAATATGTAAATTACTAAATAATAAAAATGCTATAAAAGTAATGTGATAGTTATACGTAATGATGTTTTAATTTACTTTCATAATAAAACTAAATATAATTAACAATAATTTTATTACGCAAATGTCAAATTAAGTTTAAGAATCGGGTCGGATGTACCAATTATATATATCTGTCTGTATGCGCGCGCGCGCGCGCGTGTGTAATATTATATTATTGTTTCACACGTTTTACTATACTTTTTTACTGTTCTTTGTGTAAATCAACAAATGTATACATTTGTCACATTAATAATAATTTAATGTGTGCATTATTAACAAATGTATTATTTAATTATTAACTATTGTTTCCTAATGTATAAACCAAATTTTCAAGAGGTCTATGAGTCTGAGACGAAGTGGTCGAGTCAAAGCCACCGGTGAAGTACCTCGAAGTGGTAATGGACTTCAAGCTGAGCTTTTTGAGCAGATTAAGTGAACGGTGAACAAGGTGGCGAAGGGGATAATGTCGCTTAGTCGGCTCATGGTCAACATCGGCGGCCCGAAGTAAAGCAGAAGAAAACTTTTGATGGTAGCTATCCAGTCAGTCCTACCGTATGGAGCGGAAGTGTGAGGAGACTCTCTTAATCGTACGACCTACAGGAAGAAACTAGCCCATAACCAAAGACGAAGTGCTCTTCGGGTAGCATCGGCTTACCTCACTGTTTCCGAGACGGCTGTCTTGGTCGTTACCGGACTAATGCCGATCGCAAAGGAGCGTAAGATCGTCTTCCAAAGGAAAAAGGAAGTAGATGGCGAAGCTGCTTTCGCAAGGCATGACGCCAGACGATGGAGAGCTGGCAGAAAGCTTGGGAGCAGGAAGGGAAGGGGCCGTTGGACTAGAAGGCTCTTCAAGCAGGTGAAGCTGTGGGTGGAGAGGAAGTATGTGGAGATCGTGAATCAGTTTCAAATTGGACTCACGTTTTTTTTGTATTACCTGAAGAATGTTGGAAAAGCCGAGCCACAAGAGTGCCAGTACTGTCCGGGAGCCGCTGACGATGTCAGTTATATTGTCTTCGTCTGCGACAGATGGGAGCAACACAGGAGCTCGCTGCAAGATATTAGGCAGGAGATCTCCTCGGAAAATATCGTCGAAGCGATGTTTCGAGTGGAGGATACCTGGAACTGTGTGGTACGCTTCGCAGAAGATATTCTTCTGTCAAAGAAGACAGACTTGGACATCATAAGATATAAGAAGCCAAACGTGAGTACTACGGCTGAAAAACAATAGGCCTAGCCCCAAATAATGTGTCAAACAGTTACAGGTTAGTGGTATAGCAAAGGGACGGGTATGTGGTTCTTTAGTGCGTCGGGTATAACACCCAAACCCACAGACCCCGGAAGTGTGCATTTGTTCGGCAATTTTTTCCACGTACCCTCACAAAAAAAAACACCATCAACATCATTATCATCGTCATCACCGCCACCATCATTAAAACCTTAAAATATCATAATCTCGACTTTAATAATTCTTTTTATATTTGTGTGTGTGTACAAGCAGATAGACACACACACACACACACACACACACACACACACAAAACACTGACATGCGAGTGTGCGAATATGCAGAATGGCAAAACGTAAATTTAAATAATAATTCAATTAAAAATACTTGTTTTACTGATATGCTTATAATACGTTTGTAATTAATATTAAACTCATAATACTTTGTAATGAATATCTCAACCGTTATTCTTTTAATAATATTATAGGTTCGCCATTTTAACTAATACTTGAATTGTTGCTAAAAGAATGTATAAATACTATAAACAGGAGCTAATTACGATACTAAATACAACTATTACATTAACGACTCGGAACTCAAAGTTTTTTATAAGTAAAAACATAAAGTTTTACCTTACAACCTGAACCGGTTTTCACCTTTAAAAGGCTTCTTCAGAGGACTCTGAAGAAGCCTTTTAAAGGTAAAAACCGGTTCAGGTTGTAAGGTAAAACTTTTTTTTACTTATAAAAAACTTTGTGTTCCGAGTGGTTAATGTAATAGTTGTATTTAGTTAAGTAACGGACACGTCATGGACAACGAAATCCAATAATTACGATACTCATAAAATGCTCGTCTCGTAATAATCGATGTATTACTTACAATTAAAACAGACATTATTATCTTATTGAAGTATATATAATCTACAAATATGTACTATTGAAACGAGCATCTGATAATAATTGATTGCTACTGGCGACTGAAAAAGTCTGTAGTAAGTTTTATGTATAGTCTACGGGAACTGATTTGTGGTATAATACGAGATAGATCACGTTAAGAAAAACGTTCAATTTTTCCATTAAACCGAACTACCCTTGTGTTTGAAAAGTTAAAAAAATGTAGTCTTTTTCACAATTCCATTACATTTCCCTCTTAGATTTAAGATCAAATGAGATATTTGCAATAGAGATAGTTGAAATGACTATTTTCAGCAACTTTTTTTCAACAGTCAAGGAGAATTGAATATATTTGTTGGGGGGGGGGGAACTAACAATAGTGCCTAGGGGTGGCAGGACACCTAAATCCGGGCCTGGTCTTAAGGTCGCTCAGCGATTATTGTTTTATGTCTTCAATAGTAGCGAAATGTGGTCCTTCCATGTTTTTCCTAGCCTTGGGAAGTGGAAAAATCATATGGGACTATACGTTCTCAATATTGCGGCCTCGGTAATATCACAGTCTTGGTTTTTGGCTAGAAATCCTTCCATAAATATAGACAATTGTTACAGGCAGATTTAAAAAGTTGGAAAAAACTTTTTCAATCGGATAATTGAAGTTCGGAAAATTCAAACATTACGTGAATGTTTTTATGTAATCTTGTCCATGATATTATGTAAGGTTTCAAATTGATATCGAGTTTCGGTCTAATAAAAATGCAGGTTTTATGCAACGTTTCTAGATTTATTTTATCTCATATTCATGCCTAAAACATAAACTATAATGTAGTATAATTGTAATGAGAGTTAATTATAATATATTAAGTTATATGATATTAACAGTGGCGTTGTTTTTTATAGAATAACTAATAGTACTTACGTATATTGTTGAATCACAGATACACACATTACGTACAACTATACACTACACTACGAAACAAAAACATGACATATAGGATACTGGCAGTGGAAATAAGATTCTTCCAACTACTAAAAAGGCTGCCCTCATAGAGACAAACTCTAAAATGAAGACATTCACAAAGATTTAAGTGTTTTTAGTATGCTAGATTGTACTGCTGGAAGCAAAGAGAGACGGATTGCTCATCTGAATAGAATATATTAATTATATTTTTTCTCAGTTTGTGTACTGCATTGTGGCAGTGTATGAATCTATTTCGTGACTGGTGAAAGATCGGACGCATAAAGTAAATAATTGTTAAAGAATTCATTAAAAGATATTATTTAAACAATATCATTGTTAAATATATTATTTAAAGAATTCAGGAAATAAGACTGAATTAAGAAAACCTGTAAGAATTTACAGGAAAAAGGAGAGATGATCATATAGATTGTTAGATTGACGTCTAAGAGCTGCTAAGAGATGACGACATAGTCCTTTTGAAATGTAGGAATCTCCTGACCAATATTTACTTACTATTGCCTTCTTGCCTTACACATCTTCTTTCCCCTTCCCCTGACACCTATCGCAATTTTCAATCCTATCGATAGAGTTGTTTAATAAATCAATCCATTTTCTCTTAACAAACGTCTTATGATAAATTCGAATTTCTGTACTACCCAAATTAGGCTCCTCCGCGGCAAAGTAGTAGTCTTTCTGTTTCTGCTCTCCTCCCATCGAGATATTATATATCTCTTCCATCGACCAGACAGTATTTTTCTTGAAATATACAAGACTACGTATAATTCTACGTTATCTTATTCCAGTTTCGTGAAACAATTTGTTTTCATCAATTAAATGTAATTCCTTCCGCCACACACCACCCCCACTTCACCTTCCACACAACCGTTACAAAATGCTGGCAGTCTGTTACCAAAGCTGAAGAAGGCGGATACTAAGCCGAAACGCGTCCGATAAAATAGTAAGTTTTTCACATGAAAAAAGTTCATTTTTAGTTAAGTGTTAGTGCTGTGAAAGAAGAGATGAATAATCAAGACAACTACAATTAAATGTATTTAAGAATTCTAATTCTCGTAAAATGCCTTTTGTCCAGTTTCGTTACATGCAATTATTTTATCTCTTATCATATTATATTCATCATCATCATCATCATCTTCACGGATTGAACCAAAAATGGTGTGTTCCGGTCTCAAATAGGAAAAGATTAGAGCTGGTCACTCCAGCGCTTCCTCGGACGTCCCACACCTCTCCGTCCTCTCGGCTCATAGTTCCAGAGTTGTTTGGGGATGCGCCAGTCATCCATTTGGCGAAGATGTTCCCACCAATTCAGCCGATACTGGGCGATCCTGTCGAGTACACTTATAATATTCAGTTCCTGCCGTATATCTGTGTTTCTTCTATGACCATGGAGCGTATACCCTGCCACGTGCCTGAGAAATCTCATTTCAGCCGCTTGGATGCGACTGGCCTGGCCTTTCGTTAAAGTCCAATTCTCAGACCCATCACCTTGTAGAATTTTAAGTGTGTTCCTTTACTTGCTGACTTAAGGGTTCGCCTGATGGTCCCGCACATAAGCTTGAACTTATATAATTATGCAACTTATACACAACGTCGTTACATACATTATAAGACACACTGTGGCCCAGGTATTCAAAATTGCTAACTTGCTCCAGGACAGTACCAATTATAACAATTTTTGCCCGTACGGGATCAGTTCCACGAAAAGCCATCACTTTAGTCTTACTTCTGGATATCTGCAATCCAGAGTCTTTGCAGATTCGATTTAACAAATGTACCCCCATGTGTAATCTGTTTTCCGAGTCCGACAGAATAGCCTGATCGTCCGCAAAGTACAAAGTGCTAATTGTAGAGTGATATTATATTATTATTATTATTATTATTACTATTTATTAATAACATAGCCGTTGTTGTTATTTTAGTCTAAGTCACATCTATTTTATTAGCAGGGCGTATTATTCCTAAATTATTGTACATAGTTGCTGAACTGCCGACTAGACGAGGCATTTTGGTGTCTCCAACATTAGGTGGTCGGTTAGACAAATCGTGACTGATAGTCTATTGACGAATTTGATAGTAGACAAGGAAATGCCTCATTTACTGCGTAACAATTAATAATTTAGAACCTACCTATTGTTGTTATTATAATAATTAAAATGTGAGTAATTGTGATTGTAAGTACATAATTTCTCCTTGCACTTGGAGCACAGGGCCTCAGTGAAGACTACGCAGTCTTCTTATTTTTATTTTTTGTTAAATTCGTGTTGTAGTCTTCTTTAACTCGACGAATCTTCTGTTTACATGTATTTCCGGACGGTGACCATACTTCAAAAACTAATTAGTTGTTTCAATCATAGCAGTACCCGTTCATATGATTGTGAAATATTTTGTACCTTTATTATCTTACTTCGTACAGGCCTATTAGATAACATGACATTCGTGTGTTTGTTTTGCTTCGGATATATTTTTGGATTCCAATTTACACATTGCACACGTTCTGTTACTTGTTACCTGTAATTCTTAATCCTCTATGTGCAGCTTTCTCTTGCACTAATCAGAATGTTAATCTTTTCGTTTTCGTTACATTTATTGTAGACATATTTTTCTTGCCTTTTCTAATAATTTTTCAATCATAGTATTCATTCGTCTTGTATTACTGGATATTCAGTAACGCGGCATCCATGTAATCGCCGACAGCAACAGTACTGGAAATAAGAGAAAATAATATTAATTATATCAGAATAAATACTTTAGTTATTGAATAATTTGAAAGCCGAACAATATTACTAGAATAACTTGAAGAAAAGCGTAGCATTGCTTTCGAACTGCTGGGCACTTGGACCGTCTTCTGTTGCCGGCTCAGACTTAGGCAATGTTTTACTGCGTACGGTCATTGACCTCGTAGTAGTTGTCACTGTACAAACTGTGGAGGGGGACACATTCGCCTGTCCAATGTGTTGCCGCTGTATAAACCGGCAAAACGCTCAGTAGCAGCTATGTTCGTTTTCGGAACTGACGTGCAGCAGATACTACGTACCTATTTGTGTTTTGTTCGTTTAGTCATGTGTTTCTCTGTCTTTATTATTTTTAATATTTTTAATTCGATTATTTCTGTTCTGATTTATTCTGTGTAGGGTATAATGAGAGTCAGATCCCGTTGAATCGGGACCCTCTTCTTCTCCTAGTGAATGATATAAAATGCTCTAAAAAGAACACTTGGTACAAGAAAAAATACGAATTAATTTTTAGGTTGAGTTTTAGGCCTATCACAACCGGCAACAGGTGTTATGTACCCACGCCACGCCACTGATGGATATAAACTCCAGTGGTACAGTGTCAACCGTATTTCTAAATAAGCCAATTTCCTGTTTTTGTTGTCTGCCATAATAAGCGTTATTCGTTCTTCATACCACATCCTCACAAAGTTTTATTTTCGTTTGTACTTTCTTGTCCCTCCTACCATTATGCTTTCGTTTAACATACCAATCGTTGTATAAAGTTTTCAATGAAACTGTAAACGTTAATTAAGGTGGTCTCTGTACTGCGGACGTGTACGTGATACAATTCCAATAAACTATGGTACTTAACCAGCGGTATTAATCACTATTCAATAACGATTCAAGAAATCGATTCGTTTGCTCTCAACAAAACTACAATGAAATTATGCCTCTGCACGCCTGTTCCTTTTATAAATCGCTTTTACATTAAAAAGCATTAGTTGTAATAATAATCATCATCTCGTTCAATTCTTAATACTCTTTGTCCGTTTTTAGTTATGTGTAATATAAAAGATTTGTGAATATTAATAATAATACATACTAATAATAACAATATCACACAAACCGCTTTGGTGAAATATCCGAACAAATTACAGCAATTTAATAGATAATTACCACCACCGACCAATAATAGTAAGACACAAAAAAATTTCTATGTTACAGTTAATATATATTTTGTGACGTGTGTGCGTGTGTGCGCCCGCGCGTGCTTGGCTCGGGCGTGGGTAGTGTATAGATATAAAATTGTATTGAAGTATTAGCATCCGGAGGGAGATGATTATTGTAGCTAAAATGTTTAATTGGCAATGGTGTAGAGCGGAGTACAGGTTATGGTATAGAACGGGGTACGCCGATGAAATGCTCGTGAGATGGAGGCGGGGCCGTACGGGCGGGCTACGGCGGCATAGCCTTGTAATCTTCCCGGGGCTAAACACCTGTAATTAGTGATATCCTTTACACATGAGAGAACTCTCTCGCTTTCTCTCGCTCGCCTTATCCCCCTCTCTTTCTCTCGGACAGATAAATCACACGGCTTTCGTCCCCCCCGCTGCTGCCATCGCACTGCGTCACATGTCCGCCTTCTTCGCACCTGGCTAACATTTTACACTGCTTAATTCGGGGTAAACATTTGTTCACCGCTTCCACTAGTAATGATAAATTAAATCAATCATCTTTGCACGCACGCACACACACACACACACATCTCAAATACGCGTGCGCAGGGAAAAATATAAATTAAATTATACCTGGAAAAACATGTCAGGATGAAACAAAATTAATTTTCACTATAACAAATACTTCCCAATTCATTTTAGTGGCAAAGGTAAACTAAACGTAAAAGGTACACTACCACTACCAAACTTCGCGGTTCCTTAAAGTAACTAAACTTATACGGGATTTTGTTTCTAACTGAAAGAGAAGATGAGGTATGATTGTGGGTGTGAATGGAAATTATTTAACTCTCGGAACTGTCCAGTATTCAGACGATTTTTCAATATTTCTTGCAAAAGAGAATCTGTCACTTTCAGTTGAGATTTGAGATGAATGTCAATCGAGATTTCCAAAAAGGAAACGAAATCATTTCATTTTAGGAATGGACCCAATCAATCAGAACGAAGACTGTGATAAGCTACACGATAAATTGAACAAGTGGATCATTTTAATAACCGTAGGTGTAACCTTGCGTACGATTGTAACAGGTACTCCCATGCGATTAACGAAATGGACGAATATTATCACTTATATGGTGTAATAAATAATAGATACGTCAGATATCAAACAAGTATTCATACTAGCACGAAACTGAATAAAGCTACAACTGCTGTGGCAACATTGTTTTACAGTAGTGTATGTTGGATGCTTAACAAACAGAATGACGATCGTGGAGATGACATTCCTTCTTTGACCATAATTATAGATGTTCGGATGTAAGCGATCTTACGTACGAGCAGACTGAAGAACAGTGTTATTCGAGACGAGCTGAAAGCCGTTAGCATAATTAATAAAATTGAAGAATATAAAGTAAACTGGCGTCTGGAGCGGTTGTGTACGGGCCGATTGCCTTGAAAAGTACCCGTAATCAAACAGTACATACTGGCATAAGTATCAAGCAGATACTTGTGGAGGCCAAGAAAACGATGGACGCCACAGAAGAAGAAGAAGAAGAAGAAGAAGAAGAAGAAGAAGAAGAAGAAGAAGAAGAAGAAGAAGAAGAAGAAGAAGAAGAAGAAGAAGAAGAAGAAGAAGTCCTAACCATGGATTACAACGGATACAACTTAATGAACAGTTTAATCCACGCGGTTTCGATTGTACTCGAAACCGAAAGTTAGACACTTTTACACGTAGTCGAGATATCTGTAATACGATTGAAAAGTTCAGGGTTCAAAATTATACATCCAGGTGTCTTATTTCCCAATCAGATGTCAATATTCATTTTCTGCAATGCTGCGCGACGTTACTAGCTATTGAGGAAATTAATTCCAAGTGTGCAGTTTGAACGTCTTGAATATCTGCATGAACAATTCCGATCGAGTTCTCGATCAAGCTAGTCGTGACTAAATTTTTGTTAATTTGTTGATCCATTGTACCTAAGCTATACAGAACCAGAACTGGACCATCCAAGAGATTTTCTGCAATCGTCGCTACCCTAGGTAACGAAGACAGATGCTAGACCGACGGATGGCGTCCCAAGAACAACGCTGGAGAACAAGTCCACAGGAGGACGGAGCCTGGCTTGTTGAGCTTTAATATAATCATATATAGATTCAATACAATTCAGAGAACACATATAAATTCAGTAACAGCTTATGCTTTACATTTTAAATTGTTTAGCTGTAGTTTTGTAAAGAAGATTATTTACTTAAACTTTTTTAATCAAGATAATTAGATTAAAGAACGTTGAACTTTAATATTTGACACGAATTGAAGAGCTATATCTTAAAATTTAAATTAAAAGCACAAAAGAACTTAGTTTGTTTAAATTATATTACAGTATTAATAAGCAAATTTTATGTACATAAGAATTACATTGCCAATAAATGCATTAATCACGTGAACAAAAGCCATTGCAATTTTAAGTACGGACCTCAACCTGTCGCACTACAGTATTTTTACGGATCTCTGATGATGTCACAGTACAACTAGACCAATATAAACCATCAGCAACATTGACCGGCGAATGATTGACCGATCGTAAGTTGGTAACAACGATATAATCTCCCGGCTTCCTTCCGGACACCGAGTAGCAAACTTTTCTGTCTTTCCGTCGTAACGTCGGAATAAACCGAAAACTATATACCCTTCATTCACGCATCTTTCGTTTGTCTATAATCCACAAGTTCAAACCTCACACAATGCGGTTGAATTTTCTTGCAAAATTACGTAGCATTTTCGATGACTACAATATAGTTTGTGATCTTGACGCTGATATGAACATAAAGTTGGCAGTGTTGACTTCAGTTAATTTACGACACAATTAGAATAACTTTGCGAAGGAAAATATGAATAGAAATGCTTTTGCAAGTGTATGGAGTTCACCTAATCTTTGAATGGAGAAAGCAAATATGTAAAACAATACAGGTAAAAATCAAATGTAAAATCTCAACCAAAATATATTGTTTATTATTTGAAGGCTTAAATTACGAGTATAATACCCGTTTTCTTATAATTGAATTATTTTGTTTAGTTAGTTTTTAATTGTTAGTTTGTAATTTACTAGATAGACTAATTACACGCTGCCATGTTGTCAACTTTTCCATGCTGCCCAAAAACTTGGTTAGTCGCTGTCAGCGCCCAAAATTTGGTTTCTGTTTGTACACAATAAGGGCCCTGAAAAAGAGTTGATTTCTAACTTTTGGAAGCTAAAGAATACTAAGAAGTATAAGAAAGATTAAATTTTTGAGAAGTTGACACCCGTGCCAAATTGCCTTCCTGCATATTTTGAATTACATATCCTTTGAAATCGAAACGCCTTCTTCACCCCTCTCTTATATTTCTCATTTCTCCTGCTGATGAAGGGAGTCATACGGTTTAGAAATAATGGAATTATTTGTTGCACATTATTCTGTTACGACCAATATCGAACATGCCTTGTGGCCGGTGATGGAGAATAAAGGAAGACACATAAGCAGACAAACGCAAAACATAATGGAATACAGCGAGGTGCAAGATTTATATGGCACGGTACATAATTCAAACAATTGGGTAACAGCAACGCACACACACGTGGTCGTTAATAAATAAGAGTATTTTCTATACGCATGGAGTGGTTTGCGCACAGAATCCTCTCATGGAACGTAAGATAAATCTAAAGAGAGGAAAGTACCTGGAAATGGGATAGTTAGTGTTAGAATTGTGTGTGTTTGTGTGTAATTGCGCGCGCTGTATTGGAAAGAAGAAAGCCTGAGAGAGAGAGAGAGAGAGAGAGAGAGAGAGAGAGAGAGAGAGAGAGAGAGAGAGAAGAGAGAGAGAGAGAGAGAGACAGAGAGACAGAGAGAGGGAGGGAGGGAGGGATAGGGAGAGAGAGAGAGGGAAAGATGGGAGAGAGAGAGAGAGAGAGAGATTGTTGTCTCGTACATCGGAGAGATATGTATAAAAATAATCTGACAAGCTTTTAAAAAGCCAAGCGACCAACTAGCCGGTCTGTACTCTCCATCCCGTTGTGACGTTAAAAAATAACAAACTATTAATACGACTCAAAACTTTGTTTTGTTGTTAAATTCAATTACAAAACTGAATAGCCACACGTGTTTCATCCCGATGCGATGTTTTATTATAAATTGGACACAATTTAGTAGAAGATCAGCGGTGAATAGTTTTCTGGTAGGGGGTTGGTGGTGATCACAAAATTTATGGGGTGGCAGCCGTGGATCCCATAAATCCATCACACTTGCCAACACATCACATTCTTTCTTGACCTTTTGTAACAACAATACGCGTCACATGTGTCGGAGCGGTGCGTGCATGCGCGCGCTCGCACGGAATCGGTGGGAATCTAGTACCTTGGTTACTTAACGCAAGCGTAGTAATGCAAAGACGCGGTTCATCCGAGTCATAACTCAGACGTCACGTAACAACATAAACCAAAGCTTGTAGAAAATAGCTGAAGAAGTAAATTTACTAAGACCGACATATGTACAGAATGTGTTTGTCGTAAAGTACCATCATGACTAACTGTGTTTGGCAAAGTACGAATACTGGAAGTCCGGTTTAATTATACATTTTCTGTGACAGTGAATGGCGCAGATTATTATACAAGAATTTTAATTATATAAATAAATATTTAAATTTTAAAATTCTCTGAGTTTATTAAAAAATTGTTTTGTTAACAAAAGCGTTTTGAATGCTGTTTAGTTATTGTACACGGATACGTAATCCATAAGACACTACAGCATCTCCATTAATTTGACGTTTCCGTAATTCGTTTGGAGTTTTCTCGTCGTTTTCATTCTTGTAGGCCCATTCCTCTTTCATTTATTCTTCCACCTTTATTGGTTCATATTTTCTTCCAATAGTTCATATTTTACAACTGTGGTCTCATAATTAAAAACGTCAATATGTTGCAAGCCTCCTGGCTGATCTCCTGGATGTAACCCGTTTCAGCGTCGTCTAGGCGGGATCCAGCTTAATCCAATCACCGTGTTGCAAGTCTCTTGGCTGATCTCCTAGATGTATCCCGTTTCAGCATCGTCTAGGCGGGACCCAGATTAACTTTTTGGGCAAACGAACCGTCATCTGGCATCCGTTACTCGTAACCGTACCATGCAAGGTGCTTTGCATTATTTTACCTAAAATTATTTTTACAACACGAAATTGCCACCCCTGTCACCGTTATTTCTAATGAATAACGCAGGAGGCCTCATAAGAACTTTTCCAGAAGTACGAGGATTGTTCAATAGAAACACGATTAGAGGCTGGAATGCATTTTTTATTCAATGATTTTAAAAGAAGTCTCCATTAACATTAAGGCATGAGTCCCACTGTTTTGCATAATCTGTAGATTCCCTGCTTGTAAAATTCTTGTGGCTGTTTGCGGAACCATTCGCTAACGCAAACTCTACCTCAGCGTCTGATTTGGACCGCCGTGTTTTTAGTGATTTCTTTAATGGGCCTTAAACAGACAATATAAAAAAATTATTTCCGTTGCCATGGCGACGAAGTCACGGCTGAGCAGATCAAACGTGTTTCTGTTGAATAATCCTCGTACATTTCCACTGCTTGGAGACTTCGGTAGTTCTTTGATTTATCTAGCAAGTTTCAGAACCATAGGTGACCATACTTTCTAAAATGACCGGAATGGTTTTTGTAACTCCAAGCACAGAATTCCGCTGCCCTATGGTCTCGTTTCCTTGTTTTATCTTGCAGCTGGAGTCTTCATCACTGCTACTATCTTTTGATAATATCATCCCAAGATACATGACAAAACACTATTTTTTGTAGTGGGCGAATATAATGTCATAACGCTTCTTTACGTATAACAAACAGCTGTTCTGTCTTCCAAAATTTATGTCGAGACTCTAAGAGCTCTATTCTTTATGGACTTTTGGATCATCGTAATTGGAGTCCTGTCTTCCCAATGTGTCACATGATCATCAGCAAACAGAAGCATGTAGAGACAGTCGACATTTATTAAAATCTCCATTTCACGACAGATATATTTCCTGCGACTACATGTCTATGCCACACACGCTGTTTAAATATCCAGGCGTGACAAAAACGCAATCGACCTGAAACCTTACCTCTAAGACAACTAGCTGTAAAAAAGAAAATATTTTTCTTTTTAAATAAAAACTCTTGTCTACAATGCAGGTATATAATTAAATAAAACTGATTAGTTGGACGCCTATAAAGTAATTTTCAAATAATTTTATGATGTTTGCCAGGATTTATTGCCGTGCCCTTGCGTTTGCCTGCGCGCCGCTATGAAACACTTTGCTAAGTTTTTGCTCTTATAATTAAATTCTCACGACTAGAAAATATTATTCAAGAATTATTATTAAAACCGTTAATATGTGCGGTCTTTGTATGTTGTGTAAAACAACAACAAATAAACAAAATCTAATTTTGAATACAGGTAGGCCTGTACGTAAGAACTAGTAGTAGAGTACATTTCGCTGTTTTACTCCAGCAATTTAATTTGCAGCTGGAAACGAAATTACTTTTTAATGAAAGAAAATACATAAGCCTTAATTACAAAAACAGAATGAGGAATAAGTAGAAAGAGGAAGAGAGATGGAAACAGCACACGCAGGATAAACGAAGAAGGTAAATAGAAAAAAAGTTGACAACTAAGAGTGAGTATAAAAAGACGCAAATATGTAGGCTGAAAAACTTCAAAGTCTAACTACTAACAGTCGCTTCTTCGAACGAACTGATAAATTGAAATAATGAACGATTGTTCTTTAGCTTTAAGCAATTTACTAGTAAATAGAAAAATCCTTGAATAACTATGACCGAGAGGAATACATGAGGAACGCGTACTATACAGTACAAATATTTTCAAATCAAAAGTTTGCGTTTACGTTTCAAACTTACGCCACTGCTGCCACACTATGGCGCTACAGCCAAAATCGGGCCCTAGCCTTCTTCAAGTGATCGTAACAGTCGTTTTTTCCAGTAACGGAGTTTTACCCCCGTAGCCTAACCTCCAACCTGGAGGGTCGTGACTGTGATCAAGGTTTTTCCCTGCTTCCACTACTGCTTCAGGATGCCATATCTTCCTCGTGTCGCATTATCATCATTTAATCAAGATTGATGGCCACCTGCAATGACCCAAAGGATAGGAGGGTTCAGGATCATTTCTTATACGCCCTAACGTGGTACTGGTGAATTTTGCTACCACCATGAATGTTTATCGATCTTTCGGTCTAGATCCGTACTGTTCTGTGTCAAAAGGGTTACCTCTTGTAGGGTGTGTATTTTACCACCCAGTGCGGTATTGACTAGACTAGAGCTACTATCACTTCACCCAACCTGGAGACTTGTGAGGACCAGTGCCCAGTCGACACGGAACAAAGGTGCTACCTTTCCCCCTCGACTCCTACACCATCCGGTATAAAAGTGTCTTCTTCAACGCTCAGATCTAGCAGCCTGTTAAAAACAATTTCAAAAGAACTTTGTCAAATTTTGTTGCTTCTCTGCTACTCGATTGTTGTAGGAAGAACTTGATAATGGTTGCGAAACCGAAAGGCCTCGTTCGAGGAAAAATTGTATATAGCAGGGAAGCAACAAAATTTGACAAAGTTGTTATGAAGACTGCTAACATAGAGAAAATAACTGATAATTTCAAAAGAAACCATCTAATATAATAAAGGTGGCTGAATTGTAGGACACACTGCCTCTCCTACACCATATCGATGATATAAAATATGTAGATTACTATTTGATTATACTTTTACAAATGAGGTATTAAACCTTTTATACAATGTAAGCAAGTCAATGAATATTGTAGCGTGACAGATGTATGCATAATATTGAATGGCAATTGATCATTAGAATAATGAAGTTATAATGTTTAAATTTGGAAGAAAGCATTAAGTTTAATATAAATAGATTAATTCATAGCAACTGTGGAAAGAAATCATTATTATAAAGAAAATCCAAGTTCAAGTAAAAGGAGTTACTAGTGATGAGTCATCCAAGACCAGTCTCATAACCAAAGGTTTTCAAGGTATAACCCAGGAAGGTAAAAAAGTAAATAATAAAGCAGTACTGAATATGACCAAACACACAACGAGGAAGAATAAATAGAAGAGAAACCCTAAAATAAGCCAAGATCAAACAACACAGGTGGTGTATTTCTGAAATAAAGAAGAAGATGGAGAAGATCCCAAGAAACCTGATGGCAACAAGAAGAAGATGGAGAAGATACCAGTCCCAGAAGGCAGGAGAAAAGAAGACTGAAGAAAGAAGAAGAGGGCAGCATCCTGAAGAAGATGTCATGCTCTTATAAAAGACACCCAAATCCCTATATCCCCAAAATAAATATCTAAAAACAAAAGTATAACGAAATAAAAACCACATGTATATAAATTTAAGAGAGAGAAGTGAACAAAGTAAAAGTTTCCTGTGAACTAAGATGAAACAATAATATAGTACCCATGGAACAAATCTCCATTGAAAAACGCTAACCAATTTATTATGTTGATAAGACTATACGACCATTTAGCATTAACATAATATATAAGTGAAAGTGAACCAGTGATAGTTTTGGGTATTATAAAAAATGAACCTTGTGTTTCATTCTTGGCAATCACAAACATTGGATGCAATGAAATATGCATTTTTCAAGGACTTAAAATGTGTACTGTGACAATATATTGTTCATAAGTCATGAATCTGTTTAAAATAACATTTTGTTTTACATGAAAAAAGAAAAACAGATTTCATTATACTTTTTGAACAATTCATACTATTTATTTGTTAATGACAGGGTGCAATTACCCAAAGACAATGTATAAAAGACTGTATAAAAACTGTGGAATCCTACTTATAATAATAGTTAGAAATAAGAATATAAATATAAGGTTTTTATGTATATAGTACAAGAATGTTTAAAAATGTTTTAGATATAAGGCCATTTGTTTGGGTCTGATACAACTAACATCAGAACTATAAAAATAGTTAATACTTGTAAATAGTAGAGGGCAATTAAGATGTTAGTTAGTAAAAAACCTTTTTTGTAAGCCATATTTCCATGTTTGGAAATGGGGATTTTGTTGCAAAATGTCTGACTTGAAGACAACCATTTATTTAAAAAAATATTCTTTATTTTGTTTAACTATTATTTGTATTGTAACCAATACTAATTGTTTTTGTGTAATTTGAAAACATGTTTAATTTATAATACTATTTGTAAAAGTCAGAGAGGGTATCACACATCATATATTGTTTGTAAATTATTTTGTAAGAAAAATTGTTAAAAAATCATAGGCCAAAAGAATGGAAACCAAACTTCATCAAAACAGAGAAATTACTCATTTAAAAGCAAATAAACAAAAGGGGTTTAGACAAAATAAACTTGAGATCATGCCATATAATTGCACATACCATTTAGAGAGATTTTAATAAATTATATTCAGAATTATAAATAAAAATGAGAATGACTAAACTCAGAAATTTGAACATGGGAGTCGTATATTTCAGAATAATGTTTCCGAATACAACTAATTCAATTAATTACCAGAAAATAAGGGAATATGAACCTTTTAATACAATATAGGATTATTAATATTAAATATAACTGATAAAATGGCTGAATTTATATAATGACAGGAAGTAAATTTTGATGTTTTGAATCTTCAGAGTATACCAAACTGAAAGTGAAATTACTATTTTTTGGACAGCAAACACTATAAAATGGCATTATTTAATCTGAAAATAAGCTGAATGAAATGAAAGATTAATTTAAATCACATCTAGTGAATAAAATTGACAAATAACCAAAGTTTAGGCATTCATATAGTGAAATAGTAAAGTATACACAGGATGTGAAAATATTTTTGAACAATGTTAAGGATAATATTATATGGGCTAAGAGTTTAATTGAAACTGAAGGAAACAGTTAGTTGATTATTGGTATTTGAACGGATAACATAAACGAGAGTTTTGTGACGATCTAACCTATCTTACAAAGGTGAAGTTTAGTGGCGAACAGTACGTTACTGTAAAGTCGGGAGTGAATTATAAAATCTTTCCAGAACCTATACATTTTGACAAAAACGATCAAGAAACACTAATTAACACTAAACAATACATTTCTACTCTGAAAAACACCACAAAACACCAGAAAACTGTATAACACATTAACCAAATTAGTGTCGGAATTGGGAAAAGTGTTTTGACTTATAATTACACAGACATACTGAATACAACCCAGAATCACTACACCAGTCACTACACAACATTTAACAAGAGATTTGCAGAGACAAGAACAGGAATTTTGCCAGAAAATACATTATTTGGAACACTGCAGGAACGAGTAACATTTTGATCAACTTGACGGCGGCCACTTGCTTTGACGATTCCAGTGCCTTCTTCTTAGTACAACTCAGCTGTTTGGTGAAAACAATTATTATATTTACAAATTATTATTCAATGTCTGTGTTTATTAATAACTATTAATTTGATTGTAACGTTATACTTTTTAAATATTAGCCCGATTTCTCTGACTTTGGTAATAACTGGCTGTTTAAAGAACCCTATATAATTTTTATATCATATACTTGTAACTTTTTTCGATATCCTGAGAATCGATACTAATCGATAAGAGTCAATATTGCTATTACTTAATAAAACATTAATACTTTTCAATACTTAATAGTTCTTTATTTCTTCAATAATACTAATTACCAATAATATAATTCTAATTGATAATCTACAAGGACTTTACCACCCGTAAGTGAAGATAACCTAAAAAATAAAAAGGTAAACAAGTATCGATTGGTTTACAGACAGTCTTATGAGTGGTGATAGATTATTTAAAATATACTAAAACTTTAATAAAAATTTTCATAAGAGCATTACACTGTTGAAAACTTCACAGCCCTATATTAATTAATTGATCCTAATTAATTAATAAATAAAATTTAAAATTTTTTTAATTATTTTTTTTTATAAACATAATTTTTTTTTAAATTTTCTTCAAAACAATAATTTTTGTTTTGAAACTTTCGGTGAAGCTGGGCATATATTACTTCATCGACATTACGCTACTCGACCGGTCTTGCTACCATTGAGACTCGACCAGCTGGGAAACTTAAGGAAGTGTTTCAGGCCAGTAAGACGTCGAGAGCCACACCAATTACACACCAATTAAACATATTACATTACAATTTACTTATTTTATTACAAATTGACTAGCCCAAACAGCGGGGCTTGATTACATCGGAGTCTAACATACTCCATAATATCTATATCATCAACACACATCTATATTTATTTAATTTATATTATTACAAATTGGCGCACAACTTTAGGGGCTTTAATTAGCGATTGGAAGGCCAATACATTCTGCCCAATCACTAGTTGGAGCTAGGCAACAGCTACAAAGCCAGAGAATATAAAGGGAAAATGCAACTACGTGCAACATCTAAGAAACGGGCGGCGGAGGCCGAGAAAGAAATAGAAGTTGACATGGACAACAAGGAGGCGACGCCAGTAGAAGCGGAAGAGGTATTACCACCGGTGTTGTCCAAACAAACTGAACAACCGGAGATATCCACGCAAACAGGGGAAGTAAATATCCAGGAAAGTCATATAGAAAAATCCAAAGTAACGGAAGAGGGTAAAATGGATAGGATAATGGAAATGTTCTTACAGTTAAGTAAGCAAATGGAATCCACAAAAGAAGAAAACAAATCAATGAGTAAGAAAATAGATGCTATTAGAGATACTAATAAGAACCTAGAGTCCAAGATGGAGGATAATAACAAGAAGATAGACGAAAACAGTAAAAAAATGGGAAGTGATAACCAGTCCTTGAAAGAAGATTTAGGAAATAAAATCGAAACAACAAACAAGAAGATGGAAGAAGAGATGGGGAAGAAGTTAGAAGAATTGAAGGAAGACAATCAGTCCCTGACGAAGAAGATGGAAGAAAACAGCAAGAAGATGGAAGAGAAGATGGAAGAAAACAGCAAGAAGATGGAAGAGAGGATGGGAGGAAAGTTAGAAGAATTGAAGAAGGATAATCAATCCACAAAAGAAGAGTTGACTGGGATGAACAAGAACATGGAAGAATTGAAGGAAGACAACCAATCGTTCAAGGAAGAATTCAAGGCGACTAAAGAAGAGTTGATTAATAAAATTGAAAATACCAATCAGAAAATAGATGAAACCAGGAAGAAGATAGAGAAGAACAACCGGCAATTGAAGGAAGAGTTGAAAGAAGATAACAGGAAGTTGGAAGAGAAGATGGGGGAGAAATTGGAAGAATTGAGAGAAGACAATCAAATTCTAAGAGAAGAGTTAAGGGAGGTAAATCAGGAGAATTTGGACAAACTGGACGAAAGAGTGGAATTGTTGCGAGAAGAAATGAATAAGGAAATCAAGGTTAACAAAAAAGCGATGGATAAGAAGATGGAAGAAGAAAATATAATGGTAAATCGACAGATTCGAGAG
Organism: Magicicada septendecula; assembly: GCA_034769895.1. Taxonomy (NCBI): domain Eukaryota; kingdom Metazoa; phylum Arthropoda; class Insecta; order Hemiptera; family Cicadidae; genus Magicicada; species Magicicada septendecula. The sequence continues at coordinate 83,663,227 of CM068370.1, forward strand.
ATTGATGGAAAGTGCAACCAGACCGAAAAGGAGGTGAATGAGTTTAAAGAAGTGGTGAACATCAAGTTCACAAATATCGAAGAACATAGTCGTAGGAAGGTAGAAGAACAGAGGAAGGAAAATCAAGAAGAATTCGGAAAAGTACGCAACCAGGTCACAGAACGATGTAATGATATACAAGAGACCATGGCCAATATCACCGGTCAGGTGCGACAAAGCCGAGAGGAGATGGAAGCGATTAGAAACAGACCGACTCATTTCACCGGATTGCCCGTCAACGAAAGCCGAGAGTGGTTCAACTTCCGGCAGTACAAACGCAAGCCGATGGAGTTCCTGGCAAGGGTAGAAGAATATTTGACCAAGCATAAAATTACCCAATGGAGCCATAGCAGGGAGATATTCGACGAGTCCTTCCGAGACATTACAGATAATTGGTGGATGGCCAACCGGAGTGAAATTTCCGACTACCAACAGTTCCGGAAAATGTTTAAGACAAAATACTGGTCTGAGACCACCCAGAACTTGATCCGAGACAATATTTGTAATGGAAGATACAGGTCACAATTAGGTAGCAGTATGACGGCATATTTCTTGGGGAAGGTGTGTATGGCAAAACACCTTGAGCCAGCAATCCCAGAAGAATGTTTAGTGAATAAGATATCTTATCACTATGATGAGGACATTATCAGGGCCCGGAGAGGTAGCCAGATCAAGACGATCCAGGGAATGACCGAGTTATTGGAGGGATACGAGAACGAAGAGTATTATCGGCAGAGCAGAAAGAGAAATGAGAGACCAGAAGTAAGGCCGACTACTTACCCCAATAACGGCAATAACCATGCAAATAACCGGAACCAGCCCAATAATTACGACGGCCCTAACAACCAGCCGCGTAATAACCAGTTTAACGGTAATTTTAACGGCGTGAGGAATAACAACCCCTACCCAAATAATAGAAACCACTTTTATCAACAAAATAATAATGTCCCATACAGTCAGAGAAATCCATATCCCAACAATAATGTTGACAGACCTTACCCACCTAACCGAAATTACTATAATAACAATTTTAATAATAACAATAATAGCAATAGTAATAACCGAGTGTCGCGCCCTAGGGTAAATTTTATAAGAGCAGAAGATCGCGGACCCAGGAGATATTATCAACCGAGGAGGAGCAGCTTCCACGGCGCCGACCGAAGATGGAGGAGTGCGGAACGAGACGGCCCAAGACACGAAGAGGGAAGACGAAGTACCAGCCTGGAAGATCTTGGCAGACAACCGAACAGGGCGTTAAACATCAACCAGGGTACAGAACGTCAGGAAACAGACCAGAGTTTCCCGAACGATGCCTCGGTCAACAGTAACTTAAACAATGACCAAAATGCTTTAAACGAGAGGAGGCAGTAATCAACAACGATGACCCGTTACTGCTTATACTTCCTGGGTTAGAAAAGGATGATTTGCAACAAGCAAACAATGATAAAAATTTCACTATTATCAGTAACCATTATTTGAAAGACATACGAACTGAACTTTTGGAAGAGAACGAGAAGAGTCTCAGCAACAGTAATAATGAGATAATTTATATAACAGCGGAGGTGGAAGGAGTTCCCGCTAAAATAATGATAGACACAGGAGCTAATATTTCAATAATAAACTCCAATGAGTTGGAGAGAATACAGAGTACATGTGGTAAAACTTTGCCAATGTTACCAGTCAACAACATTGTATTGGTAGGTGCAACTGGTCGCCAGAATAAAACCATTAGGAAGCAAGTTTCCTTAAGTGTCGTTAGCCGTGATATAGCTTTAGACATGGAATTTTTAATCGCCACCGGATTACCATTTGACATCTTAGTCGGTTGCGATATTCTTCGTAGATATTCGGCAGTAATCGATCTTAATTTAAATAGAGTATCACTTTTCCCAGACGGAGTAACTTGGACCGCAGATCTGGTAGGAAGCACAACTATACTTCCCAGCCCTATACATCAACTTCGTAAAATAAATGTTATTAGAAACAGCCCTCTTTATAAACCCATAATATACAATCATGGAGGAGAGGATTTATGGTCAGTTAAGATCCAAGAAATACGGAATTTCCAGTGCGGAAGCGATAACAAGAAAATACCAACACATCTGGCTGATCGTCTAATTGCAATATATGAGAAATACAAGGCGGTGTTTTCTGATGAACCAGGGAAGGTAAAAAACTACCAGTGCCAACTTCGTTTTAAAGAAAACGTAGAGTTTAACCGGAGGTCATATCCAATAGCGCAGTCGCTCAAAGAAGCCGTGAGAACAGAGATAAACAAGATGATAGAAAACGACATCATTGAGATTAGTCAATCACCTTACACTAGTCCAATTATTGCTGTTCCGAAGAAAGACGGACAAGTCCGGCTCTGTTTAGATGCGCGTGAGTTGAACAAAACAATTGTGAATGACAGAACATCTCCCGGTGAAATAGAAGAAATCTTAAAGCGTTTTCATGGTACTAGATTTATTAGCACCTGGGATACGGTCTGTGGTTATTGGCAGGTAGAGCTGCATCCACAAAGCCGCCAGTATGTAGCGTTCATTTTCGAAGGGCGCAATTACCAGTTCAAGAGACTGCCCTTCGGACTTGTCAATTCTGTCGCCATATTTGTGGCATGCATGGACCAGATTTTGGGACCAGAAGCGCTCCAATTTACCACCGTCTATGTTGACAATTTACTAATTACATCCGGAACCTGGGAGGAGCACTGTTACAGAGTGGAATTTGTACTAAACAAACTAGCGCAGAACAACATAACACTGAAGTTGGAGAAATCCAAGTTCATAGCGCGTGAGGTACAATTCTTAGGTTTCAACCTAGACGACCGAGGTATTACCCCATCAGCAGAAAAAGTGGAGGCAATTCAGAGGTTCCCGCAACCAAGAAACAGGAAACAATTGCAATCTTTCCTCGGACTCTGTAACTATTACAGGAAGTTTCAGAGCCGATATTCCGAGTTGACCGCCAAGTTTCAACCACAGTTATCTGCCAAAAACAAATGGACTTGGGGTGAAGATCAAGATATTACTTTCCAATTGATAAAAGAGAAGTTTCTGGAGAGTGTGATACTTCGTCACCCAGATTTTAAAAAACCGTTCTTTCTAAACTGTGACGCTAGCGATCAAAGCTTAGGAACGACATTATACCAGGAAGATGAGGAGGGACAACATCTGGTAATAAGCTTCGCTAGTCGTACACTGAACCAGTGCGAAAAGAACTACAGTGTGACAGAAAAGGAGTTGTTGAGCGTGGTGTCGCATGCAGCAAGTTCCGAACGTACATTCTCGGATATCAAGTCACGGTACGAACTGATCATAAATCCATCTCGTTCCTTCGTAGGTGCAAATTGAGTCACGGCCGATTGGCTAGGTGGGTACTCGCCCTACAAGAATATGACCTGAACTGGGAATACATTCCAGGAAAGAAGAACGTGGTAGCGGATGTGTTGTCACGTATAAATCTGGAAGATCAGACTTTCGAGGGAGAGAAGGAGAGCTTGGTAAAAATTTATAATATATTCACGACCAGAGCCGATTTACAAGCTTTGTTAATAAATATCCGAATCCATCAGCAGTCTGATCCTAAGCTGAAAAACATTGTGAGTCGTTTGGAAGCCAATGATGAAACCATTTCTAAATACTACCACCTTAACAAGGGAATTTTATTCATAAAAACTGCCTTAGACGATGAGACATGGAAGGTGATAATCCCACACCAAATCGAAAAGGAGGTCATCATCGATTACCATGTCAGGTATGGTCACATGGGAGCGTTAAAAGTGATACAAGCTCTAGAGGAAAATTGTAAGATCAAGAATATCAACCGCAAGGTGAGAACATACATCAAGTCCTGTAAGATCTGCCAATGTGCAAAAGTAAACAATGAAAAGACAGAGGGTATCATGATACCGATAACTTCCAACGCAAAACTGGAAAAAGTGTTTTTGGATATCTGCGGGCCATTTCCCCGTAGTGGTGGTCGACACAGATATAAATACTTGGTAATTATAATGGATCACTACACCAAGTATATAAAGCTATATCCGGTTAATCGGGCAACAACAGCAAAGGTTTTGGCGGTGATTATTGATTTGTATATCCCAGAGATCGGTAGACCATCTTCTATTATTACCGACCATGGTACACAATTTAAGGGGAGGAGATGGCGGGACACTTTATTAGCACTTGGGGTCAAAACGTATAAGACATCAGTCTACCACCCAAGTAGCAATCCGGCTGAGAGAGTACTAAGAGAAGTGGGTAGGATATTGCGCACGTACTGTCACAACCAACAGAAAAAGTGGCAAGAGTACCTAGCAGCGACAGAAACATTCCTAAATTACGCCCACCATCCAGCTATAGGAATTCCACCATACTCAGCCATGTATGAGAAGCCGACTCCCCGAGACATTGAACAAATCATTGAATTTCCAACGAACAACAATAGGAAATTCAACCAGTTGAAGTTTTACAATAAGGTAGCAGAAGATCAGGAAAAACGGCAAGCCAAGTACCAGGAGGCAATAGGGCGAATTATAACATATAAAGAGGGTGAAAAAGTCCTCCTAAAAAATAGAGAGCTGCCTAGCACCTTAGAAGGCATAACCAAAAAACTACTATTACTATATACTGGCCCATATGTTGTGGTAAATGATAAGCATAACAATACATATGAGTTGAAGGAAATCGTTTCAGGAAAAATCAAAGGAGTGTACAATCAAGCTTCTATGAAGAAATATTATGAAGAATGAGTTGTGAGTTATAGAATTTTGAATTTAATTATATTTTAAAAATTCGGAAATAATGTAAGTACATCTTACAACCTAATATTTTGAGAAGAACATTCTGGAGAATTAAAAGAAAAAGAATTTTTAATAATTTTTAAAAATTCGGAAATAATGTAAGTACATCTTACAACCTAATAATTTTGGAACAAACTTTATGGAAGAAAGGAAAAGAAAGACTTTTGAATTGAAATATAATTATGAAAATTTAAAATTGAGCAAGTACATCTTACTACAACCTAATAATTTTGGAACAAACTTTATGAAAGAATTAAGAAGAAAGGAATTTTGAAGTTAATATACAAAAAAAAATTTAAAAATAAAGTAAGACCAACTTACTATAACTAAGTTTATGAGAAAACTTTATGGTAAATAATTAAGAAGAATTTGAATTTGGAGAAATACCAAAACATTCAGAAATAATAGTAAAATCACAGTACTATAAACAATTCTGAATGAAACAATTCTGGGAATAAATGAATTAAACAGAATTTGAATGTTGATAGAACGTCAGTACTTTGAAACAAGATAAGATCAACATATTACAAGGATTTATGAGAAATATTTTTCAATTAAATAAAAAGAATAGTTTGAATTTTACATTAAAACTAACCAAGTTCCAAAAAATAATTATGTGTCAATTATGATTGAATTGAGAAGAAAATAAAGTGATTAATTCAGAAAAGAGAATTAATTTTAATCCAGAATAAATGCTAGATATTCACAATAGCATTTGAAGGAGTAGAGAAGAATAACAAAAAAGAGTGTAATATGCCAGTGAAGGAAAAAAAAAATTTGGAAGCAAAGAGACTAATTACCTATGAAACGATAATGAAAACAGTTAATTAAGAGCGAAGAAGAACAACTCATACCAAACAGATGGAGAAGATGATTTTGAACAAATGATAATAATAAGACCTATATGAAATGCAAAGAGAAGAAATACCACATGAAATATAATATAAATGAATTAATGCTAATGAATGCGAAGGCGGATTAATAACTTTCTAAGAGAAAGGAAACAACCAAAATGTTTAAATAAAATGATCAATATAACAACCTGTATATCTAATGTAAAGATACAATGTTAAAAAATTAAATATAATATATTAAGACCATTCAAATAATGAATAAGAAAGACTATATATAAAGACCATGCTAATACTATGAGTAACCAGAAGAAAGTATAAAGAGAATTCAGATGGAGAAGAAAGAGAGTTACACTGTAAACAGTAACCAGAATTATTAAAAGAAAGGTTTTCAACCATAATTAAATTAAATATATCAGACAAGTTAAGAGTTTTGAAAAAATATATATGTAATGAGTATAATAATGATTATGAAGATTTATTAAGATAGAAAATGTGAGATAATCTGAGAGACTACGAAGTGGAGAATCCAAAGATATTTTTATTAGTCGAAAATGAGACTACTTTTTATTTATTTATTCGATGACTGACTGAAGATAATTCCAGCAGCATTATGTTTTTTGAGCAGGGATGGATATGCCTCTGTACTCAATTTATAGAAGTGGTGTATGGCCAGCAGAGAAGTAGCGTACAGTGCCCCTCTGATCTGCCCCAGCCCACGTGATAGGGAATGTTAGGGAATTAATATCCCAAGGATACAACACGAAGTTGATATAGAAAGAAAATGTATTACAATTATAATATATCTCAGAAGACACTAACTATCCGAAAAGGATCAGTAATAAGACAAGTAACCATATATATAAAATTAATAAAACTCTAATATAAAAAAGTCGATATAAAAATGGAGAAGAAAATGAATTATAAGAAATGATGAAATTATCATAAGAAATTATTTCATCCATAAACATGTCTGAAATAATTACTTCTGGAGGAGAGCAATCTGTAGCGTGACAGATGTATGCATAATATTGAATGGCAATTGATCATTAGAATAATGAAGTTATAATGTTTAAATTTGGAAGAAAGCATTAAGTTTAATATAAATAGATTAATTCATAGCAACTGTGGAAAGAAATCATTATTATAAAGAAAATCCAAGTTCAAGTAAAAGGAGTTACTAGTGATGAGTCATCCAAGACCAGTCTCATAACCAAAGGTTTTCAAGGTATAACCCAGGAAGGTAAAAAAGTAAATAATAAAGCAGTACTGAATATGACCAAACACACAACGAGGAAGAATAAATAGAAGAGAAACCCTAAAATAAGCCAAGATCAAACAACACAGGTGGTGTATTTCTGAAATAAAGAAGAAGATGGAGAAGATACCAGTCCCAGAAGGCAGGAGAAAAGAAGACTGAAGAAAGAAGAAGAGGGCAGCATCCTGAAGAAGATGTCATGCTCTTATAAAAGACACCCAAATCCCTATATCCCCAAAATAAATATCTAAAAACAAAAGTATAACGAAATAAAAACCACATGTATATAAATTTAAGAGAGAGAAGTGAACAAAGTAAAAGTTTCCTGTGAACTAAGATGAAACAATAATATAGTACCCATGGAACAAATCTCCATTGAAAAACGCTAACCAATTTATTATGTTGATAAGACTATACGACCATTTAGCATTAACATAATATATAAGTGAAAGTGAACCAGTGATAGTTTTGGGTATTATAAAAAATGAACCTTGTGTTTCATTCTTGGCAATCACAAACATTGGATGCAATGAAATATGCATTTTTCAAGGACTTAAAATGTGTACTGTGACAATATATTGTTCATAAGTCATGAATCTGTTTAAAATAACATTTTGTTTTACATGAAAAAAGAAAAACAGATTTCATTATACTTTTTGAACAATTCATACTATTTATTTGTTAATGACAGGGTGCAATTACCCAAAGACAATGTATAAAAGACTGTATAAAAACTGTGGAATCCTACTTATAATAATAGTTAGAAATAAGAATATAAATATAAGGTTTTTATGTATATAGTACAAGAATGTTTAAAAATGTTTTAGATATAAGGCCATTTGTTTGGGTCTGATACAACTAACATCAGAACTATAAAAATAGTTAATACTTGTAAATAGTAGAGGGCAATTAAGATGTTAGTTAGTAAAAAACCTTTTTTGTAAGCCATATTTCCATGTTTGGAAATGGGGATTTTGTTGCAAAATGTCTGACTTGAAGACAACCATTTATTTAAAAAAATATTCTTTATTTTGTTTAACTATTATTTGTATTGTAACCAATACTAATTGTTTTTGTGTAATTTGAAAACATGTTTAATTTATAATACTATTTGTAAAAGTCAGAGAGGGTATCACACATCATATATTGTTTGTAAATTATTTTGTAAGAAAAATTGTTAAAAAATCATAGGCCAAAAGAATGGAAACCAAACTTCATCAAAACAGAGAAATTACTCATTTAAAAGCAAATAAACAAAAGGGGTTTAGACAAAATAAACTTGAGATCATGCCATATAATTGCACATACTATTTAGAGAGATTTTAATAAATTATATTCAGAATTATAAATAAAAATGAGAATGACTAAACTCAGAAATTTGAACATGGGAGTCGTATATTTCAGAATAATGTTTCCGAATACAACTAATTCAATTAATTACCAGAAAATAAGGGAATATGAACCTTTTAATACAATATAGGATTATTAATATTAAATATAACTGATAAAATGGCTGAATTTATATAATGACAGGAAGTAAATTTTGATGTTTTGAATCTTCAGAGTATACCAAACTGAAAGTGAAATTACTATTTTTTGGACAGCAAACACTATAAAATGGCATTATTTAATCTGAAAATAAGCTGAATGAAATGAAAGATTAATTTAAATCACATCTAGTGAATAAAATTGACAAATAACCAAAGTTTAGGCATTCATATAGTGAAATAGTAAAGTATACACAGGATGTGAAAATATTTTTGAACAATGTTAAGGATAATATTATATGGGCTAAGAGTTTAATTGAAACTGAAGGAAACAGTTAGTTGATTATTGGTATTTGAACGGATAACATAAACGAGAGTTTTGTGACGATCTAACCTATCTTACAAAGGTGAAGTTTAGTGGCGAACAGTACGTTACTGTAAAGTCGGGAGTGAATTATAAAATCTTTGCAGAACCTATACATTGTGACAAAAACGATCAAGAAACACTAATTAACACTAAACAATACATTTCTACTCTGAAAAACACCACAAAACACCAGAAAACTGTATAACACATTAACCAAATTAGTGTCGGAATTGGGAAAAGTGTTTTGACTTATAATTACACAGACATACTGAATACAACCCAGAATCACTACACCAGTCACTACACAACATTTAACAAGAGATTTGCAGAGACAAGAACAGGAATTTTGCCAGAAAATACATTATTTGGAACACTGCAGGAACGAGTAACATTTTGATCAACTTGACGGCGGCCATTTGCTTTGACGATTCCAGTGCCTTCTTCTTAGTACAACTCAGCTGTTTGGTGAAAACAATTATTATATTTACAAATTATTATTCAATGTCTGTGTTTATTAATAACTATTAATTTGATTGTAACGTTATACTTTTTAAATATTAGCCCGATTTCTCTGACTTTGGTAATAACTGGCTGTTTAAAGAACCCTATATAATTTTTATATCATATACTTGTAACTTTTTTCGATATCCTGAGAATCGATACTAATCGATAAGAGTCAATATTGCTATTACTTAATAAAACATTAATACTTTTCAATACTTAATAGTTCTTTATTTCTTCAATAATACTAATTACCAATAATATAATTCTAATTGATAATCTACAAGGACTTTACCACCCGTAAGTGAAGATAACCTAAAAAATAAAAAGGTAAACAAGTATCGATTGGTTTACAGACAGTCTTATGAGTGGTGATAGATTATTTAAAATATACTAAAACTTTAATAAAAATTTTCATAAGAGCATTACACTGTTGAAAACTTCACAGCCCTATATTAATTAATTGATCCTAATTAATTAATAAATAAAATTTAAAATTTTTTTAATTATTTTTTTTTATAAACATAATTTTTTTTTTAAATTTTCTTCAAAACAATAATTTTTGTTTTGAAACTTTCGGTGAAGCTGGGCATATATTACTTCATCGACATTACGCTACTCGACCGGTCTTGCTACCATTGAGACTCGACCAGCTGGGAAACTTAAGGAAGTGTTTCAGGCCAGTAAGACGTCGAGAGCCACACCAATTACACACCAATTAAACATATTACATTACAATTTACTTATTTTATTACAAATTGACTAGCCCAAACAGCGGGGCTTGATTACATCGGAGTCTAACATACTCCATAATATCTATATCATCAACACACATCTATATTTATTTAATTTATATTATTACAATATAAAACAGAAGTCAATGAACTTAGTTACAGAAGTGGAAAGACGATATCTAAAAAAATAGAAATAAATAAACATAATTCTTAATTTATTCACTAGCCATATATTGGCTTGCATAGAAAAACCTTATCATAGTGTGAAAAATGCATTAAACTAAAGAACACCGCAAGTTCATAGCGGACAGTGGAAAAAGCGTATAAATATTGTAAGTAACTAGATTCGTCCCTTTTCAATCTCGCATTAGAATCGCCGATTTATATTATTACGATTATTAATTATTATTTATTTGTTATTTATTTTATTTATGATTTGTGTTTAAGTTCATTTTGAGTTGTATGGGTTCGGTTTTACTTATTATGAAGTCGTTGGTTTAAAGTGTTCCAGATTAGTTGTAATTGTTTAAACTGTTCGTCGTTCGTCGAATGTTGAGTATTGGACAGACGTTGGTTCTTCTTCACTAGTAGATATAATTCGGATGCATTGATTCTCACTGCAATCAAAGATGATTTAGTATAACGGTACTTACCTTGAGTGACGTCCTGGTTATCAGGTAGAGTGTATCAGCTCATCTAAAAACAAAATTCATTCATGGCGCCGTCGTGTTGCCAACCGTTGCATGTCCTCTACCGAGCCTGCAAATGCCTATCTACGTGAAATAATTGGGCCAACTCTAATTGTTTAATTTGAACATAATTTATTTCTCGTTAAAGTCTGTGTACTAATTTCCTTGAACCATTAACATAAGAAAGTCAGACTTCACAATTACTTTTTCATTTCATAAAACTCTTCTTAAAATCTCAGGGTGGTTAAGCTGCATACGTGGATACAACACTACACGATGTTTTTGTTTACAATAATTTTAATCAACATGGGTTCTTTTAGCTTACAAGATACTAAACGTTAACACAATACAACAATTATAATTATTTAATAGGAGAGTGGTCACCTAGGATAACTAAAATCTCAGTTCATTAATAAAACTTTAACAGACGGCTTGCGTCAACTTCTAGGTTAGACCTGGCATGTCTGGTATAATGCCAGTTAAGTTAATTAAAAATTTAAATGATCAATCAATAAAGAAAATTCAAATTTACTAAAGTTCTAAACATCTTCAGCATATCCAGCTATCGTTAGATTACTAGATGGGATATCTTTTCTCAGGTATTTTTCTTAATTCTAACAACATATCAGTAGGTTATGAAATGGTTGTACACTGACTTAACCTATTAGATTCAGTAAAGCATACTGTCCTTTTATAATTGGCTAACAATCATTTTATAATTAGAGTGAATAATATTCGTTAACTCTCATCCCTACTCTAATTGTTAATTGACTTTACGAGGGTTAATGCCTCTTCAAAGTTCATTATATATCCTTAACTCTGTACGTTGTCAGGTTATGGTTCACTTCATAAGTTTATAATAATAATATTAATTCACCATACTCCCTTTTCATTTATATGACCGCGATTGCTGGAATTGTACACTAGCAATCGTATTCGCACTTTCACTAGATTTGATTAATTCGTTTATATAACTTTATTAATACTTTTAGACATTTCGAGTTGTATTAACCCAAATATGACGTTCACTACACGCACAGGTTAGGTTAATTTACTTTTCTGGCGTCGAGAACTCTCGTCTTGTTTCCTGAGTCGATCGTACAAGAAGAATGACGCTTAGCTCGGCGTCTCTTTTTTGGCCAAGCCTCGCTATAATTAATTTGATTGGTGGAAAGCTCGATGACACCTCACTGGATTTTTCCGGTGGCGTCGGTCTTTGATGTCGAGAGTATGAAAAATATTTTCTTCCAATTTACACAAATATTTTAACTGCGTTTAACTTTCTTATGGTACTTGGGAGTTCTAATGTAATCATCTCAATCGTTTGCAATTGCTCTTTAGATCAATTAGATACCCCTCAAGCCTTAATTCTGTTCATGTTTGATAATTTCTTATTTTCACAAATTATGCCTATTACAATATTTTTATTTAAAACTATCTTACGTTTATGTTATTTACAATTTAACTTCACTACTAATTATTTTTACTATTACTCAGTCTCGTTCTGCTCTTTAGTTAGATTATAATCAGTTACTTGTGAAACAACTCTAAAATAGGATATAAACTTTGCTGTACAGATAGCATTATGTTTTAAATTTAATTGATATAATTCATTGGTGGTATTTTATGAGTTAGTTACATTTCACACTTATTCTTAAGTCTTCCCTTCAACTACTGGTCATCATTGTCTGCCTCAATTGATGTCCTTTTTTGTGTATTTTTTGTTATTGACATACTTAGTGTTTGGCACACCTAGACCTTATTTTTTATTCTGCTATTAATCTTAGAATACATTGTTTATATCGATTACATTTTAATCACTACTTGGTGTCTTGTCTATCTTATGAGTTTACTACTGTTAGTTTAGTCTGATACTCTGTTCAACCTAATATTTATTATCAGTTTCTAGACTCCTTTAGGCCTATTACCACCCAAGTTAATTTTAACAGTGGTTTGTTCATTGCTATTAGATTACTTCTGACTATTATTACTTATATATCTAAATTAACTATTACAACTTCTGGCTATTACATTTAGTGGTTTTGATACAATTATTCCCTTGAATTATACTCTTTGGATTCACCTATAGTTCAGGCACTATAAGGTGTTGCATCTTTTTTCTTAACTCTTAATTATTTTTAATTTAGTGATCATTCTCCTTTACAAAATAGTGATAGTAATTATTCTAAGGTGTTACAATCATTTTATTGGTAATAATATATCACCTTTCTCTATTAATTCAGTAAGACTTCTTGCATCTGGTCTCAAGATACAAGTACGTCTATTTTATATTATCCTGATATATTTTTAAGCTAATTACAATTGTTTTACTTTATATAAGTGACTGTGAACCTTGCTGGTTCTATGGGCAATAATGGTTCATCTATGTTATTCCTTATTGTTAAAGGTTTCGACAGATTTCTTAGGTAACTTCAGAATGTCAATTTCATTGTTTGAATTTACACTAATTACAATAAAATTCTAATTATTCTATACATTATTTTTGTGTTAGTATTACCCTTTTAACATTTAGGTTCATTACCCTCCAACCGAAATAGGATTACTTGTCATTTAGTTACTTAATTCTTTTATTTACGTGCACAATTCACATTGAGTGAGGTTATGGGTCCTATCTTGGTTTGACAACAATGTGTTTATTTTATTATGATTTCTATGTCTTTCATTGCACACTATTATAGTACTAATAAGGTTATTTATTACTTTAGGTTTCTTATACACTTTTCTGTCTTTATCACCCTTTTTAAAACAGTATTCATTGATATCATTCTATAAGTTATATCCCTACCTTTGCTCTGGTTACAAGACTGGTCTACACGATTCATTTTAGTTATTCCTCCAGATACACACTTAATTTATACTTAGACTAATTTTACTTCACTCTCCTGACTCTTATTCATTATATCATTCATTTACTTTATACGTTTTCTTTGTCAGCATAGTTATTTAAATTAGTTTACCATGGCTTTATTATTATTCTGTTCTTTACTCTGGGCTTTTCTTGTTATGATCCATTCCTCTTGTTTTAATCCTTCTCGTGATTAGTGTAGGACATATGTTATTTCTTCCTGTTTTCGTATCTAGTTGGGTTTTGTAGTATTCTTCTTTACTCCACTTATAGTTTCTTCTCTCTGTCTTTGGTTTTCTCATTTTTTCCTAATCTATTGGGTCAGTTGTCAGTTACTTTACGTCTCGTCTACGTCATTGTCATTATTTCTTTGATCAGTTAGTAAAAGATGTATTCTTTACTCCTTTAAAATTAATTTCTACTTATCTTTGTTATTAACATTAAAGTTTGAATGTAGTCTTTCTTCTGATTTGTTATTGTTGGTTATTGTTTGTTTTGGACCCTGGTGGTCGTGATATTATGTAACATTACAATATGAAAGAGATGCAGTGCAGGAGGTACCTAATTTTTGACATAGGGTACGTTTTTATCCTCAAAGGAGACTAGTTAGCATCGTCTGCGTAACATACTGTGTTGATGGTGGTATCCCCCATATGAGAACCGTTCGTAATATATAACTTCGCAGTTACGCTATGCATTCATGGAAAATAAAGTTTTAATAATAATAATAATGACGTTTACTATTATTATTACTATGAATACTACTATTTTTAATATGATATAACACTACTAAAATATAAAACATAAAAGTTAATTGCAATTCCACTAATAATCGGATCCTTATAACGCAACGGAGACCCCATATCATACTCAATAGTAACTTCAAAATGATTTGTGAGCTGTGAGATACTTTGCACATTCATAGCTGAATACTAGAGCCCCAGACGCGGTGGGACCGAAACCAGTCTAATTGTTGAAAATCGCGATAAACCGAAAATAATGGAACAAAAATCTGCTTAGAACTGTTTTTAAATTTACAGGATGATTATAACTGTAGAGAAAGTGAAAACAACGGACTTAAGTCAACATTGTTTTTTTTTTAACGGGGGTCCTACAGTCTATGGTGCATCCCGCGTTTCGATCGCCATTTCTCCCTATCCTTCCATTCATCATCTTCAATAGCTCGATCTCTCATGCTTTTCCTAATTCCTGTTCTCCATTGTGTTGTCAGTCTTCCTTTTCTTCTCCTGTTTTGTGGTGTGTAAGTCAATGCGTTCTTTAGCCATCGCTTCTCCTCCATCCTCATTACATGACCATAGCGTAGGAACTGTCTGGATTCTATTCTTTCTGCTGTTGTAAATACGCGCCCTGTTTTCCTTCTTATATCTTCGTTTCTAACATGTTGCATTCTAGAAATATTACACGCTCTTCTTGAGAAGCCCATTTTCACAGTTTCTATTATCTTTTTCTCTTTATCTGAAAGTTGCCAGCGTTCGCAGCCGTAAGTTAAAATGGGCTCCACAGTAGTTGTGTAGATTGTCAGTTTAGTTTAAAGTTTCATTTTGTTCGACCAAAGTAACGAGTTTAGCAAACGAATAGCCTTTTTTACCTGTTGTGTCCTATTTTTGATGTCATTTTTTGTTGTTCCATCATCTGAAATAATGCTTCCCAACATATTTGAATTCGCTACACTTTCCGATTCTACGGATTTGCAGATCTGTTGTTTTTGCATGTCTTCTATTTTCATATATTCTGTTTTAGTAGTGTTTATGTTTAGACCCCATTTCCTGTACTCCTCTTTCAATTTTCTAAACATATAGTCTCTGTCGTCTACATTGTTTATACTGGTTGGAATTTAAGTACGAATTTAAAAACATTTCAAAGATCGAGGTTTGAACGAGAAAAACGAAAAATGAATTTAAAAGGTTTTTTTTTTAATAATACATAATATAAAGTATTTACTCACTACAGAAACTTAATAAAGGAATCCAAATAATCAGAGAACGACACTGAAAAAATAGAAAACTTTGCTTAAGCTGAACAGCTTAAAGTCGTCCTTAATTTAGCTTCAACAAAGAAATGCATTTTTTTGAAGCGAGATCTCGCCAACGCTCCATCAGCTGTATCACTGTTTCTGAAAGTAGAGATCAACCCGAGTAGCAGCTAATTGCTCGCAGTCGTCGTCAGCAGATACTCTCTCCTGCTGTAGCCTCGTTTGAAGTTGCGCTCCATCAGCTGTATCACTGTTTCTGAAAGTAGAGATCAACCCGTGTAGCAGCTAATTGCTCGCAGTCGTCGTCAGCAGATACTCTCTCCTGTTTGAAGTTGACCCACACGTTTCTACAATTTCGTTTGCGATGGCTTCTGTATTTTATAGAATGCATTATATTATGTTATTATATTATAGTTTATGTTACACAGTACATGTTAGGCCTATATATTATTGTAGACATAAATATTTAAACCGTATTAGAGACACTATTAATACCATTGTTGAAATTATTGTTATCAGCCGGGCTGTTAGGCCGTGGTCCACAATTATTGTCGTTATTGACAAACGTTTCGGCCCCACAATCGGAGGCCATCGTCAGTGTTTAGATTGGCACGGTGTCCGCCAATTCGCCTCTGAGATGAGGTAGAGACTATGTGCTTTGCCTAAGAAGGCCCCTTTTTATAAACTTTTGTAACAGCACGATCTAAGCTGGAAAGCATCATCAACCAGTCATCATCAAGTGCTATATATATAATATAATGCTATATATAATAGAACTTGGATACTATTAAAACCCTGTCAACCAGAAAGCACTTACAAAAACAGCAAGTTCATGGTTTTAGGAGATATTTCATTTATTTATACATTTTTATACATGTATTCATATATAAATACATTATATATATTATAACAATACAAATTACCAATTTAAATTTATATTTTAAATTGTGTAGCCCCACGCTTTTGGGAGACAATTTATAACAAGACAAATAGCAAAACAAATATAAATTAATTTGTGTTGTGCCAAAATGTATATAACATTACTGGTAAAGTGTACCAATTAATGGGGTTTGGGTGTAATGGTAATAAGAGTACTTATTGATTGAATTGTAACGAGTTTTCATAATTTTATTCATAAATCACAAGCGTGTTTAAAAAATCTCATTTACTTCGCCATAAATATTGTAGCATGACAGATTATCCACTTAAGAACGAGTAAAATATGATAATAAATAAATAACTATGAAAGAAAAATCCAAATGAAAACAAATAAGCATCACAATAAAATACTAACATAACTTGAAAAAGTAAAAATAAAGAAAAAAACCAGTATGCAACAAAAATGTGTAAAGAAAAATAAACCCCAAAAAACTAAAATAAATTAAGGAAAATACCCAGGTATGATAGGAGTAGGTAAGGAAGATACCCAGAACAAACCAACGTGCATAATAAATACATGGTAATGAAGAAACCAAGAATAAGTAAGGAAGATACCCAGAACAAACCAACGTGCATAATAAATATATGGTAATGAAGAAACCAAGAATAAGTAATGAAGATACCCAGAACAAACCAACGTGCATAATAAATATATGGTAATGAAGAAATCAAGAATGAATAAAGAAAATACCCAGAACAAACCAACCTACCTAATAAACAGGAACGAGTTTGAAGATACAAGATAGTAGGAGGAGAAGACTACCACAAATACCCAAAAGAGACCCAGTAAGGAGAAAACCAAAACCCCAAGGGAAATTAAATGTCACAAAATGAAAGCATAACACCCAAAAACAGAAATAATGTAAATTAAATGTGAACAAAAGTGTTTAGAGTGATAAGTAAAAGTGCACCCAGGAAAGTTATTGTATAATGAATAAAAACAAATCTTAAGAGTCCTCCATAAATAAATATCTTGATAATATAAAACTACAAAACTGATTAGTGATAGTATCAAGAATTAACAGAAGACAAGTGCAAGTTATTCTATTGTAGTAAATAAACTTCAAGAAAGTGCATTAAATGCTTAAACTTAAAAAGTGTACTTTTAAACAACTTTAAAGTTTTAATTTTAACTTCATGAATACTATTTAATAAAATAGTATTATGAAGGGCAAAGACCAATGTTTCTAAAAAAGTGCCACTCTTTATCTAATAACATTCAATGAAATGAGTAAGATAAATAGAGAGCAGAGGGTGAATAAGTAAAGTGACAAGGGATACATCCCTAAAATAAAATAAAAACAGATAAGACTGCACCCGAGTAATGTTAAGAAAGGTTTAAAAATGAAGAACCAAATATGTTATGTTTCTAGTTAAATAAAGGTACTCTATACCTAAATGTTGAATTAGAGAGTAGTGTTTATTATGTTTAATAGTTTTAATCAAGAATGCAATGTCTGAGTGTGGATACCATTCTTTTATTATAAAATGTTTATTATAAGTTATTAGGATTAATCAAGACTAAATGGTCTGAGATTAAATACCACTTTTTAATGTCAAATAATTGTTATGAATTAATAGTTTAAATTCACTACTAAATGTTCTTGTAGTAAACTAAGGAATTGTTAATCAACATTTTATTAGAATAGAAGGTCAGAAAGGGTATAAAAAAGCTGTATTATTAAAAAACTTTGTATGTAAACCAGACAAATTCTAAGCCAAATGGTAAATATAAACTACTATATAATTGATGAATCCAGTCCAGTAAACTAGTTAAACTGATGAAATTTATGTAAGGTAAATCAGTCACAGAATAATATAATGTAAATTATACTTTAAAAAGATATTGTAAAAAGATAGGAAGAATTATTGTTAAAATTGAAAATGTAATAACTGAAAATTCAGAGTGGGGAGTTATAAATTATTGAACAATATTTAAAAGGATAACCAATTAATAAAATTACAAGAAATTAAGGAAAGCTAAACATTTTATGTCAATCTGAGATTTAGTACAATCATAAATATAACATATAAAATGGCAAAAATTTGGAGAAGGACAGGAAGTGAATTTTGAAGCCTACTTTTTCAAAATGAAAGAAATATAGCATTTTAGATAAAAAACTTTGTAAAACTATCTTATTTGGTATCAAATCAAACAGAATGAACTAAAGAAAGAGATTATGTATTTAGTATTTCATAAAATTAAATAATAACAAAAATATATTCAGTGATATAATGTAACTTTTCTACATGTAGCGGAAGCCAAACCGATTTTAAAACAATGTATTACTAATATTAAATTGGCTAAGACATTCAGGAGACGAAGGAAATGAGAACAGTTAATTATTGGACCTTGTCGAGAACACTTGATGCGAGTTGTGCTAATATTAACCTATATAGTAGACAATTATGGCGATCGGTCTATAAGCCTAGCCTGCAGTGAAAAATAGTAAATGACAAAATTTTGAACTTAAACTGAAACTCAGTGAGAATATTTAATACAACACGCAAACTAAAGTAATACGGAACTATAAATGAGTGAAATAAGAACTTAAACCTACACAATAACTAATTCTTCATAACGAGACGAAAAGTGCGAAATTCGACGTTATTGCACAAAGTAAATTAAACATTATCACCAATATTTAATCGAAGTGAATCACAAGACACTGAACCAGAACCATTCTACTAACACCAGAAGGAATATTCCCAACTGCGGAGACGAGGAAACATTGAAAAGACACAATTTATTGGAAGAAATTTTCATCGAGCTGAATACGGTTTAACATACGCAGTCCAGGAGCCGCCATCTTTGACTTCCCACAATCCAAAGCGAGCTAACTAACCATCCAGACTTCGATGGTATTAAAATTTTATTTAATAAACATTATATATTACTAATAACTTTGTAATTGTTAATTCTTAAGCTTTTTACTTGTAAGTGTTATACTTTCCTGACCTTACCCTTCTCTGACTATATAAAATAACTGTTCAAAGAACCTAATAATTATAAAATACAGATGTAAAAATTAATCGACCGTCCTGAGAAAGAGTCGATACTACTGTGAATGATCGATTAATACTCGATCTATAATAAACAATTGTTAATAAATTTGGAATTTCTGCAAATTGGCTTCTATTAATTCATAAAGTTAATAAATAAAATAAAAATAAAATAGATTTGAGATCACGGACTATCCGAAAGGCGGACTATACCAAGTGGAAGGAGAATACACCATTAAGGAGAAGAACCGTCGATCGATTAGTGCGGGAGATAAAACA
Source organism: Magicicada septendecula (assembly GCA_034769895.1). Taxonomy (NCBI): domain Eukaryota; kingdom Metazoa; phylum Arthropoda; class Insecta; order Hemiptera; family Cicadidae; genus Magicicada; species Magicicada septendecula. Next base: position 83,683,037 of record CM068370.1, read on the forward strand.
ATTAACGCGGAGGTTAATTAATAAAACTTCAAGTTGATACAGTACTCAAAAACAGAAAGATAAAATTTAAATTTTTACACCAGACATTAACAAAATATAATTTAATAATTACAAACAACCAAAATCATTAAAACAAATATTTTTTCAAAACAACCAAAATTTTTTTATTTTGGTAAACCAATTATTTTTATTTTGTATACAACAGAATTTTTTAGGTGTTACAATATTCATTATTGTTTGCGTAAACTTCAATTGTTGCAGTACATTTATCATAAAATAAATCTTATCTTCTATAGTAACAAAGGTATATTCTAAATATTTATTTGTTATTTAAATCTCGACTACTTAGTCTGACTGTGTGCTTTACTGCAGTTTTGTTTTATTTTCTTTATATAACTTCCAACTACGTTACTTTATGCATTGCATACATCTTAATCATTGATTGCTTTACAAACTTTAAATAAAATTTAAATTGACTAAATTAATTGTTAATCGTCAAAGAAAATATTTATTGAATTTAAATTAGATTCTCTTATCTCTATATCTACATGTTACATAACTCTTATTTATTTTTAAATTTTAAAGTGTCTTTTCAATGTCTTTAGTCTCTTATTTACAAATTATAAATTGAATATTTGTCACCTCGATTCTGTAGATCGTACCCATGTCCTCCTTTGATCCGTAGGTCCTCTTCTGATGGAGTTCCCTGCACGTTCCCCCGGTTCCACTTGTCGTCCTCCAGTTACTCGTCCCTGATGGTTGCTGTAGTGTAGAGTGATATGTTACTCTGCACCAGCTGCTGTTGCTCTATCAGACGCCTCTGCTGTTCAACATATTGTTCCTCTGCATGACGTAACCTCGTAGCTTGTTTTGAGTGACGGACGTTTGTGTGTAGACATCGTCAAGTACGTTCTACAATCGTATTCGTAACCAGACTAAGAGTTAGTGTTTGATACTTATATGAACATAGCGTCCATCCGCCTTTACTGTTCAATTAAGAAAATTTAAAATCCGCGTCCATACTGGACATCGCGTCCCGCCGCTACTGAAGACTGATTGAGAAGAACTTGGCTTCTTCCGTGCCCTTATTTATATTCGACCATCGTACCGCACCTGTTGGGACAGAATTATGCTTGTCAGAAATTGCTTGGAGGCGTCACTTCCCCCACTATCGTCCAATTTCATATTTTCGCACATTTCTGCCAATGGCAATGTCTACTGTGCACTACAGGGTGCTCTAATGATGGATAATTTAATTACACATGTTCAATGTAATTACTATCGTAATCGCATAATTCGTGTAATTACTACGCTCTTAAAATCGCACTGAATTCGCACTGCACGTCCTTTTTACGCCGTTTTCTCACTACACATGTGTATTAATTTTATACATATTTAGGAGTCTTTGAATTTTTTCTACCATTTATGGTTTTCCTATAATTAAATAAAAACTATAATTTAACACCTATTTAGGGTGAGATTGCAAACTTTCATGCTCGAACCGGCCTCACTCGCACACATTATTTACTACTGTACACACTCTCAGCGATAATCGCGTGATCGTGCAGGTCGGTTCCTGCATGTCTATATGCCGTATTTTTAACATCAACTCAGCTTTCAATTACAGACCTGCTTATTTATTACATATTTATTAATTTAATTTAAATATTTATATAATCTATTACATGCACAGTACAGCATATGATTGTACTGTCGCAATATATTATACATATATATATAGTTACGTATTGCGGAACGTTCTACAAGTTTCTCGAATATTCCAGCTGTAATGTGTGTGTGCGTACATAATGCTGCTACTTTGCGGTGAAAGACAATTCGCGTGAACTATCGGGTCTATACCAGACCATTCCGGTCAACGCAGTGTGCTCAAGGACACTGTTTCTAGTGGATCCTCTAGAGCGCCTGTTTGTTTAACAAGTCATCCGAAGTGACAGATTATTCTGGAAATCATAGGGGTATAAATACAGTCATTCAGCGACGGTCAATTCAGTTATTGTCGGGCGATTACACAGTGCGTTTGAGTGGCGATTTACACAGTGCGGTTTGAGGTATCGAGGCGAAGAATTCTGTGTTCTATAATCATGCGGGACAATAATTGTATTACAATTTTGTTTTATATTAGTTGACATTTTATTGCGTGTGAACAATTTTTATTTGATTTCTTGTAAGAGACTAACTTGTCGATTACAAACTGTTTAATTGTGATAATTAAAGCTGGTGATTAGTGACTTAATTGGTGTCTTGTATTTTGTTTTTCTACTGTACCATACGACGACCAGTGACCGTCGTAAAATATACCGTACACACACACACACACACACACACACACACACACACATATATTTTTCATGTCTGTGTCTACGCGCTCATGACTTGGTAAATTGTAACGTATAAATCTCCTGCAGCCGTACTACGATAACAGCTAGACCTTATTCAAGCAGTCTCACAAAAAACAAATATTCGTAATAAATCTGCGTCAATGCTCCGACGTACGTATTTCTCAAAACCATACTTCTTAAACTTAGTTGAATTGCTTTCTTCGAGTAAACCACCATTACGAGAGTGCACATACGTGGGCGGTCGATTGGTTGTGACAAACGGATACATCTAATCGATGATGTACAGATTCATATTATGTTTTATTGTTGCTAAAAGACTGTACAGGACAAAAACTAAAACCCGTTCGTCCGCGCCGATGAACCGTTTTATTATCTCAATGAACGGTCATCAAAGAAGGTTTTCGTCTGATTATTAAAGGGCGATAGAGACGTTTTGCCGAGCCTAGTCATTACATTACACAGCGAGCGCACGCACCGCACCGGCGACTTTCTAATAATAACCGCACCGGCCGCGGCCCCGCTCCGCACTACGTATTACGCCCACGTCTCGCGCACGCGCACAACCCATTGTCTCTACAAATACGTCAAATTCACGTGCTACGGTAATTATTTCTCTCTCTTCTTTCTCACTTTTTCGTTCTACACTTTACGGTATACTACATTGTTCATTATTATTAGTACACTGAGTTCTTTCAAATTAAAAAAGTATTGATAATCTGTAAAGAAAAAAATCAAAACAAAAACATACAAAATAATTAATCTATTATTGAATTGTAACTCTCAAATTTCCTTTAGTCACGTTATAAAAATTAATACTTTTGTATGATAACGGGGTGAAAGAACATACTGAGGGGTTGTAACAGAACTTGTGAAGAGTTTGGAATAAAAATCAATGTAAAGAAGATAAAGAATATGGTGGTAAGCAAAATGAGGAGGACTTCACAGATTAAAATAGCGAATGAGAAATTTAAACAAGTAACAGATTTTAATATCCGGGATGTTTAGTCATAGAGGGCATGCGTATAGTCAGGAGGTGAAATGTAGTGTTGGCTTAGCTAAGAGAAAGAATATATGATTGTGCGGGCTACGAGGCATAAAGCTAGGAAAGAGGATGGTGAAGTATTTTGTTTTTGAGCATGCTCCTACACGAAACAGACATTGAACAAAGGAGGGTTTTAGGCTTTCCAGATGTGGACATAGAGAATGACGGAAAGAATTTCCTGGTAGGATAGGGTGACAACTGAGGAAGTGGTTGGAAGAGTAAAAGAGGAAAGGAGAGTGTTCGATATCATCAAGGGCAGCAGGAGAAATCCGTTGAAACATTGTATGTGGTAAACACGAGGTAGTGTGATGGTAGAAACACTGGAGGGGGTGGTAAATGGAAGCGGAATAGAAGATGGAGGAAAGACTGTAGGTGATAGACGATGTACTGATGAGGTATCAGCAAATAAAGAGACTAGCCCAGGGGAGAAATAACAGATCCCATACAAAACTCATTGTTTTTATAATTATTATTAGCCTATAATATATGAGCTTTATTGTAACGAATAATCAGTACTTGAAGAAGATTAGTACCGCACTAATAAAAGTAGTATCCCAGTTGTTCAGAGAGAATAACGTTTAAAACAAGTATGTTATCCACCTCTGACATTATTTGGAAAACGTTGTCTATTAGGAAAACTCAACGCGATAGGCCTATAACGAATTGAGCGCGATCACATGTACAGTAGATAGGTCAGTTTGATGTCTTGTCGCACTTTCTGCTAACTGAAGCCTACAAAATATAAAGCGGCTGCCGAGGAATAATCATGTAAAAGACATAACGAGAAAAATGATTTAAGTAAATAATTATTTGGTCATTAATAATTTAAGAATAACTTAATATAGATATACGTGTAATGGAATAGAAACGAGAATTCTTCACATATAGCCGATTTGAATATAAAGAAATTTAATAAATTATTTAAATAGTTAAGGTGCAATTGTTTCTAATCATGTAAGAACGCACCGGTGGAGGAGAGATCATATAACTTAAATGTCATAGAAAGAAAAATTGAAGAAATGTCAGCTTACACCTTTGGTCATCCAATATCGAATTGCGAACAAAATACAATATTTTTAAAGCAAATTACAAAATGTCTTCCAATAGTAGAGCCAGTGGAAGGACAACAGAGCCTTCTTTACATTAGCATCAAGACTCTCTTTATAGAACACAAGAGAATTGAGAAATTCTGAAAGAGAGAACTGGAGTGAAGGAAACAATTTTTGAAAACGTGAAAAATAAACAATTGGTTGCTGCTGACGAATGAGCAGAACAAGACAAGAAAGAAGCCGAAATAAAAAGATTTCAGAATTGTCAGCCTGCGGATCTACTAAGGAGCAGAGTAAGAATAAACAAAGCTGCGCGAGGCGGCTCTTGGAATTTCTTGGTATAACGTTCAGAGTTTGGCTTAAGTTAAACGGCTACTGCCACAGGTCCAAGAATTGAGCTAACGACATGCTCCTCCACTCAACTCTATCACACACATCGCTCTTCAATCCTTAATAAGAATTCTTGGATTTTGGTGTCCATGACGTGTCCGTTGATTATACAAGTAGACTATAGCTTATCACTACCGACTCGGAACAGAAAGTTTTTTATTGGTAAAAACGTGAAAGTTTTACCTTATAGCCTGAACCAGTTTTCACTTATTATAAGATGAAATATCGGTATGAAGAACCATACATGACTTCCATATTCTAAGATTTATATTTAAAATCATTTTCGAAATGAAATATTACCATAGAAACTACTTCTTTCTACTTACTGCTTCAGCCTTAACCACAGTACTGTGGTCACTAACGTATACCACCTCACGTTATCGCACTCGATTTTCACTGATGATGGAAGTCGATGGCATTGCCGAAACGTCTGGTTTTGTAGAAAACATTGGACTACGGCCAAATATCCCGGGAAGGAATTTTAACAAAAACTACTTCTTTGTTGCCGATAACGTTGTACACATATATATAAAAAATATGCATGAAATTAATGGCTTGTATAAGTTAATGATTGATCTCCATTAAGTAGTGCTCAAGTTTCCAAAGTTTTAATATTATGATGTTCGTAATTAAAACATCAGAGCAGGTTTAGTGTGTATGAGGGCACACCGTGGACAAAAATTTTCAACATTTCCTATTGAGCGTTGCTTAGACTAAAGCTGCGAATCTACAGCGTACGTTTCACAGAACAAACACGCGGAAAAGAAGGAGCGCTCCGAAGTCACTCATGGACCCTCAGCATCTTGCAGAGGGTTCATTCCCTAATGACGAAAAGTCTGTCTATGAGTCATTCCTCTATAAACACGTGCAGTTACACTGCCCAGCGATCCACAGGAAGCAAATCGCTATCCACGCTGGACAATTTTTCGGCTTGCACGCGTTATGTTGGTATGGGTTTCGGCACTTTCCATTTAAAAAGCGTGCAAATGTAAGAAAATAAACATGAATGAGGCCAGAAAGAACGCGAATTTTGTGTGTGTGTGTGTGTGTGTGTGTGTCTTCCCTACCTTTTTATTGCGGTAGTCATAATAATAAAATGGAAACGTAAACATTACATAACTGAGATATGCTTGCCTGCCACGAACGATATATTTTCCCTCATACATGATTTACATTAAAATGAAAAAATTATAATTTTATTGCCTGGCAACAAAATTATTTTATTTTTAACAATTACCATTGTTTGAAAAAGTTTAAATGAATTTTCAAGTACTTTACTGTTGTTAAAAACGTAAAAGGTTGCAGGTAAACTACCCCTTCCCCTTAACCGATCTTCACCAAAATCAAAAGGCCTTGAGTTCTCTACAATTCAGGGACGCATGCAAAAAATTATTTGATTCTGTTTGAATATGCGGCAGTTATCGTTCGTCATAAAAAAAATTACGCTTGTTAAAACATAAAATGTTGCAGGTAAACTACCCCTTTCCCTTAACCGATCTTCACCAAAAACAATAGATCCTGAGAACTCTACAAATCAGGGCTGTATGCAAATAATCTTTTGATTCTGTTTGAATTTGCGGCTGTTATCGTTTGCCATAGAAAATACCCTTGTTAAAACATAAAATGTTGCAGGTAAACTACCCCTTTCCCTTAGCCGATCTTCACCAAAAACAATAGGTCTTGAGAACTCTACAATTCAGGGCTGTATGCGAAACATTATTTGATTCTGTTTGAATTTGCGGCTGTTATCGTTTGCCAAAAAAAAAATTACCCTTGATAAAAAAAACCGTTGCTGGTAAACTACCCCTTTCCCTCAACCGATCTTCACCAAAAACAATAGGTCGTGAGTACTCTACAAATCAGGGCTGTACGCAAAAAATTATTTGATTCTGATTCTGTTTGAATTTGCGGCAGTTATCGTTTGCCATAGAAAAAGAATCTACAGACAGACAGACAGATAGACAGACAGACAGATAGACACACAGGCACTTTTCGGAAAACGACTTTTTTTCATGTTTTGAGTGTAGTACAATCAGAATCTGCAATAATCTCGAACACGATTTTTTTTTGCCATCATCATACTTCCATTTCCTTAAGGAATATGGAAGTAAAAAGACTACAACGACAAAGTAAACACGATAAAATATCTACCAGAATCCAACGGATACAACAGAACAATAGTTAATAAACTCCTACACAAAACACAAAAACAACAAACAAAGACGGAAAACAACAAATTCATAACATTAATATACACCAATGACCACACTGAAAGAATACCCCACAAATTTAAAAAAGCAGGATACAGAATTGCATACAAAGCTACAAACAAAACAGAACACACACTTTCAAAACATACACACAAAAAACAAAACAAATTGGAACTACCTGGTGTTTACAAACTAAATTGCTCAGATTGCAACAAATTCTACATAGGCCAGACAGGACGTTGCTTCAAACAAAGATACATTGAACACACAAAGGCACTACACTCTACAACCGAATCCACCTTTGCAAACCACCTCATTGAACCAAACCACACATACATAAACATCGACAATAACATGGATATTCTACACGTACATACAAAAGTCCGAAAACTAGACACTCTTGAACAACTGGAAATATACAAACACACAAAAACACATAATAACGACGTCCTAAATGAACAAACACAATTCAAATCAACATATTATTCGAACATATCACATCGCACACACACAGCATCGATCCTTCAAAAGTCGACGCCGTCGCCAAGAACAAGACGGACAGCGCTCCCAGTGGCAGCTTCTAACGAAGCTTATGATAAGCGAAAACTGGTTGAGTCTATAAGGTAAAACTTTTACATTTTTACCAATAAAAAACTTTGTGTTCCGAGTCGGTAGTGATATATTTATATTTACTTAATAAGAACTTCTCCCTAGATGTTCAATAATTGTATTCTTCGTTTTCCCACCTTTTATCTTTCCATCTATCTTTCTTTTTATTATATTGCAATTAATTTTTTTTTCTAAACTATATCAAACCAGTAGGCTTTCTTTGTTTAATGCATTTCAGTTAAGCAGGTTAACACAATGTAATACACTTCTTGCTAGGCCTTTGTAAAGAGTTAAAATTATTGTTTTGAAAATTAATGTTGGCCTATGAGCATGTGAAAAATAAGCTCACAAACTATCTTTATCAAATATGCTAGATATTAATTTCTATAATAGTTTATGGTACTTATTCTAGTGTACCGACTCTTGATTTATCTCAGGGAGCCAGTAATAATAAACACAAATTAAAGTATGATAATCACTTTAATTACAAATTGTATTTATATATTACAAAATTAGAATCTTATTATATGAATTGAATTTACTTATTGACAAATTTAAATACGACTCTACTAGCAGTGAGTTCTTTTCAGACAGATTGAATCACTATGTTGCATAACAACATATGTTTATTTATCAAAATATATAATTTAAATGTTCAGTATTCTTTACTTGCATAAATCCTTCCAAGTGCGTGGTCCTGAAGTTATTGAAGATCGGTGGTTCGTCAGCAGCCGTCGTCGTGTTGATTATGGTTAAACTTGCACAAATCACTTTATCACAAATGCATTATACTAACATGTGGATTATAACTCTAACTATGTTGTATAATTACACTGGACACAAAGATGACAAAAATAACTTAAGTGCATTTAACTCACTTCACTTCGCGTTTGGCCCGACTCATTTATACCGTCGCAACTTCCTTTTGAACTACAACGCCTCCTTCCGCGAATTACCGCTACGTAAAGAATTAACAGAACTTCGTATGTATTTATTATTTATTATAACTTCGATTATACACTCTTTGAATTATTATGATTTCTGAAACTTTCTTTATAACTTTAATATTGATAATTATAGTGTTCCCGTACTTTGTTATTCTGAGAAATTTACTGATTCTTTCCTTTAATTATTAAAATATCTATATTATTTGACGCAAAACAACGTACACGAGTCTCTCCGTACAATTCTGCCGATATTAAGAAGACTGCCCAAAGAAGACTGCTCTTATTTCCTCCAAGTTCACAATATATACATGCTTCAAAGTTCCCTTACTTACGAACTACGACAAAATGCTCTGATAGGTACAAACTACCGCTAAATACGAATTCAACCAATCCGCTTAACTACAACTTCCCGCGTAGCGTATGACGCTTTTTCCTATTCGCCTAACGTTTCTTCGCGCACACGTGTTTACAGAAAGTAGCGTCTCATTCTCTCTCACTTGCACAACGACATCGCTTTCCCACGCCAGTTATTGTTATATGCACTTAGGTTTTACAACATTTGAAAAACACCCTTACTATCTGAACATAATACAATTTATGGCAGTAGTGTCCCAAATCGTGCCTCAACATACCGTACATGCATTATTAAGCTTTTAGCAAGTAATTCTGTTTTCACATTATTCCCACCTAGCTTTCTCACGCCTCTCTGCTTTCTCACGCACCCTTATTTCTATTTTAGCATAGCTTCTTTATTAAAATTATAACTAGGTCAAATTTTCCGTTACAACAACTATCTTCTTCCCGCAATGGAAACCTTAAAACTGAACTAAAGAGACGAACCTTGAATTCTTTTATTACAAGTATTTTATAATAAGGAACAAAAGCACAATTCACAATGAAGGCCTCTGAAAAAATAATAAAACCATCTGAGACATAGACTTATAACGCGTGATACGTATGTTGAGTGAATGCTCGACATGGGACGGGGTTAACGTGGGACAAGCCGCACCAATTTAGTTGCGCGATTAACATGTTGGACAATGTGGCTAGATCTATTCCTGGCCGATTAGCCAGGCTATCTGGCTTGGCGGGCCAAGTTTCAGAATCCTCCTCAGGGTGGATTCGGAGGTTCATCAACTGCCCCGGAGACGATCATGTACCCATCTAATGATATCGACTGCAATTATAGGCTGTTAAAAAGAAATCTTCAACTTCGCTGACAGTCAATTGTGCGCGTATCTGCACACTTGCGTGCGTACGCACACATTTGCTAGTGGACCAGGTTTGTTGACAGATTAACTACATAATTTATGTAGACCTTCCTTCAAGTTACACACGCATGGCCAACCTTTGTTGGTTGCGTGTGCAAAAATACAAATAACACACAATGTTTTGTATACACGTTTCGTGTAACGATTTTGAAAACCTGAAATACAATTTTGTGTAATATTTTGCATAGGCTTTTTGGAAAACCTGAAATATCTTTCCAAAAAAAAGCGTAACCTCAGAAAAGACGAAAGGAATTAGACGAAAACCTTGTTTTCAGCCTTATGCACATAGGCCTAATGTAAGGGACCAGTATTCCTTGGGGCTGTGCTATAGGCCTACAACACAATATAGGCCTACTTTCCCTAGTATATTTAGCCACTTCCGTAACTGTTAATAAGGATTAGTTATATGCCTTTTAATATATAAGGTGATTCAAAATTGCACGGCAATCTCTCGGGATTTGATTATATAGCTAAATATAAGAAAAAATTATATAAACACAGGTCCGAAAACAATTCGTTAGGGAGTTGCGGCTCGCGAACCAGTTCGCCCTAATATCTGCTCCCAAGGTAAAATGACTCCATTCTTGGGATATAAAGGTAAATTGAGGGGTAAATTTGGTGGTTTCTTATGGTTTTTGATCTGAAAATTGAATAAAAGCAGTCCCAGAGCTCTGTATTATTTTCTAAGAAAAACTGTGTAAAACACAAACCATTGGAGTCGAAAAACACACTTTTTTAGATTTGTGATAAAATAACTTTGTTAATTTGCTAATAAACAAATACAAATTTCTAACTAACTTTGTACAGAATTTAGTTATGAGAAAATGTGTATAAAGTCTATTAAAAGTAAATACAAATTAGAAAAATTTGACTTTAATTAAATACTAAACAGACCAAAATGCGCCAGAAAATTGTTACACAACTTCCAAGAGACTGCTTGGAATTTTAAATCATCCTGTATATAAAATATTAGTTTTCTATATTTTTACTCAATTTTTAATTGTTTTTTATTTAATATTATTGTTTTTTTACTCTTTTACGTTTTGTGACAAATAAGAACAATATCTACTTTACACTTCTATCCATTTTCTACACTCATTAAACTCGAAAGAAGTATTCAAGAAAGAATGTGTGTGTGTGTGTGTGTGTGTGTGTCAGAAAGAGAGAGAGAGAGAGAGAGAGAGAGAGAGAGAGAGAGAGAGAGAGAGAGAGAGAGAGAGAGAGTGTGTTCGCACGTATATGTGCAAAACTACCTCGAGTGCAGTCAATAGGTTTGAGTGCAGTGACGGAATTATTAAACCGGGCTCGGTGTGGACGTCCCGGTGTGGCACTGCTACTCAACCCTTGCTGTATCCCATACTACTTGTCTACTACTACTATTTTGTACTACTTGTCTTGCCGTACTTTTAACTGTTCCTAAATATTTGTCATTCGTTTTCTATTGTAGGCTATACTTTAATATTTGCGGACTTTTATTTTATGTCGCTCATGCTTCGTTTCGATAGGTTTTGTTCTTTCAAAGTATTTTACAGTAATAAAAGCCACCAACATTATAATTTTACTTGACGTCCCGGCTTAAAAATCTAAGGACGTAATCAGAAATACGATATACAATAACCGAAGTTTAGCGGCAGAAAGGAAAGCTTACACTCTGTCACTCTGTTGTACTGAGTGACAAATTATGCCGCTTAAAGCTTTTCTGTGTCGTACATATAGTCTGTACTTCCGACCAGCTCATAACATTTATTTCTTGGCACTGGACTAGTTACTATAGCCTACATTGTATTTCTGAAGACGGATTTAGATTTTCAAGATTAAAATATAAATAGGTCCACGATGCCGGATATACAAAATTGTTGAGAATTTACTAGAAAACTCTACATTCAATTTTAAGTAAGTATACCTATTATTGTAGAGTGAAAGTTTGTATTGTGCGGTGGGAGGTCTAGCTACCTGGGCGGGGCCTCAGCCCACACACATGCTTGTTTACTATGAGAAGTCTACAAAAGTAATGTTCTGGTAGTTTTAAATAAAAGGAAAAATCTGGAAGCTTTTTCTATATAAACAGAGATGCACTCGACCAGTTAAGTTCAGTTTTAAATCTGCTTTTGTAATGTGTATTTCGTGTGTCCGTTGTATGTATACTTGCTACTAAACTGTTCTTCAATAAAGCGTGTGTTTGCTCCTGTACTTAAATTATTAATTATTTTTAACCATACCTCAACAGGTTATGGGCCCAGTGGCATTTTAAAATCGGAGTGCAGTGTGTAATTGGAGTGCAAGTATAAAATATTAGTGCAAAAATGGAACCGAATATAAAAATTGAAAAACTTCGAGACAAAGATAATTGGCATCAATGGCGCTTCGTAGTACGCACGTTGATGGAAGAGGATGATGATGTGCTGGATGTTTGCGAAGGAAGATTAGCCGAGCCAGCTGCAGGTGCAGAAGATCGTGACGCGTTGTTGGAAAAGTTCAAGAAGGCGGACAAAATTGCCAGAAAGTTAATTGTTACAACAGTGGAGAGAAAGCCTCTCGAACTTATAATGGGTTGTTCTACTGCCAAGGAGATGTGGGACAAATTGAATACAGCATATGATATAAAATCTGATGAAAATCTGTCGATCATTCAAAAATAATTTTTTGAGTTTAAGTGGACAGAGAGTGAAAGTGTTACGTATAATATTTCAAAAATAGAACAGTTGGCTAGAAAAATGAAAAATCTCGGGGGAAAATTTGAAAAGACTATGGTGATGACTCGTGTTTTAACATCTTTGCCACAAAAGTTTAATCATTTTCACAGTGCTTGGGATTCGGTATCTGACGATAAGAAGAATCTCGAAAATTTGACTGAGCGCTTGATGGCAGAAGAATTTAGATTACAAGAGCAAAAGGAAGTACACGAAGAGACGACAGCGTTTCTAGCTAATCTGATAATCGGTCATAAAGAACAGAAGAATGACTCTTATAAATATGAGAAGAATAATTTGAAACAAGAGCAGTGTTATAATTGTGGAAGACAAGGTCATTTAAAAAGTGACTGCTTTAGGTGTTATACGTGCAAAAGAAAAGGTCATAAAAGTAACAATTGCTTCATGAATAAGAATAATGGACAGCGAAGATGGTCGAATAATCAAGAAAGAAGTAACTCGTCTTCTGGACAGAAGAAATCAACATCGAGGATAGCACTAATAGGTGACAAAGGCAGCTGTGGCAATCGGGATGATCTCTGGATTGTGGATTCGGGTGCGACGGATCATATGTCGAAGCATCGAGAATGGTTTTTCAACGTTCGAAGAATATACAACACCAGTCAGTGTAAGAATGGGCAACGGTATGACAATGTCTGCATATGGTAAAGGTAATATTGACTTTGAAACTTATAAAAATAGTGAACGAGTAGAAGGTACTATCTATAATGTATTATATGTTCCTGATTCAATGTATAATCTGTTTTCTGTTAAATATGCGGGTAAAAGGGGTATAGATTATGAAATAACACATAATGCTACGAGATGTACTTTAAAGCATGGTAATGAAATTCTTGTAACTGGTTCCGAATATGAGCCTGGTAGTTTGCTAAAATTAGACATTCAAACTTTAATTCCAAAAGAATGTAACGTGGTAGAACAAAAGAGTAGATCGAGCATTTCCAACGGTAATGTTTTACAATTATGGCACGAAAGACTTTGCCATCAAAATTTAAAACATGTGAAGAATTTTTTGAAAAATCTAAATATAAAATTTACGGATGAAAATTCTTTTGTGAAAGTTGCGCTTATGGCAAAAATCATAGATTGCCTTTTCACAAAAAGATCGATCGTGCCACTAAAACTCGCGAAATAATTTATACTGACGTTTGTGGTCCTATGGAAGTAGAGTCTCTCGGTAGAAAGTTATATTTTGTTTCTTTTAAAGACGATTTTTCAAGTTATAGAGAAATTCATTTTATTCGAGAAAAATCTGAAGTAATAGAAAAACTAAAATCATTTTGTATCGGGGTTGAGAATCAATTTGCAACAAATATTAAAGAAATTCATTTTGATGGTGGTAAAGAATACGATAATAAAGCTGTGATCTCTTTTTTAAATAGTAAAGGTATAAAATATTCGATTAATGTTCCATATACGCCCGAACAAAATTCAATTGCAGAGCGCGATAACCGAATCATTGTAGAGGCTGCTCGATCAATGTTATATTCAAATTCAAACTTACCTCTATTCTTATGGGCAGAAGCAATGAATACTGCTGTACATGTAATTAATAGAACAGGCCCAACAAAACAAAATAATAAAACTCCTTATGAGTTATGGAATGGAAAAACAGCTACTGTTGATAGATTTAAAATATTTGGAACCATGTGTTATGTACATATATCAAAAGAAAAGCGTAAGAAACTTGATAAAAAATCGATGAGAGGTTATCTGGTCGGATATCATGAGGATTGTAAAGGTTATCGTGTATATGTTCCGGAAGTGCGAGATGTCATTATAAGCAGAGATGTACTTTTTAAACCTGAAAGAGTATTAGCTGATTCAATTATTTTGAATTCTTTGAACAATAATAATAAAGAAACTGAAGAAAATGAAATTATAACTCCTAAAAATAATGAACTTTTACTTAAAAATGAATCAAATGAGTTTGAAGAAAGAGAACCTTTACAATCTTCAAATAGCGATAACAATCAAACTGAACGACAATTGCGCGATAGAACAAAATTAAAACCTACAGAATATTATGGATGTCCGATCACGTTTATTGCTGAAAAGTTACCATCTAATTATAACGAAGCAATTACAAGTAAAGAAAAAGATAGTTGGCAAGCTGCAATGCAGGACGAAATGAACTCTTTGTATGAAAATAAGACATGGGTATTAGTGGAAAAGCCAAAAGATAAAAAGGTGATTAACAATCGTTGGGTTTTTGTGAAGAAGCTCAATCCAGATGGTACAGAACGTTATAAAGCGCGGTTGGTTATTAAAGGTTATTCGCAACAGAAAGATATAGATTATAAAGAAACTTTTAGTCCGGTTGTTCGCTTTGATACAATAAGATTGATACTTAGTATTTCTGCTCGTGAAAATTTACATATCGGTAAATTTGATATAAAAACGGCTTTTTTATACGGTGACTTAAATGAAGATATATATATGAAACAACCTGAAGGTTTTGATGATGGAAGCTCACGCGTATGTAAATTAATGAAAAGTTTATACGGCGTAAAACAAGCACCAAGATGCTGGACTGAGCACTTCACTAATTTTCTTGTAAATTTAGATTTTTGTCAAAGTACGGGTGACCCATGTTTATACATATATAACAATAATAATAATAATAAGATCTTGTTAGCAATTTATGTTGATGACGGACTTATTGCAGCTTCAAATGAAAGTTTGATTGATAAATTGTTGAATGATTTGAGTAAAAAATTTAAAATTACTAGTACTAAAGAAGTTACTAATTATCTTGGAATGGAAATTTGTAGATTGAATGATGGGTCTGTTTTCATTCATCAAAGTACTTATATTAACAAAATCTTAGAAAAGTTTAATATGTCAGAAGCTAATATTGTATCCACGCCAATTGATTGTAATCATGATGAATATTTATCAAAAACTATTGTAAGTAATGTACCTTATCGTGAAGCTGTCGGCAATTTGATGTTTTTGCAAACTGTAAGTCGTCCGGACATAAGTTTTGCTGTAAATGTTGTATCTAGAGTTTTAGACAAACCAAGTGTAGCTCATTGGTCAATTGTTAAACGAATTTTACGTTATCTAAAAGGTACGATTGATTTTGGATTACTATATTGTAAGGATGGCAACTTTAAAGCTTATAGTGATGCTGATTATGCTAGCGATACAGTTACACGTAAATTAACTTCTGGCGTAGCTTGTATGTATGCAAATGCTGCAATTATTTGGCGAAGTAAGAAGCAAAAATCTGTATCATTATCAACAACCGAGTCAGAATTTGTAAGTGCAGCATTAGCAACAACTGAAATAATGTGGTTAAAGAAGTTATTTAATGAATGCGATTGTAAGACTGATAAATATGATTTATATATACATAATATGAGTGCATTAAAAACTTATAAGTAATCCTGAATTCCATCAAAGGACAAAACATATTGATGTGAAATATAATTATGTACGTGATTGTTTTCAAAATGGAGAAATTGATGTGCATTATGTTAAAAGTGATGAACAAGTTGCTGATATACTTACGAAAGCTTTGTCAAAACCAAAATTTGTTTATTTAAGATCTAAACTTGGACTTAAGAGTAAAAATGAATTTTTAAATTATGTGATTGTGAGAATGTAGAGTTTTAGGGAGGGTGTTGAGAATTTACTAGAAAACTCTACATTCAATTTTAAGTAAGTATACCTATTATTGTAGAGTGAAAGTTTGTATTGTGCGGTGGGAGGTCTAGCTACCTGGGCGGGGCCTCAGCCCACACACATGCTTGTTTACTATGAGAAGTCTACAAAAGTAATGTTCTGGTAGTTTTAAATAAAAGGAAAAATCTGGAAGCTTTTTTCTATATAAACAGAGATGCACTCGACCAGTTAAGTTCAGTTTTAAATCTGCTTTTTTAATGTGTATTTCGTGTGTCCGTTTTGTGTATACTTGCTACTAAACTGTTCTTCAATAAAGTGTGTGTTTGCTCCTGTACTTAAATTATTAATTATTTTTAACCATACCTCAACAAAAATTAAATTATTACAAGATTAAAACTCTCGGATACGAGTTTTAACAAAGTTTAGAGCCTGTTTTGTTTCTATATTTTCAAATTTTACTAATTTTGTTTAAATTCTTCTTCAGCGGGGCTACAACCCATTTCTGAATCAAGGCCTCCTTTAACAGCCTACGTCCGGTCAAGTGCAGAACTGACTGGCTGAGAAACTGATAGGTTTCTGCACATAAACAAAGTTTGACAGATAGGATATGTGAATTCTCCGATCCAACCCCCAACCTGGAGGACCAGGAAGTTTGATTTCGGGGTGCTCTTCCCCTAGAAAGTTGATTTCACCTCAGCTGACGAGCCCCCTCTGCTCGGTCGCAGTAGCTCAGTCCATGTGTGCAGCCGTTGAGCTACTGTAGCCTCCTCCGTCTCCACACTAGATACACATCCTGCTACCGATGTGCACCATCCTGCCAGGCCAGGACCCAGGATACTCTCAGGCTGTCCTGACAGAACCCCCATCTCTCGTTTGTTTACCGATCCACTTTGCCGAGGGGATTGGTTACCACAACCTTGGAGTGGATTACTCGGTGTAACAGGGTCCACCGACGTGTAGGTGAGAGTAGAGTTGGGGTGGAGAGGCTGGTCCATTTCTCTACTATGAAAGCATATGTTCGCGTCACACCCCCTTTGGACCCTAAATTTTTGAAAATTATTTTTCAAATTGATACATAGTCTTTCTTTGCTGCCTTCATTACATTTGTAAATTAAATTACAACTTACAAATATACTTTGATTAGTTTGTTCGATTTTTATTATGTAAACTGTTTTTTGTTAACATTTTCATTCAGGGTATTTATTTGTCTTCTTTGTATATCATTCAGAATACAATAAGTTTTAAATCTAAGCAGTAGCCAAAACTGGGCTGACATTGAAACATTTGGCCAAGAAGAACTAACATATTTTTTTTTTTATAAGAAATAAATATTTTAAAAGGGCGTAAGTTATTCTTTTCGTGTTTTGTCAATAGGAAATAATTACGGCAGTAACAGAGAGCAGAGGTCAACATAAAGGAGCAACAACAGCCGGCCGGCACAAAGACCTCCCACACAACAGCCGGCATACCACAGACCCGGCACGACCACTGTCACTGTAGCCCTACAAATAAATGTTTTGGAAAAAATACATTGTTTATAAAATTGTACTGAGAAGATTTCATTAAGAAGAAATTACTAAAAATTACTAATAAGAATTAATTTTATTTCCACGTTACTGGAAAACCGAAAACTTCTCCTATTTTAAGTAATAGAACAAATTCTTACCTGATCTCATTGGCTTTATGATAAGATTCATTGACTGAATACAGACCTAAATGGTTAGGACTCAATAGTATTATCTGGCTTTTTGACATCATAATAGTGCTAAATAAATTAATCAATCTACTAGATCAAAAGTAATCCAATGGTGTGTGTGTGTGTGTGTGTGTGTGTAATAGTTGTTGTATTTTCTTTTTTGAAAATCAGTGGCCGTCTGTAGTTCAGAGGAAAACGAATGGGCATACGCTTTATTATCGAGGCTATGAATTTGGAATAATAGAATAAAATAATGTTGATATCCCCCTTTGATACTTTTTTTTCTCTAGCACAAAAGCTGAAAAATTAAACAGTTATAATAATATTAAAATACGACTATAATCAATATATAAAAATCTTATAAATATGAATAACATTATTATTATTATTATTATTATTATTATTATCATTTTATTGTTGTTGTTGTTATGGTATCAGATTAAAAGGAATTGTAACCCAAATCCGAATGTTCCGAAGTGTTCATTGCATAATTGTGTGCTCTACAGTTGTTATATTACTAAAGAAATATTAGAGTAATAGGGAAGTATGTAACTTTTCCCGCAATTGGAAAATTGTCTAATAACGAAATTTATGTAATAATAAATGTACTCCGTTCAGAACAGTGAGCGAGTTCGGCAGCTCGGGGAGTATAGGCCTACTGGTTAGTCATAATGTGACAAACATAGTTTAGAGTCCGATGTACGAACACAGAAAGATTATTGTAAGACAGTTGAACACGTAATATAGCCTACACTTAAATTTTTGAGCTAAGCAGAAGTAGGCCTACTTCAGGATTAGACGCTGTGAGCACGCTACTAGTTTAATATCTGACGGTGAAGCACATGCTTTGATGTGCGTCATCAATTGTAAACAAGAAGTCGCAAGTCGGATTGGAAAGGTTAGTTTGTCTGTTCATAGAAGTGAATTGGATACCACTGAATTCATTACATATATAACTTTATTGTATTATTTCATAGACAATAAAATAACAACACGTAAAATGAAAATGTACATATTATCAAATACAGAAGGGAGTAAGACAGGGAACGACTTAATATATATTTCCAACATTACTGGAGGTTAACAGACATTAGAATGATAAAGAATGTGCGTAGAATAGGTAGAGTATAACTCTCAAATTGGAAACTTAAAGATTTGGAGTTCAACCTTTGAACCCAACTTTCGATGGTACATGAACATCATCACCATGGTTAGGTCGGACAAGTACCACGCATCGTTAGAATTTACCACACATAAGTCCTACCTACACACCGCTACTTACCCTCTAAGCCCGCTGGACAGAACCAAGAAGCACCACCATTGACGCAACGTTGTTCGTTGTGTAAACTTGTGTCAGTGTGGTGGTGCTTTCCGGTTCTCTCCAGCGGACTTAGAGGGTTAGTAACGGTTCTTTTTATATAGTTTTATGTAGTTGTATACAACTTTGTAGAAAATGGTGGTTTTTTCTTTTTTTGCGGCCCACTCTTGTTAGTGAACGAATCACGAGTAGGCTTAAGTTTGTATTTAAGGAAGAAGGTATGTGGTGATCAAGAGGCTGCCTACGTAAAGGAAGAAATTGCAAGCCCACCAACCTCTGGGTTGACGAGAAGGAAACTAAAAAAAATATGACATTTAAATTTAACGTAAAGTTAACTTGCAAGTGTTAAAGTTAAGCCTTTTATAAAGTACAACCCGTATTGTACGACACTACCTTCTACGATAGGAACAACGCCAACAACAACAAATTAAACAAATGTATTAAGGAATTTTTTACAAATAGTATATGGCTACAAAGAATATGGAAACTATTAATTACAGAAATACATTAAATTAAGTAAAAATAAAACTCAAATTTGTAGTTTCTGTTAATATAGCCTATTCATTATAAGTCCAACATGGTGTATGTGTTCATCTACCAGAAATGTATATATTTATTTTGTCGAATCATAGTCCAGAACATGTAACGTGTTTCGTATGTTGTCTCTACAATAAATTCAACCCTGGCTGAATTTGTCCATTGCGAACATACTCCAGTTGCAAAATTTTACTACTATGATTGCCACGATTAAAACAACGAAGCATGTGTGTACACCGCGAGCGCACATGCGTGCGACGTACCAGAGTGCATGCTGGAGTCAATGCAAGGCACGCGCTTGCACTGACCCCCAACACGCAGACTGCATCGCAGAACATGTGTCGGCTCAGCGGTGCGGTGTGAGCCTGTACGCGCGGGCAATACATGCACGCGCTTACCAGAGTGCGTGTTGAAGTCAATGCAAGGCGCGCGCTTGCAGTGACTCTCAACACGCAGACTGCAACGCAGGACATGTGTCCGCCAAACGGGTGTGTGTGAGTGTGATGCCCGTATCCTAATCATGACAGTCAGAGTAGCAAAAATTCCATTACCTGGAGTATTTCACAATGGGTAAAGGAGCCACAAGCTGAATTTATCTGCGGAGACATAGACAGGACACATCTGTTATAGTTGCTGGTTTGAATTAAACTAAATAATTTAATTTAATTTAATTTCTATCAATTGCTTAGAAACAAACAACTTATTGTTATTAACAATTACAACAATGAAATATTTAAAAATTGTTTCTTTTCTAAATGTTTTACTATTCTACAAATAATGATAATTTATACAAATAATAATAAGTGCTATAATTTGGGTTCTTAGGAAATATACTACGAGGTCCACTATGATGTAATTCATCATATTCGGAATGTGGCGACAATTTCAACTCACGCATTTTTGAAGTCGAGGTTTTACGTTTCCCATTACACAGGTTTTACGTTTTCTGTAACAGGTGAACAGAAATTACACCAACTTTGAGTGTTTCGATGTTTCATGAGGGTGGATCATTGTACACCTTAACTCTTAAAATATACCCAGTAAAATAAATGGCACGCTGGTAATCTCGCGGGCCACGGAATGTTGCCACTCCTGAAGGTAACTCGTTAAACTGCATCCATTGATCGCCTAACCCAATGGCTGGTCGCTCCCCATACTGTTTGGTGTGATTTCAGATTTCTCTGCGACTTGGGGAGACAAAAATTAGTTAATCATTTGGAAATATTGCTCTGATGTGACAGTAATGGAATTTCCATCCGCATCCTCAAAGCAGTGAAGACTGATTATTCCAAAGGAAGCTATTGCACACCATACAGTAAGTTTAGCAGTGTGCATTGGTTCTCGAAGTAGTTCTCTACGGTTATTTGGCTCTCAGTACTGAAAGATTTGTTTGTTTACATGTCCACTCACATGGAAATGCGTTTCATTACTCATTAGCGTATTTTTAATAACGTCGACGTTGTTATTTATGACATACGAGAACTGAAAGCAAAAATTCACACGATTTACTGTAACACTGTCACTTAAGGTTTACAATATTTGAATTCTGTACGGCTGGATGATTAAGTCATTATGAAGAATTTTTCGAACACTGGTATTCGACGAGCCACGTGAAACTGTATGGCGTCAGGCAGAATGTTTAGCATAGGATAGTGTAGGATAGCAGCTCTTGTGCGCGCAATGTTTTCGGGCGTACATACAGTTCTGTTACCTGGAGGTTCCTTTTTACTTCCATGTTCCGTAAGGAAATGGAAAAATAGTGGTTGCGAAAAAATCGTGTTCGAGATTAGGGCTGATTCTGATTGTACTATCCTGAAAACATGAAGAAAAGTCATTTTCCGGAAAGTGTCTCTGCGTGTGTCTGTCCGTCTATGTGTCTGTGTTTACAAGTGTCTGTATGTATAATTTTTACTTCCATATTCCTTAAGGAAATGGAAGTATGGTGATGGCAAAAAAAATCGTGTTCGATATTATTGCAGATTCTGATTGTACTACACTAAAAACATGAAAAAAAGTCGTTTTCCGAAAAGTGTCTGTGTGTGTGTCTGTCTGTCTGTCTATCTGTCTGTGTGTAGATTTTTTTTTTTTGGCAAATGATAGCCGCAAATTCAAACAAAATCAAATAATTTTTTGCATACAGCCCTGATTTGTAGAGTACTCACGACCTGTTGTTTTTGGTGAAGATCGGTTGAGGGAAAGGGGTAGTTTACCGGCAACGGTTTTTTTTATCAAGGGAAATTTTTTTTTGGCAAACGATAACAGCCGCAAATTCAAACAGAATCAAATAATGTTTCGCATACAGCCATGAATTGTAGAGTTCTCAAGACCTATTGTTTTTGGTGAAGATCGGTTAAGGGAAAGGGGTAGTTTACCAGTAACGTTTTATGTTTTAACAAGGGTATTTCCTATGGCAAACGATAACAGCCGCAAATTCAAACAGAATCTAATAATGTTTTGCATACAGCCCTGAATTGTAGAGTTCTCATGACTTATTGTTTTTGGTCAAGATCGGTTATAGGAAAGGGGTAGTTTACCAGCAACGTTTTATGTTTTAACAGGGTATTTTCTATGGCAAACGATAAGAGTCGCAAATTCAAACAAAATAAAATAATTTTTTGCATACAGCTCTGATTTGTAGAGTACTCATGATCTTTTGTTTTTGCTGAAGATCGGTTAACGGGAAGGGGTAGTTTACCTGCAACGTTTTTCTTATCAAGGGTAATTTTACTTCCATATTCCTTAAGGAATGGAAGTATGGTGATGGCAAAAAAAATCGTGTTCGAGATTATTGCAGATTCTGATTCTACTACACTCAAAACATGAAAAAAAGTCGTTTTCCGAAAAGTGTCTGTGTGTGTGTGTGTGTGTGTGTGTGTGTGTGTGTGTGTGTGTGTGTGTGTGTGTGTGTGTGTGTGTGTGTGTGTGTGTCTGTAGATTTTTTTTCTATGGCAAACGATAACTGCCGCAAATTCAAACAGAATCAAATAATTTTTTGCATACAGCCCTGATTTGTAGAGTACTCACGACGTATTGTTTTTGGTGAAGATCGGTTGAGGGAAAGGGGTAGTTTACCAGCAACGGTTTTTTTTTAAAAAGGGAAATTTTTTTATTTGGCAAACGATAACAGCCGCAAATTCAAACAGAATCAAATAATGTTCCGCATACAGGCCTGAATTGTAGAGTTCTCAAGACCTATTGTTTTTGGTGAAGATCGGTTAAGGGAAAGGGGTAGTTTACCTGTAACGTTTTATGTTTTAACAAGGGTATTTCCTATGGCAAACGATAACAGCCGCAAATTCAAACAGAATCAAAAGATTATTTGCATACAGCCCTAAATTGTAGAGTTCTCAAGACCTATTGTTTTTGGTGAAGATCGGTTAAGGGAAAGGGGTAGTTTACCTGTAACGTTTTATGTTTTAACAAGGGTATTTCCTATGGCAAACGATAACAGCCGCAAATTCAAACAGAATCAAAAGATTATTTGCATACAGCCCTAAATTGTACAGTTCTCAAGACCTATTGTTTTTGGTGAAGATCGGTTGAGGGGAAGGGTTAGTTTACCTGCAACGTTTTTTATCAAGCGTATTTTCTATGGCAAACGATAACAGCCGCAAATTCAAACAGAATCAAATAATGTTTTGCATACGTCCCTGAATTGTAGAGGTCTCAAGGACTTCCGATTTTGGTGAAGATCGGTTAAGGGAAAGGGGTAGTTTACCTGCAACCTTTTACGTTTTAACAAGAGTAAAGTACTTGAAAATTTATTTAAACTTTTTGAAACAATGGTAATTGTTAAAAATTAAATAATTTTGTTGCCAGGCAATAAAATTAAAATTTTTTCATTTCAATGTAATATAATATTTTTCATTTAATACGGCAATAAAAAGGCAGGTAAGACACAAACACACACACACAATTCACGTTATTTCTGGCCTCACTCATGTTTATTTTCTTACGTTTGCACGCTTTTTATATGGAAAGTGCCGAAACCCACACCAACATAACGCGTGCAAGCCGAAAAAATGGACATCAATTTGCTTACTGGCGAAGCTAGTAGTTAATGAATGGGTAGGCAAAAATCTTATCTTAAATTTTTTTTAAGGAATCACTAAAAGGACGATGGGTCAAATCGGACGCTGAGGTAGAGTTTGCTGTAACCGAATGGTTCCACAAACAGCCGTAAGAATTTTACTAGCAGGGAATCTACAGGTTAGCGCAACAGTGGAACTCATGTCTTAATGTTATTGGAGACTTCTTTTAAAATCGTTGAATAAAAAATGCTTTACAGCTCTATACGTGTGTCTATTGAACAATCCTTGTATTAGTCATACACAATAATACAACTGATTGAACTTCAAATTTTTAAACTTGATTAGTTTCTATATATATGTTTAATGTTACAAATAATTCAAATAACAATCTTGATCATCTGTTAGTTCAGCGGAATAACAGTGACACTTTTAATAACCACATAAAATAAACACTTAGAAACAACACAGGCGCTTTAACTTAACTGTTTGGACCACAGAAGTGAGACATGCCTCAACGCTCTATGTGTACAGCGCGGGACAATCCCCCCTCCCTACACTTCCCTATCACACCACTACATTGCTTACATACGATGTATACAAAAAACGCTGAGGCAAGTTCAGGTTGCCTCATTCGCTTTAAACGAACTATGCCGAATCTCACCTGTCACCAACTAGCGGTCGCTCAATAAAGCACGTTTCGGTTTAATAAATTTGACAGTCGCAGTAACAATGTATAATCTTTACGTTATGTAGTTCATACGTATTTATAATTTTTATTCTACAGAATTTTTTAGGGTAGGCATTGCCTCAATTGCCTCCATGTAACTTCGCCACTGATATATATGTGTACAACGTTATCGGCAACAAAGAAGTAGTTTTTGTTAAAATTCCTTCCCGGGATATTTGGCCGTAGTCCAATGTTTTCTACAAAACCAGACATTTCGGCAATGCCATCGACTTCCATCATCAGTGAAAATCGAGTGCGGTGGTATACGTTAGTGACCACAGTACTGTGGTTAAGGCTGAAGCAGTAAGTAGAAAGAAGTAGTTTCTATGGTAATATTTCATTTCGAAAATGAATTTTAAATATAAATCTTAGAATATGGAAGTCATGTATAGTTCTCCATACCGATATTTTTCTATGGCAAACGATAACAGCCGCAAATTCAAACAGAATCAACTACTCTTTTGCATGCAGCCCTAAATTATAGAGTTCTCAAGACCTATAGGTTTTGGTGAAGATCGGTTAAGGGAAAGAGGTAGTTTACCGGCAACATTTTATATTTTAACATGGGTAATTTTTCCTATGACGAATGATAACTGCCGTAAATTCAATAAGAATCAAATAATGTTTTGTATACCTTCCTGTACTATAGAGAACTCAATGTCTGTTGATTTAGGTGAAGATCGGTTAAGGAAAAGGGGTAGTTTACCTATAACATTTTATGTTTTAACAACGGTAATTTTTTATATGACGAACTATAACTGCCGCACATTCAAACAGAATAAAATATGTTTTTGCATACGTTTATTAATTGTGAAAGACTGAAGGCCTGTTGATTATGGTGAAGATCGGTTAAGAGAAAGGGGTAGTTTACCTGCAATGTTTTTTGTATTAACAAGGGTATTTTCTATGGCAAACGATAAGAGCCACAAATCCAAACAGAATCAAATAATTTTTAGCATACAGTCCTGAATTGTGGAGTACTCAAGACCTGTTGTGTTTGGTGAAGATCGATTAAAGGAAAGGGGTAGTTTACCGGCAACGTTTTTTTTTATCAAGGGTAATTTTTTTCTATGGCAAACGATAACAGCCGCAAATTCAAACAGAATCAAATAATATTTTGCATATAGCCCTGAATTGTAGAGTTCTCAAGACCTGTTGGTGTTGGTGAAGATCGGTTAAGGGAAAGGGGTAGTTTACCTGCAACATTTTATGTTTTAGCAAGGGTAATTTTACTATGACTAACGATAACTGCCGTAAATTTAAACAGAATCAACTACTTTTTTGGATACCTTTTTAAATTATAGAGAACTCAAGGTTTGTTGATTTTGTTGAAGATCGGTTTAGGGAAAGGGGTAGTTTACCAGCAACGTTTAATGTTTTAACAAAGGTAATTTTTTTTTGACGAACGATAACTGCCGTAAATTCAAATAGAATAAAAAAATTGTTTGCATAGGGTCCTGAATTGTAAAGAAGTGAAGGCCTGTTGGTTTTGGTGAAGATCAGTTAAGGAAAAGGGGTAGTTTACCTGCCACTTTTCATGTTTTAACAAGAGTAATTGTTTATATTACGAACGATAACTGCCGCACATTCAAACAGAATCAAATAATGTTTTGCATGCATGCCTGAATTGTAGGGATCTCACGGTCTGTTGATTTTGGTGAAGATCGGTTAAGGGAAAGGGGTAGTTTACCTGCAACATTTTATTTATATATGTACTACATTATCGGCAACAAAGAAGTAGTTTGTTGTTAAAATTCCTATGTTTCGGCAGTACCATCGACTTTCATCATCAGTGAAAATCGAGTGCGATAACGTGAGGTGGTATACGTTAGTGACCACAGTACTGTGGTTAAGGCTGAAGCAGTAAGTAGAAAGAAGTAGTTTCTATGGAAATATTTCATTTTGAAAATGATTTTAAATATAAATCTTAGAACATGGAAGTCATGTATGGTTCTCCATACCGATATTTTGATAAATAAATTATCCTGAAAAGAAGGTCACAGTAGTTCACTGTAGAAAGGCAGATGAAATATCTATAAATAAAAAGGGTAGTTGAAGGAGGAGGAAGTAATTTTTTGAAAACTACCATTTTCATGTCGAATAAACTACTTCATTTTGAAGGATAAGGTACCTTAGCAATTACATATGTTAAAACTATTACTCTATGCAAGTGTAAATATCATTGATGGTGGGGATCAGTAGAGGAGGAGGGATGATTATCTGCGAAGTTCAGATTCTTTATAAGAACAAAGTACCTAACTTTTACAGATAAAGTGACTCGAAAATAAAATTAGCCTATATTAAACGACTAGCCCATAATTACAAAATCGGTATGGAGAACCATACATGACTTCATTAGTCCTAAAATTTATATTAAAATCATTTAAATATTAATTAAATAAGTGGATGCTTGAGTTCTGAAGAAATTACGTATCAGCTAAAATGGTACCACCATGTCAGGTGGATTAAGACTATCCTCAACCTTCGTGAGGGAGGACTGTACTTTTGGATAAAATGTCTGTAGGTCGAACGAAGAGGTAGCTGCGATCTGATTCCTGTAATGAAATTGGACTCTCGCTGCGAGGGGCCGAGGTTTGTCTATAGTGTTATCAAAGTCTTTCCTGTCAATACTATACTAGTCATTTTTCTATTTTAAAATCGAGTCTTGATTTCTTTCTTTCCATTTGTCTTCTGATTTCCTGAAATTCTATTCTGTTCACCCGTATAATTATAAATTTCTCAGGAAAACATTTCTTCCTTAATACGTTTGTGTCTCCTGTTTAACACCCACTATTCTGATCCATGTCATAAAGCTATATTCCACACAGGCTAGTAAATAACTAGCCATCAGGTAGGTCAAAATATTTTCAAGGAGGGGCAAACAATTTTCCAAAGGAGAAAAAAATATTTATATATTTTTCGCACGCACACACACACACACACACACACACACACACACACACACACACACACACACACACACACACACACACACACACACACACACACACACACACACACACGCACACACACACACACACACGCACACACACACACACACACACACACACACATGAACATATTAGTTTATATAATTCTCATATCATAATAGAAATAAGTACACAGATTGTATTAATTGCTTTAATACAACAACACTGCCCAGCAAGCAAATCGATGGACATCTTTTCGGCTTGCACGCGTTGTGTTGGTGTGGGTTTCGACACTTTCCATTTAAAAATCGTGCAAACGTAAGAAAATAAAATGGATACGTAAACATTACATAATTGATATATGCTTGCTTGTCACGAATGATATATTTTCTCTCATACATGATTTAAATAAAAATGAAAAATATAGAATTTTGTTAAAATGAAATGAAATTTTTCCATAGAAACTACTTCTTTGTTGTCAATAACGTAGTACACATATAAAACTTATAAAAATTTACTTCCTCCATCAACAACCATTTTAATTTATACAAAAAATTACCCCTTACCTCATTCAACTACCCTTTTCATTTATAGATATTTCATCTAGCTTTCTACATTTGATTATTATGACCTTATTTTCAGATTACTTTATTTATCAAAATTAAGCATTTTACTCTTGTTAAAACGTAAAACGTTGCAGTAAACTACCCCTTTCTCTTAACCGATCTTCACCAAAAACAATATGACTTGAGTCCTCTATAAATCAGAACTGTATGCAAAACATTGTTTGATTCTGTTTGAATTTGCGGCTGTTATCGTTTGCCATAGAAAAAATTCTACACAGACACTTTTCGAAAAATCGGTATGGAGAACCATACATAACTTCCATGTTCTAAGATTTATATTTAAAATCACTTTCGAAATGAAATATTACCATAGAAACTACTTCTTTCTACTTACTGCTTCAGCCTTAACCACAGTACTGTGGTCACTAACGTATACCACCTCACGTTATCGCACTCGATTTTCACTGATGATGGAAGTCGATGGCATTCCCGAAACGTCTGGTTTTGTAGAAAGCATTGGACTACGGCCAAACATCCCGGGAAGGAATTTTAACAATAACTACTTCTTTGTTGCCGATAACGTTGTACACATATACAGTATATAAAAAATATGCATAAAATTAATGGCTTGTATAAGTTAATGTTTGATCTCCATTAAGTAGTGCTCAAGTTTCCAAAGTTTTAATATTATGATGTCCGTAATTAAAACATCAGAGCAGGTTTAGTGAGTATTAGGGTACACCGTGGACAACAATTTTCAACATTTCCTATTGAGCGTTGCTTAGAGTAAAGCTGCGAATCTACAGTGTACGTTTCACAGAACAAACACGCGGAAAAGAAGGAGCGCTCCAAAGTCACTCATGGACCCTCAGCATCTTGCAGAGGGTTCATTCCCTAAAGACGAAAATTCTGTCTATGAATCGTTCCTTTGTAAACACGTGTAGTTACACTGCCCAGCGATCCACAGGAAGCAAATCGCTATCCACGCTGGACAATTTTTCGGCTTGCACGCGTTATGTTGGTGTGGGTTTCGGCACTTTCCATTTAAAAAGCGTGCAAATGTAAGAAAATAAACATGAGTGAGGCCAGAAATAACGCGAATTTTGTGTGTGTGTGTGTGTGTGTGTGTTCCCTGCCTTTTTATTGCAGTAATCATAATAATAAAATGGAAACGTAAACATTATATAATTGAGATATGCTTGCCTGCCACGAACGATATATTTTCTCTCATACATGATTTACATTAAAATGAAAAAATTATAATTTTATTGCCTGGAAACAAAATTATTTTATTTTTAACAATTACAATTGTTTGAAAAAGTTAAATGAACTTTCAAGTACTTTACTGTTGTTAAAACGTAAAAGGTTGCTAGTAAACTACCTCTTCCCCTTAACCGAGCTTCACCAAAATCAAAAGGCCTTGAGATGACTACAATTCAGGGATGTACGCAAAAAATTATTTGATTCTGTTTGAATATGCGGCAGTTACCGTTCGTCATAGAAAAAATGACCCTTGTTAAAACATAAAATGTTGCTGGTAAACTACCCTATTCCCTTAACCGATCTTCACCAAAACCAAAAGGTCTTGAGAACTCTACAATTCAGGGTTGTATGCAAAAATTATTTGATTCTGTTTGAATTTGCGGCTGTTATCGTTTGCCATAGAAAATACCCTTGTTAAAACATAAAACGTAGCACGTAAACTACCCCTTTCCCTTAACCGATCTTCACCAAAAACATGGTCTTGAGTACTCTACAAATCAGGGCTGTATGCAAATAAACTTTTAATTCTGTTTGAATTTGAGGCTGTTATCGTTTGCCATAGAAAATACCCTTGTTAAAACATAAAACTTTGCTGGTAAACTACCCCTTTCCCTTAACCAATCTTCACCAAAAACAATAGGTCTTGAGAACTCTACAATTCAGGGCTTATGCGAAACATTATTTGATTCTGTTTGAATTTGCGGCTGTTATCGTTTGCCAAAAAAAAATTACCCTTGATAAAAAAAAACCGTTGCAGGTAAACTACCCCTTTCCCTCAACCGATCTTCACCAAAAACAATAGGTCGTGAGTACTCTAGAAATCAGGACTGTATGCAAAAATTATTTGAGTCTGTTTGAATTTGCGGCTGTTATCGTTTGCCATAGAAAAAAATCTACAGATAGACACACAGACAGACAGACACTCAGACACTTTTCTAAAAATGACTTTTTTCATTTTTTGAGTGTAGTACAATCAGAATCTGCAATAATCTCGAACACGATTTTTTTGCCATCACCATACTTCAATTTCCTTAAGGAACATGGAAGTAAAAATGACTTTTTTTCATGTTTTGATGGTAGTACCATCAGAATCTGCCGTTATCTCGAACACGATTTTTTCGCCATGACCATACTTCCATTTCCTTATGGAACATGGAAGTAAAAAGTATCTATAAATAGTGAAAATAGTTTGAGGGTGGGGAATATTTGTTTAGAAATTATCGAACCGCATTCAAGTAAATGATTTTAAATATAAATCTTAGACCATGGAAGTCAGTATTGTTCTTCATACCGATATTTTTATATTCTTCTCAAGGGTCAGGTTCGATTTTTTTAACCATTCAGTATTCAGAAAGGACAAAGGCTAAGTAACAGTACGGATTTTTTACTAAATATTTGCACAGACCACCTACGCACTACGCCTAGACCACCTTCATTTTCCTATCTATTGAGCCACATAATCACTTATGGCTTGAGTATGGATAGACATTGATCCGCCCTGCCTGACTTGGATACGAATCCACAACGGTCCGCTTTGGAAACGAGTACTCTATACACTTGCCACTCAGACTCCACGCTTCTTTATGTAACGTCAAAAAATTGCATACATTTTTCCTGGAAATAACGGTTGTTTACGTCATGCAAAACCAAGCCCAAACGCTTACCACTAGGCTACACCAAATTTCATTATCAATTTTCAATCCAAAACATTTGTCTACTTGTTCTTTATTGGATTTTTCAAGTTTTGTTGGTTCAGCGTCAAACTATTTTTCAATGTAAGGAACATCAAACTTTAGCAATCGTAATGATTTTGCTATTCTAAATATATATCGACTTTATAACAAAATTTAGATTCCAATGACTTATGTTGGAAATTTTAATCACATTAAAATATAGAGGGTGACTCAAGAAGGACTATACAACTTTGAAAGCATATAGAAGTTTATTCGGATTATTTACGGAGTCGGTTGTTGAGGTGCCATTTTTAAGAAAAACACAAAGTTTGAATGATGTAGTGCAGTAGTGTTAAATGTAGCCACCAGAAGCGCTAGTACCATTGTTTTCAAAATGGTTACATTCACTGGTGCGGCACGTGCCATTACTTTCTAGACAGGCAAAGCCAACAGGCTGAGTGATGACGTCATCAAGTGGAGGCGGTAATTTAAACTAACTTTATGTACATACGTTTACTTATGTACCAAATAAAAAAAAAACTGTTAAACGTTTGGCAGTTTGGTTCTAATGAAAGTATTTTTTAAATTTCTTCAAATTTTATAATAACAACAAATAAAACGTACGGAATGGAAAAATTATTTTAATATACACTTGGTTTTTCATATTTTTCATGGTTTTCTTTCACAAACAGGAAGGGGAAGTAAACGTTTTATAAATACATTAATACATGTTACTGACAAACGTCTTGCACCCCCTCCCCCACACACACACACACATTGCACTGTTTCTTGCTGTTTATTCTAACGATGGCAGAGTACATTATTTGTTACTTTTATTTGTTAAGCCTAGATTGTTATTCCATCTGTCACAGTAATTTTGTCAGTAATGTATTTACACTACAGGCGGCTCAGTAGACGAGTGGGTATGTCACCTGGGTATTAATCTAGACAGGTCCCGGATTCGATTTCCGGGCCCGCACCATAAAATCAAGGTGCGTTTTCAACCCCCAGGTCGACTCAGCCTGTTGAAAATGAGTACCTGGGATAACCTCCTGGGGATAATAATGGGCGGCTGAAGCGTAGTGCTGACCACACTACTTTCCTTGTATGCCGCACGGCTCCCGTAAGGCAGCCTACACTGCCTGACTCCTAAGCTGCTTCGGCGGTACACATGGGAGCCATTATTATTATTATTATTCACACACAAGTGATTATAATATTTACAATATTGTTACTACGGTATTCCTAATCGTCGTATGGTACAGCGGAAAACAAAATACAAGACGCCAATGAAGTCACTAATCACCAGCTTTAATTATCACAATTAATAATTGGTAGTCAACAATATAGTCTTTTACAATAATTAGAGTCAAAATTGTCCACACGCAATAATAATGTCAACTAACAGGGTCCCGCACAATTATAACACAATAACGCTTCGCCACAATACTTCGAAACTCACTTGAATAAATCGCCACTTAAACTGACTCTAAGCGGCAGCTGTCGTTGTTTAAATGGATAGCACAAGTGTTCCTGAATAATCCATAATGCGCGTGAAAACTATTCGAAAAACTAGAGCGTAATTGATTGCGGCCTTGAACACAGTGCGTGACCGGTGACGTCTGGAACAGCCTCGATTGTTGACCCGTGTTAAGCGTCACGTACACATACAAATGTTGCAGATGGGCTCTGCTGGGATAGCCGAGAAACATGTAGAACGTCCTGTAACGGCGTAACAATATAGTCATCACTCTGATTCTTACATCGAGAAAAATTTGATAAAAGCCAAACCAATCTTTTGTAAGACTCCCTAGAATACTTAAGATGTGCTGACGTATGCAATTTCTTAAGATTTCACTGCCGGCTTCTACATTGTTGAAGTTGTTTGTCAACAGCACAACTGCGGATCACGGCCTAACAGCCCGGCTGATAATAGCAATTTCAGCAATATTGTTACGTAATTGTGTATTGTTACGTAATGCGGAAAAAGTGTTACGTAATACGGAACGTTCTACAAATGTCGACTATCCCAGCTGTAGTGTGTGTGTGTGTGTGTGTGTGTGTGTGTGTGTGTGTGTGTGTGTGTGTGTGTGTGTGTGTGTGTGTGTGTGTGTGTGTGTGTGTGTGTGTGTGTGTGTGTGTGTGTGTGTGTGTGTGTGTGTGTGTGTGTGTGTGTGTGTGTGTGTGTGTGTGTGTGTGTGTGTGTGTGTGTGTGACATAATGCTGCTACTCTGCGATGAAAGACAATTACGCGTCAACTATCGGGTCTATTCCAGAACGTACTGGTCAGCGCAGTGCGATCAAGGACACTGTTTCTGGTGGATTCTCGAGAGCGCCCGCTTGTTTAACACCTCATCCAAAGTGACAGATTATTCGGGAATATCGGTGGGCTATAAATATAGACATTCAGCGACTGTCAAGTCAGTTTAAGTGGCGATTTATTCGAGTGTGGTTCGAGGTATTGTGGCGAAGTGTTATTTGTTTTATAATTGTGCGGGACTCTATTAATTGACATTTTTATTGCGTGTGAACAATTTTTATTCGATTTGTTGTTAGAGACTATCTTGTTGATTACAAACTGTTCAATTGTGATAATTAAAGCTGGTGATTAGTGACTTAATTGGTGTCTTATATTTTGTTTTCCACTGTACCATACGACGATCAGTAGAACATCGTAACAGAAGGTTTTATCATGTTATTATCACTTTGTTTCAAAACGTTCTTTTTGTCCAAATTATCAGATGTAATATTACTAACAGATGTACAATATTACGTGGATATTCAAATTTGCAAGCGTCTGGTGTTTTCATTAAATCTTTCAGCTCATTCAAATTACTTGCTGTGAATGGAGATTTAATTTTATTACATAATATAGCCTACTAATGTCATCACCATGAAGACTAATGTTATTACTATAGAATAAGGTATAACCGGGCCTGGGTGGTATTTTATTTTCAGTATTCAAACTTCATCTTTATCAATAATTTTAAACCAAACTTTTGGCAAATCTAATGCATTAAATGGAATATTAAATTCATTAAAATTTGTATAGCACATTGCTTTTTGATATTCTAAATAGTCTTCTTTACTGAGTGTAAGTACTCCATATAAATGTTGTTCAATTAGTTCTAATTTTTCATCTTTACTTTTACGAACAGTAAGAGATTTTGAATAATAATCGGATAACCGGGACAGTTAGGGAAAAGACTTAGAAATGCATCTGGTTTAAGCCTAGGTGCTCTAGATAGATTTGTACTGTCTTAGGATCTTGACGACTTACATATCGAACTATGTAATCTTTATGAAAGGACGACTCACATACCTTTGCGTATTTAGTTGATGTAAAATCAACTCTGTGTATAGCAGCAATTCATTTTCTGCAAAGTTCTCTGTCTAATGGAAAACTAAGCACATGCTCCTTATATTCACTAGTGTAAGTGCCCTCACAGCCTCGCACATAACACCTGTTAGGCATATTTCCATAACATTTAACTTACACTTAAACAACACGCTAGATATCTATAACTATCTAGATATTGTAACTGTCACCCAAGACGTTGAACGCAACCAAAAGATTAATATTTCAATCAGTATAAGATGTAATAATTACACTATACAAGTATAAAAACAACTAACGGTCTAAAGCAAAGTAAAGAAAAAATAAACACTGAAATAAGTGTATATCCATGCTCAGAAATATTAGCCGACGCTCTACAAACAATAGTCACTGCTTAGTACATCAAAAATAAAATGAATAGTAAAAGAAATACGCCTGAAACATAACATATTTTAACCACGCTACCGGCTTCCACTAAAAAAATGAACAACATGACTGATCCTTGGACTCCTCGAACGTACGTCAGACCATCAATGACGTAACAGCAATGTAGCTTTCTGATGTAGGTAGTAATGAACGTGCTCGTTGCGTGTTTTGGTTTCATGAAACGAAGTCAGCTACCACAGTCCAACGTAATTTTCCTATTGAGTATGGTAAAGACTGTCCAAATAGGCCTATAATTTACTTTTAGCACCAAACCTATGTTGAAACTGGTTGTTCTGCATGACATGGAAAATCAAAAGAACGTCCGCAAGTTTCTGATGCCGCAGTGGAACAATTTAGAGAGAACTTTGGCCGTAATCAGAGCATATTTTAAGGAATTTGCACTAGGCGGCACTAAACCAACCAGTGTGTGTGTGTGTGTGTGTGTGTGTGTGTGTGTGTGTGTGTGTGTGTGTGTGTGTGTGTGTGTGTGTGTGTGTGTGTGTGTGTGTGTGTGTGTGTGTGTGTGTGTGTGTGTGTGTGTGATTTTATATAATATTGGAAATTATTTAATTTGAATTTAACTTGACCATGATCATGTTCATTCTTGACTCGTGAAATTAACTGTAAAAATAGACACAAATGCTTTAAACATTAGGAAAATTAAAAAAAAAATCACCACAAACACTCAACTGGATTCATTATAATTATGTAATATTCACACAGTACAGTGTGATGTGCACATCACTACTACATGGAGGCCTGTTACAAACTCAAACCCTTTATCACTGGTCTACTTAAAAATATATAAAGTTTGTTTAATTTTAAGTAATTCTTTTAAAATGAAAAATACATAAACATTTCATATTAAATTGCTTTACAACTAAATAAGTTAGTTAAGAAAGGAAAAGGAAAAGGTATGCTAGTAACAAAATATTTCCTTAATTTCCTTTCTTCCCCCTTTTTTGTCTCACCGGCACTAATACCTGCCACTAGGCGGCATTAAGTCCTTCACGAGGCGGCACTAGGCCAATATGCTCTGCCCGTAATCCTAAGAAATCAACACAACGTGCTTCTCGTGAGGCTGATATATCACAACCGACCGCGTATTACGCAAACATTTGCACCTGAAAGCATACAAACTTCCATGTTACAAAATATTAATGAAGCAGATAAAGGTCGCTCATCAACACTTCTGTACAGAAATGCTGGTTCGAATAGGAGCCGATAAGATATTCCTGCACAATGTAATCTTTAGCGATGAGTCAACATTTCACTAGTGGCAAGGTGAACACCCACAACTGCACGATCTTGGAATTTCAAGGTATTTCAAGCAAAAGACCAAAGCACAGCGTACGTAAGTTTACAGCCCTGACAACAACCGTACACATGGCAATACAAGTTTTATTGCCCTTTCATGAACACATTAGGTAAAGGTATTTAATGTTATTTTAACTAAAAAATTGCTTTTTATCCATGCTATTAATGTTATACATGTGAGAGATAGTATTGTCAAATATTATACAGAAAATTCAAAATCACAATTACACGAACTGGATCAAGTCGCGTGCTCTTATAAAGTAATGCAATATGTAGAGTTCACCTTATCGTACGAGATCGGTAGGTCATCACCATCTGAACCACTGAACCAACAGTTCTGTAAGGGTTTCTTCAGCTGCTGTTAATTCTCTCAACATCTTGTACCATTCAACTTTGTTCTATCAGTATTCGAGCGTCAGTTGTATCCTTTCCATCGCCTCGTTTAATTCACTTCGTTTCTCCAGTTTCTAGGTTTCATTTTGATTTTGATGACCATAGGATTGCAGTCTGTTTCTAGTCTGAATCTGTTACTAGACCAATCAGGCAGGTCTGAGTCTCCTCGTCCTATACGCTCGTACCATGTTAATAGTTTTTACCTCTATAATATATGATGTCTTTTTCTATTCCCATTTGTCTCTTGATTTATTTAGCGGTAATTCTGATTGTCCGTTTAACTCTACAACATCTCATTAGAACATGAGAACGTGTATTTCTATGCTTTAATTAGTCTGTTTATTTTTATTTAACTTCCTGTTCTCTTTATACTTTACGCTGAAAGAAATAAGAATCAAAACTTTATTTTACAGAACGTTATACATTTTTAACACTTAACCTTTATTTCAAACAGAAATTATACTGTTACACACCACAATAAAAAACAACCTATTAGCGCTTTCAAGCTTCACAACTCATTATCATATCGGAAATGTTTCCACAACTTTATTAATTAAATAACCTTCATTTATAGCAATCTAAATGGTACGCATTTTTTACGAAAAGTTTCTGTCACTTATCAGGTTATAGACTGGTATTGTTACGACGGTCTACATGATCGTCGTAGGTACAGTGGAAAACAAAATCAGTACAAGACACCAATTAAGTCATTAATCACCAGCTTTAATTTTCAAAGTTAACAGTTCGTAACTAACAACACAGTCTCTTATAACAAATCAAGTAAAAATTGTTCACACGCAAATAAATGTCAACTAATATTAAAACACAATTGTATTACAATATACCGCCCGATTATAACACACAGCTCTTCGCTAATGTCCACTTTGAACGCACACAGTAAATCGCTCGATAATCACTCGACAATAACTCAGACCGCCTGTAAATATATCGCAACTAATACTCCTGAACGTCGTTGAGTACTGGTATTTATAGTCGCCGAAAATCTAGACGATTCCACATACTACGTATCACCTCTAAACTATGACGCAATTTTTTGCGCCCTTGACACAGTGAGAGCGGCCGAGCAAATTCTCGCACCGTCTAGCAAATGCGTCGACAAGCACGTACGCCACACGCGTTACATTCAGGATTCCTCTGGAACATTCGATAAACACGTAGATTGTTCTGTGATGTCGTAACAGTATTTTATACATAATGTTCTTCTTAAGCATTGGCACTGACAAAGAATCGCAGACGCAAAGAATCCTGCGCACTGTCCTTCAGATCAGCCAACATTTTTATCCTTATTTTCTCTGGTAATTTGTCCTTCATTTTCTTCCTCAATTATCGTTTTATGAATACAATTACGTCTCAATATGCGCCCCACCACTACCCCTTGCTCCTTGTAATTTGACAGTAGAAGCAATTACCTTGCCGTGTTCATTAACTCTTCTCATTTTCTCTTCATTAGTCGCTCAGACGCACCAACTGTTATGAAGTGAGATGTAACTATGAGGCCCGGCTCACTCCAGTACACATCGCGCTAATAGGGAAGTAAATTCATTCAGCACGTCATGATGGCTTAGTTTGGCCAGTTCAATCAAACCTCTTTTCCCCATATAGCTACCCATAATTTCTCCACTGCCACAAACGTGTATGCTTTAAGCAGAGCGTAATATTTTAAAGAATGTGAGCTTATTTTAAATGTTTAAATACTATTACCACAATAACGTAAATATTGAAATTGATTTTATTTTCTACTTAATCTTTTGGCGTTTGATCACATTTGATAACAAAATGTTTGGCGTTTACTGGAGCGCAGCACTACGGTCGATTCTTTCGTCGTAGTGTTTCACGTTACATTAGCGTTAGCTTCTGGTCCGCCACCAGAGAGCAGCACCAAACAAAATTTGGCGATTGCAAAATCAATTTAATTAAAACAATAACTTTTTTTTTTTTTTTTTTTTTTTTTTTTTTTTTGTAGTTAAATTATGTTACAATGTTACAGCGCTTCTCACATTCTACGTTTCAACTGAATATTGCGTAAATCATATTGTTACGCAATTGCGGAACGTTCTCGAACAATGGAGAGTGTTGTTCTACACGTGTCTGGGCTAGTCCAGCAGATGCGTGTGTATTTGCCACGGCCGCACTCAAGTATCGTGTGCTTGTTAAGGACGTATATTATGAAACCCTTGTAGGCTATAAATAGCCAACAGCTGCCGCTTGGAGTTCAGTTTTACGTCGGGCGATTTACTCGGTAGCGTCGTATCAATATTGTCACATTGAAAAAATTATTTGTTACATATTGTTTGCGCGTGTAGCCTATGTATATCCGTTGATTCTGAATTGAATATTACTTCCTTACAGCAAAATCTCTTTCTCCAAATACATCCTTGCAATAGTTTACAAGTTGAATCAGTTCACTCGCCGCTCGGCACTGAAGTCCTCAATTCTGGCATATGTCGCCACGACACGCCTCCTTTACTTCTCTTTTCCCCAATATGCACTATTTCTCAATACATTTCAGAACTATTTCACAAAACGTTAGATCCTAATTAAATTTCTTATACAATCGAGGCCAGTTGAAAAGTTCGCGGAGGGACATTTATAGCTTAGACATAGAAGTAAAATTTTTAGTGTCTTGTAAGACTAATATTCCATGTAAACGCCTGTTAATTTCCAAACCTACCTGCCAATGTATTCATGTTTACCAGCTTTTCAAAATTTACTTGTCAAGTGCATTTAGAAAAATGTAACTCCAGGTATTACTTAAAATATTTTTATTCACGGCGTCGTTAGACCGGTGATTAGAGTGGACGACATCGTTGAGATAATAGGCATCTTACGAGGCCAGTCTGAAAAGTTCTCGGCCTCGATCATAGGGGGCAGCACAATAGCAATTTTTTTTCTTATGTTTGTACTACACCTATTGTTAGCATGTGTGTGCAATTTCTGATCATTCTACCAAATAATTTGTATTATACAGACATTTGAAACAGATGTGTTGTTCACAATCCTTGAAATGGAGAAAATATAGTAGGCCTATAGTGCGGTCATAAAGTTCTTTCTGAAAGAAGGTTTAACACCAAGGGAAATTTATTCAATGTTCATTAAAGAGTATGGGAACACTTCTCCTTTATTTGCAACAGTTATAAAATGGGCTGCCGAGTTTCACCGTGGTTGTACCAGCCTGGAAGAATCCACGTGATGGGCGTCCAAAAACAGAAACAACACCGGGAACAGTCGAAAAAGTGCATGGTTTTGGACGATCGCTGAATTAAAGTGCACGAAATTGTTGAGACTATAGACATTTCTTAAGAACGCGTCGGAGATAAACATGAGGAATTGGAAATGATAAAGCTTTGTGCTAGGTGGGTGCCGCGCTTGCTCACAGCAGATCATAAACGCATGCGTATGATAATATCTGAACAGTGCTTGGAGCGTTTTAATAAGAACAAATCAGATTTTGTGCGTCTGTTTATTACAATGGATGAAACTTGGATCCACCACTACACACAAGAGTCCAAACAGTGGACAGAAGGTGGTTGTTCAGCGTTAAAGAAGGCAAAGCCAATTCCAACGGCAGGAAAAGTCTGGGGTCAGTGTTTTGGGATGCTAAAGATGTTTTGTACATCAGTTACCTTGAAAAGGGTGTAACAATAACCGGGGAATATTATTCCAACCTTTTATCGAAACTAGACGAAAAAATTCTTTAAAAAATACCCGGTTTCCAGAAGAAAAAATCGGTATGGAGAACCATACATAACTTCCATGTTCTAAGATTCATACTTACAATCACTTTCGAAATGAAATATTACCATAGAGACTACTTCTTTCTACTTACTGCTTCAGCCTTAACCACAGTACTGTGGTCACTAACGTATACCACCTCACGTTATCGCACTCGATTTTCACTGATGATGGAAGTCGATGGCA
The DNA here is from genome assembly GCA_034769895.1 of Magicicada septendecula. NCBI lineage: Eukaryota > Metazoa > Arthropoda > Insecta > Hemiptera > Cicadidae > Magicicada > Magicicada septendecula. The sequence goes on from CM068370.1 coordinate 83,723,409, forward strand.
TTGCTGAAACGTCTGGTTTTGTAGAAAACATTGGACTACGGCCAAACATCCCGGGAAGGAATTTTAACAAAAACTACTTCTTTGTTGCCGATAACGTTGTACACATATATATATATAAAATATGCATAAAATTAATGGCTTGTATAAGTTCATGTTTGATCTCCATTAAGTAGTGCTCAAGTTTCCAAAGTTTTAATATTATGATGTCCGTAATTAAAACATCAGAGCAGGTTTAATGTGTATGAGGGCACACCGTGGACAAAAATTTTCAACATTTCCTATTGAGCGTTGCTTAGAGTAAAGCTGCGAATCTACAGTGTACGTTTCACAGAACAAACACGCGGAAAAGAAGGAGCGCTCCGAAGTCACTCATGGACCCTCAGCATCTTGCAGAGGGTTCATTCCCTAAAGACGAAAATTCTGCCTATGAATGGTTCATCTGTAAACACGTGCAGTTACACTGCCCAGCGATCCACAGGAAGCAAATCGCTATCCACGCTGGACAATTTTTCGGCTTGCACGCGTTATGTTGGTGTGGGTTTCGGCACTTTCCATTTAAAAAGCGTGCAAATGTAAGAAAATAAACATGAGTGAGGCCAGAAATAACGCGAATTTTGTGTGTGTGTGTGTGTGTGTGTGTGTGTGTGTGTGTGTGTGTGTGTGTTCCCTGCCTTTTTATTGCAGTAATCATAATAATAAAATGGAAACGTAAACATTACATAATTGCGATATGCTTGCCTGCCACGAACGATATATTTTCTCTCATACATGATTTACATTAAAATGAAAAAATTATAATTTTATTGCCTGGCAACAAAATTATTTTATTTTTAACAATTACCATTGTTTGAAAAAGTTTAAATGAATTTTCAAGTGCTTTACTGTTGTTAAAACGTAAAAGGTTGCAGGTAAACTACCCCTTCCCCTTAACCGATCTTCACCAAAATCAAAAGGCCTTGAGATCTCCACAATTCAGGGACGTATGCAAAAAATTATTTGATTCTTTTTGAATATGCGGCAGTTACCGTTCGTCATAGAAAAAATTACCCTTGTTAAAACATAAAATGTTGCAGGTAAACTACCCTATTCCCTTAACCGATCTTCACCAAAACCAAAAGGTCTTGAGAACTCTACAATTCAGGGCTGTATGCAAAACATTATTTGATTCTGTTTGAAGTTGCGGCTGTTATCGTTTGCCAAAAAAAAAATTACCCTTGATAAAAAAACGCTGCAGGTAAACTACCCCTTTCCCTTAACCGATCTTCTCCGAAAACAATAGATCTTGAGTACTCTACAAATCAGGGCTGTATGCAAAACTTATTTGATTCTGTTTGAATTTGCGGCTGTTATCGTTTGCCATAGAAAAAAATCTACAGAAGACAGACAGACACACACACACACACACAGGCGCTTTTCGAAAAACGACTTTTTTTCATGTTTTGAGTGTAGTACAATCAGAATCTGCAATAATCTCGAACACGATTTTTTTTTGCCATCACCATACTTCCATTTCCTTAAGGAACATGGAAGTAAAATATCATAAGACAATACACCTGTCCACAAAAGTGTTTTGGAAATGGGAAAATTAAGAAAATTCTCCGTTATGAATTGTTGGAAGATACACCCTATTTCCCAGATTTGGCTCCCTCAGTCTTCCATCTTTTCCCAAAACTCAAACTCTTTCTCGTTGGTCGCCGGTTTTTATAGGATCAAGATTTGATTTCAGGCTGTAGACGCCTATTTTGCAGACCGTACAGAAAACCACTTCAGGGACGGGATAGTGGCATTGGAACATCGTTGGAATAAATGTGTTATGCTAAAAGAAGTTTATGTTGAAAAATAAAAATATTTTTGAAATTAGGCCTATATGTTCGTTTTTTCATTGTTAGACCGAGAACTTTTCAGTCAGCCCTCGTATATTAGCGTGTCTATCATATTTTAACTCAAGAAGTTAGTGTGATAAAACTTTCTGTAAGGTGGATGCCGCATTTGGGATTTTTGCCCTTTTTGAGAATGCACTGGGGGGATTATCTTCAATGCTTGTACTACAACGTTAAACTCGAGTGACCACTTACAAACCATTGTTTTTGAAGGCGCAGCATCTAGTTCACTTACCACTTCGTTGTGACTTTCCATTGGCGCTAGCCCTTTTTTGACAACAAATCACAGCGTGATGTCTGATTTATTCATTGGTAAACAATGAACAGATAGATTTGGAAATTAAGAGATGTTTGTATGAAATGTAAATCTTACAACACAAGACAAATTTTATTTCTACCGCTAAGCTGTAGATGTCGCTCTGCGAACTTTTCAATTAACCCTCATAAAAACTTAAATTCTTTATAAAATTGTTAAAATTTCTTTATAACAATTTAATTGTTCGATCTAGAAACTCAGGCTTGACCAACACGTTAGGCTTACACCATACTTATGGGCCAACTTGGTTGTGAAAGTAAATTCTACTTCTTCTTTCTTCCTCAGAAGTTTGACGTTGCTTACATGGATTGACCTCATTCTGCCCAACCGTCTCCTATTAAGCTCCGTTACCTCTTTTTTTGAGTAGTATGTGATCCTCATTACAGGGAATACACTTGTAATTCTTCTTGGGTCCTTCTCTTATACATTATTTTGCATATACGAATGTAAATTAATTACATGTACATTAATTTTCATTAATGTCTGGAATGCCGAGTTATACTACATACAGGCCACCCGCATATTCACCGGCCTCTGTATGTACTCTCATACTTTGTCCATATTTCTGTTGTTCGTTTATTACAATTACAAATAATCTATAGCTATAGTCTAATATAAGTCCAACGTTTCTACTTGATGTCTTCTTTTAACTTTGGAGCTCCTTTTATCTACACCAGTCATAGGCAACCTTTGACTTTGTGGGGGCGCATATATAACTGAGGACCAGATCGATGGGGGCACCCCTCCCTACTCCATCTGTGGAAAATAGAAAGGTGCGGAGTTCAATAGCCGGACGTTACAAACATTAACTGTCGCTTTATAATACCATTGTGCTTATATTTGGAGACGCGAAACAACGAATCAAAGAAAGCTTTGCAGAATTTTTCATATAAATTTGTAAAACTTTGTCACATTAGGAGTAGGTCATCAACAATTTATCATCATGCACACGCACGTTTCAACTAACAAAACATTAAACAAACAAAAAATGGATAAACAGGATAACATTTCAATGAAAATAAATTAAAGAACTTACCACAATAACACTATTTATTTTCATAAAACTGCACAGAAATATAAAACTTGAAAAAATCACTTTGGGGAGAAACGTGTTTACAGGCTCTGGGCGAGAAAGTCGATAATCGTATTGGGGGAAGACGCAGCGCGGTTCGGTAAGTGGCTTATACTATTCTACAATACAGTACTTCGAAGCAGGTACAATATAGATGCGTTCCTGCGTTCAAAAGAAATAAAATTACAAATTGGTTCTCGAGCACGTCAAAATCGACGGGCGCACTTGCTTGCGCCCGCGAGCGCAGGGTTACCGACTGCTGATCTAGGCTATATGTCGCTATTCTTCGTATTGTTTGAATTAGCAGCCATCCTTACTATTTCTTTTATGAAATTGGTAAACTGCTACAATTTTTATTGTTTAGACAAAGCTTTTCGTCATCACTGACATCATCAGGTCTTAAACAACCTTATTGTTTTCAGGTTGTTTAAGACCTGATGATGTCAGTGATAACGAAAAGCTTTGTCTAAACAATAAAAATTGTAGCAATTTAGCAATTTCAAAAAAGAAATAGTATATGTCGCTATGTTTTCAATTGTACTTCACGTCGTTTGTTCAGGAAGTGCTTTCACTACAGATCGATATATGTACCGACAAGTTTCCACAGTACTGTTTTCACCCCTACATCCTCGCCATATTTGCTACTTTTTCAGTAACAAGGCCTGTATATTAAAATTATCACACCTTTATCCGCTCCTTTCCTCATTTTCCATTCAAGTCTATTGAGGTTCACGAAGTCAAATTCTAGAACTCATACCAGGTACTCTTGAACTAGCTTACTTATGGATAATGAAATAAAAAATCACTCGATAGTCTACCAAATACAGTGAATGTAACACTTCTCGCGCTGGTACTATTGTTGTTGTTGCACTGTAGGCCTATCTATAATGATGTATTATAATAAACTGTGTAAAGTAGGGTATATTTTTTATATAGTGCTACTATTGGTACTACTGCTGATTGAAATGAAACAAAATGCTCAAATAAAAATGAGTTTGTTATTTTAAACCATGTACTGATTGTGTATTTTAAACCATGATTCTCAACCATGCAGCACATTTAGTACAAAAAGTTTAAAAACAATTAGTACAGTTCTATTAATTTTTATGTTTATTTAAATTACTATTACAAATTATTTAGGGGCCGCGATCAGTTGCGACCGAATCGTATAAAACCCGATCGGTTGCGACCGAGATGGAAATTGAAACCGGTCAATTGCGACCCGGCTAATTGAGATCGAAATATCGTCCTATAACTAGACTGCATCTATCAAAGGCGTGTGAAGAGACGAAGACTCACGCCTGGAATGGTAATGCGCTGCGACAGTTCCCAGTGATTATATACCGTTAACGAACAATCAACTTTCTCTACCGTATTGTGAACTTTACGATGTCATAAGGAGATGCCAATCAAAACTAATATTTCCATGTTATTATTACAATAATATACAGAAATTACCATTATAATTCTATTCATTCCTAGGCTAACGTAACCTAAGCCACCCAACCTAACATAACCTAACCTAACCTAACCCAATCCAACCCTAACCTAACCTAACGTAATAAAAATATTGGAAGAAAGAGTTTACACGCACAAATGAAAAAAGTTACAGAACTGAAACTTCACGGAAATTTGGAATAGGAATGTTTCTACCAGTTGGCACAGATTCGATCAGTTCCGACCAAGCGAGGCAGGGTAATTGACAGGGTAAGAACAGGTAAAAACGTCGTTTCGTCGCAACTGACCCGAGACCGGATGCCAAAAAGGACGCTAAGCCAAAAATTCTTTCCAATTAGCCTACAGTTTGAGAGTGGATGTTTAATTTGCATGGCTTTGTTTTTTAAGTTGTACTGTTTGAACACTATTAACTATTTATCAACACTATTAATGCCATTCAGTAACGTATAATATGGTTTAAACGTTCAATGTTATCATTTAGTTATGCAGACGAAATATCAGAGTCCAAGAAGTGTTGAGTGTGTAATGTATTTAAGGTTATCTGGTTATCTGGAATGAATGTGTTTTAAATATAACACTACTCTTTACTTGGTACGAATTTTTATACTTTGTAATATCACTGAGTTATTTATTTCTCACTAGCTTTTCCGTTGTACGTAAGTAGTTATAGTTTGTCTTGAAAATTATTCTCTTCCTATGATGTTAATAATATATATATATATATATATATAATTATATATATATAAGAGAACAAGTTTAAAAAACATATATAATATATATATATATGTTTTTTAAACTTGTTCTCTTTTTACCTTTTAAACACTATTAGGCCTAATACTCGCTATGACTTCTTATTTATTTTGAACTATCAGATTGATTCTGATTAACAATTAATTACTATAACGAACTCCTTTGGCTTTAACGTTAATTGACCATACGTTTAAAAAAGTGTTGGCGTCGTTTCTAGAATACATTATTTCTTGAACCACTTCCTTCTTTGACCTTCGGGTTAGTTTTTTACCATAATGTTTTTAAATTCTTTTTTTGCCTGTAACATGGATTTTTTGTATTCACTGTATTTTTCAAATACACTTATTTTTATGTAAGTTACGGTTTTTTGACATTTTACACTACTTTATAATTTATAAGATACATTATTGTACCTACATAGTTCCACATAGTGCTTGTACTTCCTTGATGATATCTATGTATGATTTCAATTTCTGTTTTTTACAAATTACTTCTACATTTTATACATTGAGTTTTGCTTATTTGCACTATTAATACATAATGTTAGATTAATTATTTCCAGATTTTTACGTATTAGTTAATATTACATTTAAATGTTTATTTCAAATTATTTATCATACTTTTTAATTTTATTATAATTTAACATTTCACCCACTCCTCTATGGCAGAGACCCTTCGTGCCTCTCTCTAACCTAACCTTGTTATAAACTTTACAATTTTCAATTACGTACTTTGACTTGTCTAGGTTTAGGTACTGTAAGAATTTACAGCAGTACAATATATATGGAATGATATGGTAAGAAATTTCTACCACACTTCTTAGGCGTATAACTTTCATAAAAATAATTAAAAACTTTCAAGTAGGGACAACAACTACCTATAGGTCCTTATGGGCACATACAGATTTGTATAGCTCTACAACTAATTTTTTATACTTGTGGTCAGTAGACGCTTTTTCCCTGTTTTCTTCTTTCAAGATAAAAATAAAGCCATGTCGCATCTGGGTGGATAAAACTAAGGACATAAAACGATGACATTAGATCGAATTTCCCCTAAACAATTTCAAAAAAAATACTTGTTCCAAGACCACAAGCCCAAAAAAAATCGTAAAAAAATATTTAAAAAATAGCATTGTTTACATTATTGGAGGAAAAGCATTACTAAGGAGCTTAAAATGAATTCAATAAACCGGCATTTTTCTCTAAAGCTGGTAAAGAATTTGGCTCTGACAACTGGATGTAAAAACTTGAAAAATGATTAAAAGGAAAAATAACCCGTTAAAATCTCCAGTGAAAGCACATGTGCTTTAAATTGTATTTCTATGATTTTATTTACACAGAATATTTCAGAATTAAATACCGTTATTAAAGAAAACCGATTAATTCAGAAACACTTAATAGTGGTTTTTCTACAAATGTAAAAATGTTGTACAAAATTATACACGTGATGTGCGTGTATATGCGCGCCCTTAGATTAAGGAAGGAGGCCACAAGTATTGGTGGGCTAACTTAAACATACAGACATAAATTCTATAGGTCGATTTAAAGAGATTATTCATAGAACTGCCTAAACGGACTCGTATAAATTTATTTTTAGTTTCAAATACAAATTAAATCATTCTTGGAACTACACTGTGGTGTATGTGTGAGCGCGCGCTCAATTTTGTAGCTGACACACTGGCCTCACTCTTATTTACTGTTATTGTAGTCATGGAAACCATGAATGAACCAGAAGCGTTCGGTGGCTAGCTCACTCGGTTCCCCGTATCAATTACAATAAAATATAGTTTGACACGAGCGAGGTAAAAACTTTATAATCGAATACGATGCTCAGGTCTTTCTCAAGTACACGCGTACCTCTGTGATTGTTCGTTTGTGTGTATGTTGCGCGGCAAAACTCATAACGTCTGGAATTTGCGAGCGAATAAAATACATTGCAACGAAGCAGCAGTCAAATGGGTTGAGTTGGGTCGCTCGCTCGGCGAATTGAATATAAGGTAAGGGAAATTATGCGCGCACAGGGTATAAACGTTACAGTAATGGAACAATTCGCGCAGGCGTAAAGGCGAGCCGCGCCGCTAGTCTGCGTTCTCTCGGACAACCTGTTGTATTTTACACGCGGCCCAGAGCCGGGTTTCACTACATAACTCTGCCAAGCCGAGACCCGGTAGAAAAATATGAGCAGAAATAATAAAAAACAAGATCAAAGGAAACTTAAACCCCTCACTTCTTCTGTTGATGACCAGAAACACAAAAAAAAGAAAACATTCCACACACCGGCTTCGTCACCACTTAATTACTCATATTCTGAATTTATTGTGGCTGTGCTAATTGAAAATTTATACTACTGGCGCTGGAAAACGTAAATGCACTTAAACCAGTAACGGATCGAGAGAAAGAGGAGAGAGAGAGAGAGAGAGAGAGAATGTGTGTAAGAGTACATGCACGCTAGTGCATTAAGTTTTAATTTAAATATTGAAGAGATTCATAACGAAACGTAGACGTAAAGAATTATGAGTGGTTTATATTTACGTGAAGAAACTAGACAAATGAACTAAACTGGTTTCTCACGAAAATGATAATGGAAATAGGCCTACACAGCGTCACGAATAAATGCTGAGGAAATATCGCCATGGTTGCTACAATTTCCTGTATATTTTTTTCAAATTTAAAGGGGAATGATATCTTGGTCTGTGTAAACACAAGATAAACTGTTAATTCAATTTTCTTTGTATTAATTCATTTAATTTTTGAAGTTCCTCGTCTTAATTTATGGATATTATTTTTTAACAAAAATATCGGTATTTCAAATGTACATTTATAACTGCAAAAATTCCTTTTTAAAGCTGGAGATAAAATATGTTGTAATTATTCAATCAATTTGTGATTAGTAATAAAAAATGAATTTGTATTATAATTGAAAAAGAAATTAATTCCTTTCTTCCTTTTCAGGTTTAAGGCACGTCACTTGTCATCTGTCTGCATTTCTCCGACATTGAATTCGTTGAACATAAAGCGAATAGTTTTAATTAATTTCTTATTTTCTTATTTTTGTCTTATAGACCTATTGCTTTTCCCCAGACACCTTTATATACATTAAGAATTTTGTCTCTGCAGCTTCTACCTTTTTTATACAGTATAAACGATTCGAATTCTTATAAAAGAACTAGTATGATCGTAAACTTATAATATTTAATTCGAGTTTCCAAGTAACAAACTCCAAAAATTTTCTGAAAATTATTCTTAATTCTCTCCACGTTCTCTCTGAATTGTCTTCAAATTATCTGTATTATAGTACCTCGTACTATAATACCACATCCTGGCCATTCAAAGTAGGATACCAATTTTGTCGTGTTTACTTGCTAAACTGCTACTTGTCATGTTCCGGACGAGGCCTTTCAGTGTTTCCACCCAGTGTTTCCAGGTTTGTGGTTTAGGACTTGAAAATGGTAGAAACCCTGAAAGGCCTCGTCCGGAACATGACAAGTAGCAGTTCAGCAAGTCAACACGACAAAGTTGGAATTACAGAGACTGCTAATTCAAATAACAAGATGAACAAAGTGGGATAACTACTCTCGTATGGCATCGTTTATCATTATATTATGTTTTAAAAGTAATTACGGTATTGTTTCTTTTATTAAAGGAAAACAAAAGTTCATCATCTCATCATTATTATCTTCAACAAGGATTAAACCAAAAATGGTTTATTCCGTCCCAAACAGATGGACTGACTAGAGCTTGGTCACGCCAATGTTTCTTCGGATGCCCCAGACCTCTCGGCTTATAATTCAGTAGTCGTTTGTGAATGCAGCAGTCATCCATTCGGCAAAGATATTCCAACCATTTTAACCAGTTTTGTTAGTAGCCATCTTAACACCAACTTTGTCACTACTTGTTGCCACACTGCTAAATACTTCATTCTTAACGAGGCTTTTCGTTGTCTCCACCGACCTGAAGATGGTGGAGGCACCGAAAGGCCTCGTCAAGAACGAAATATTTAGCAGAGTGGCAACAAGTAGTGACAAAGTTGGTGCCAACCATTTTAGCTGATACTGCGTAATCCTTTCGAATATACTCATAAAATTCAGTTCCTGCCGCATATCTACATTTCTTCTGCGATCTTAAAGAGTATATCCTGCCATTCGTCTAAGAATCCTGTTATTTCAGCTGCTTAAATGCGACTATATTTATTCAAGTAATTCAGATTCTAAAAAATATCCATTAATTAAATTTGAAGTTATACTTTTTTACCGTTCATAATCGACGTGAGAGAGGACGAAGAACAAATAATGTACCCTAATTCGAATTCCATGAAATAAATTACCTCTAAGAAGGACAATGTGTGGCCGCACATCCGTGGTCATCGGATGAAATGTCGAGAAGTTTTATGTACACACACACACACACACACACACACCCGCGCGCGCGCATTCCGCTTCCTCTCCCTGGTTGTCCGAATTCACATCATTTCATATCGAGAAGCCTTCACTGCATTATCTCCATTCTCCCATGTATCAAAGATGTTAGTGTATTACATTCTCCCTCTTTGTTAGTGTACGGGTTCCACAATTTCAACAATAGCACATTCTAAAAGTAACATGAGACAACAATTTTTCTTGTGTTTGAATGCAGTAATGCCGAGTAATAAACTTTCCTTCCTTGGAAAAAATACTGTTCACAGACTGCAATTCCGATCTGATGTAAAACAGTGAATTCTCTATTAAAATATAACATTTATTATTTAGCGGTATCCATTTTCTCGGATAAAACATTTTAATAGGTCGGCATTCTCTCTGTACCTACTGCACACGCTCGCGCAGACACACACATCCATTTGCATATATGAAGCGCATTGGAGTGTATTTCCTTGAAGTACATAGCAAGTTGTATTAAATTATGAATCGTAACTTACGTTTTACTGGTGTGCCAGCGAGACTGACTGTTCGTCCATATTGAGTTACAACCTTTGTGTCAGTGCAACGCGCAAAGCCACTTTCAGTTCGTGAGAATCGAACCCCGGGACAAAAGTAATTTACGAGACAGACGGCAACTTAGTAACCACTCTAACGTATTCCTCTTTGGACACTTCTCCATTTACAATCACGAGGGGGGTATCGTCACCATGATCTTATTACTTGCAACTACTAGTTCGAAACAAGATTTATAATCATCTGGGGACATAAACGTCACCCGCCTGACGGCTTTATACACTTTTAAATTATTCTCTCTCGCTCTCTTTTTAGTCTCTTCTATGTCCATCCGTGTTTTTATCTTGGTCAAAGTCTTCTTTATTTTCTTTCTAAAATCGTTGCCAACGTAGATTGCAGCCGTTGCAAGAGAACACAATTTATGTTCACTTTTGTGTGTTACCTGATTGTTGATTGAATCATGTTTACATGACGACATGTGAAAAATTCAAAAAGACTTTAGTGCTAGTTAACAAGCTTAGTGCTATAAAACGGTCTAAGTCTAAGCTTCTTTAACCCTGCTTTCTTTCTTCAGTTATTCCTTGCCTACTAAGTTTTTAAATCCCTGTTACAAAAGTGCCTTAGTAAAGGAGGCTAATACAGTTTTTATAGCTTTTGCACCAAAAGGTTACTTTTTCAAAACCAAGTCTGTTACTGACATTGTATATTTTACCTACAACAGTAAATATTTTACAGCAGCGATTATGCTATGTGTTATCTGTTTACATTAATGACATCATTTCCAGGGAGCGATTATTTTATATTATATGTGTAATCGAACCCGTGTTCATTTTAGTGAAGTCGTAGAATCAATGATATGGCGTGCTTTTCGTATATACCTAGTTTTCGTATTTGCAGATTAGTGGACTATAATACATTTCTAGTTGTTCAGTTTCCAATTATGACTAAATAGTTTTACACACGCTCATTTTGTGATTGACAGTTAGGACTGAGTATTAAGCACTCATGCAACAATTTACAATGTAGAGTGATAGACTTAAATGAATTCAGATATACAGGGTGACCGGGAGGAGAGGGAAATAATTTGAGAAATGGTTCTATAGTGTAAAAGAAGAAAAAAAGTTCATATAAACATATGTCCGGAAACGCTTTGTAAGTGAGTTACGGCTAGCGAAAGATTTCGCCCGAGTTTCGGTTCCCCCGGGTAAATGAAGACTTTCTGAAATTCTGGGAAGGGGCGAATTCTATTGTTCCTTATGGTTTTTGACCTGAAAATTTGAATAAAACAGGTCGCAGAACTGTATTTCCCATAGGTTTCATGATATCCGACGTAAAACAGAAAAATCTTTGCCTAAAAACAAATTTTGAAAAATTGAAAACAATTAGAATTTTTTGTTGATTTTATTGACTTTAATTACACCATTTTTCTCAGAATTAAATTCTTTACAAGTTTTGTTTTTAACTTTTATGCATTTATTAGTCATTTAACAAAGTTATTGTACTTCTAACCTAAAAACACGTTTAATCTAACAGTGATCTAACAGTGTCTAATTTAATTACACAAATTATACGTAATTATCATAATGATCGCATCATTAGTGTAATTACTATGCTTTAAAAATAATCGCACAGAATTCGCACTGATCGTCAGAATTACATAGAATTCACACTGCACATGTGTCTGATTTTTACGCATTTTTAGAAGTTTTTATACTCTTTATAATATTTATGGTTTACTTAAAATTAAATAAAATCTTAATTTAGCATTTATTTGGGGTGAGATTGCAAACTTTCAGGCTCGAACAGGCTTCACGCACACACTCTATTTACTTGCGTACACGCTCTCAGCGGTAATCGCGTGATGTTTCCTGTTGATTCCTGTCTATAAGCCAGCTTCCAATTTCACACCTGCTCGTCTATTACATATTACTAAAATTAATTTAAATATTTATTTTATTTTATATATGGGCATTACAGCATATGCTTGTATTGTCGCAATATATATATATATATCATTATTTTTAATTAATTATCATTATTTTTAATTAATTACGTTTCAAATTATATTTCACTAAATTATCATTAACGTTTATGATTAGTTTACCATTAGTTCATTAAAGAATGAAATAAATTAAATAATTACAATAAGTCGTCATAAAATCAGATGTCAATATAGATATAGTCTATTTTGGACGTAAGATGGACGAGCGTAACAACAACAAAAATAAATACTGTAAATCAAAAAATAATTCAAGAATAAGAAAACACCATAGGCAATTAGAAACGACTAAGGTAAAGAAGACTCATAAGGTAAAGATGGACTCAACATACCATATTTGAAACAAAACTAACTTATTTCCTCACTACCACACTACCGCACTGAGCACTGTGTAAAACCCCATCGATAAACGAAGCGAATAACCATGGCCCCCACATTTTTCCTGGGGGCCCTATGACAGACCATCTCCTGGGACCCCTTTCGCCGTTCAAAACCCCTCTTGTTTTAAAGTCTTTTTCTTATTAGACAAACATCTAATCTAAATTTTTCTTACTAGACTTCTATGTCTAAAAGCATTTTTATATAAACAGGCTAATAATAAAAATGCTAAAAAAGTTGTTTTTTTATTAGATAGAAAATTGTAGACGTATCGATTTAAAGTAAAACAGAATTAACGAACTACTTAAAGTATTTACCATCTACAACGTTTCAGATTTTAAGTTCCTAATCAAATCAAATAATTAACTCATTTTTACCTCAACCATCTACTATAATTAACTTTTATAAGACCAAAAATAAACACAATCTATGTTTATCAACATATAAGTGATATGCCTATAATTGTTATAAAATAAACAAAAACCAATAATATGTCTAAGATCATAACCAATCATAAGTGAGAGAGCCCTAGCTTCTAAAATGGATTAAGTAGTGCAAAGTTTTTTTCTTGCTTTCGTTTGAGCACACTGGTCAATAACGTCTGAAAAATCAATACTCTTAGCCAATCATTTTCAATAGCTAAAATTGCCAAATTAAGCCTTTCTTAGGAGGTAGTGCTTCTCTTGCAAGTTTTCAGTGAATTCGCTAACCTGCTGAAAGATCTTTTAGCAGACAAAACTGTAACCGGAATATTACAGAAAATCCTAAGGGTAAGACAGAAGTTTACAAATATAGCTTGAAGGTTTTTGTCATAAATATATTAGAGTAGGCTTAGTGGATTCTTTTCAGATTCAAACACTGTTTTATAAATGTTCTTTAAGTGTAATATTTCTTCAAGTCGATCCATTGCCAGTCCTTTTTAAACTTTCTAACGAGAAATTTTACTTTCAGTTTCTAATTCATCATTTTCCATGTTCGTAAAGTTCAATACTGGTGCAAATAAGTCACGAATTGAACTAACTGCAGTGAATATTGTTTTTATATCGCCCATTATAAAGTATAACAGTGGGTACATGACTGAGGTTTTCAATTTATATTTTGATCTTTGTTTACTGATAAATCACTATTGGATTGATCCGTACTTTCCTTCCGGTTTTTGGGAGATTCAGGAGGAACTTTTATCAGTTCTTTTGAAACTAATATTGGTTCTTTAATTGTGCCGTCATGATTATCATACAACAACTGCAATTCAGTCAGCAAATCTTCCATTAAAGATATTTCAACATTGAGTGTGATTCCTTTGCTTTGAATAACAACATTTTCTGGTTAATACATGAAAGTACTTTGAACCGAAAATATGTCAACATTAAACCCCTTGTGGAATTGAAATATTTCTTAAGGCCTAATATGATGTTGTAGGCAGACAGAGTTAGGAAAAGAAGATGTCTTTTCTAAAAATATCCAACAATTTAAGTACTCTTGCGTACTTATCTATGCTTATCAAGTGCGTATCTATCGGTTTTACAGCTTGGACATCACTCCACCTTGTTTCAGAGAGGCTCTGTAAGTGATAAAGGAATGTGATTTTTCAAAACTTCCCAACATGCAGGGCTGCTAGAGAAAAATGAGTAAAGACTTGCAACATTTCCGAAAAATGTCATCACATCTGCATTGAGTTTTTCAGAGGACAAAAATAAAGTCACATCCAAAATTCTTTGTTAAACCGTCTTCCACTTTGTTGGCTCACACTGAGCTTGCTGTTGCAACTCCTTGTCGATTCCATGTCCTTTTAGAGAAATCTGCAAGGACTTACAAGCCAAATAGTTTGTGTTCATTTGAACTGTTTTCGTGTCTTGGAAGCAAGTTATAAATTTTTTCCAGGCTTGTACTTTGGGAGAAAATCCTTCTATTGCCAAACTACTGCTATTTCGAGGGCCTTTAGTTCCACTGAAAAGTAGTTTAGATGGCAGACAATGAAAACTGTCTTTTGTAGCACGTCATACTAACTATCTCGAAGGGAATTTCTGACTTGTTCGTTTGTCAACAGTTTTAGAGTAAAGCAAAGAATTTGGAAATTTTTTCCTAGTACAATCTGTAGTAAATGTCTTTGGCACACTTTCTACACCAATAAAACCAATATAGGGAGAAACAATATTTTGTCTCGTGTCATCTGATATTGCTGATGGCCAAGATCCCAGGCATATTTTACATTACACGAGACAGAAGACGATGCTGTCAGTTCAGCCTACCTTTCAGGAGAATAATGTGATGTGATGAATGAGGGCCCTTACTTTTATGTATCACAATTACCATAAAATTAAAATAAGATCACAATAAACAAATATTGCCTTGTGTTGTCTATCTGCACCACAAACAAAACAAACACTGCTGTCTGTCGTTGTGTCGTCTACTCCTACTTGTATGAGCAGTGTTGCCAACGTCCACCACGAAACTAATAAATTTACAACTCACAGCACAGACCAACTTTTAAAATACCGTGGGTCTTTTGTGCTTATACTAACCAATTTACTATATTGTTACGTAATGCGGAAAAGGTGTTACGTAATACGGAACGTTCTACAAGTTTCTCGAATATTCCAGCTGTAATGTGTGTGTGCGTACATAATGCTGCTACTTTGCGATAAAAGACAGTTACGCGTCAACTATCGGGTCTGTACCAGACCATACTGGTCAGCGCAGTGTGTTCAAGAACACTGTTTCTAGTGGATTCTCGAGAGCGCCTGTTTGTTTAACAAGTCATACAAAGTGACAGATTATTCTGGAAATCAGCGGGGTTTAAATACAGCCATTCAGCAACGGTCAAGTTAGTTGTTGTCGGGCGATTACTCTGTACGTTGAAGTGGTTATTAATGAAAAGTAATTATTGTGGCGAAGTGTTATGTGTTTTATAATCGTGCGGGACAATTGTAATACAATTGTGTTTTATATTAGTTGACATGTTATTGCGTGTGAACAATTTTTATTTGATTTGTTGTAAGAGACTATCTTGTTGATTACAAACTGTTTAATTGTGATAATTAAAGCTGGTGATTAGTGACTTAATTGGTGTCTTGTTTTCCACTGTACCGTACGACGATCAGTAGACCGTCGTAACAATATTTTTTGCTCTATCATTATTGACATTATTTATTTAGATTGTTCTATATATATATTGCAACGATACAAATTATTACTGCATAGATAGGTTAATTTGAAATTACTACAACAGAGTCTATATCTGGAGGTAAGAAAATTTTATTTATTAACACATTAAAATTGACTATTGTCTTATGGCTTTATAATATAAAATTGTTTATTAAAGAATTGTCTTTCAATAAATGAGTCTATTGGCTTGTTTTACATATAAGTTACTTGTGCGTAGAATTCCAAATGTTTGCGTAGACACCAGGCTCTCCGCTCGCTGCTCCGCTGCGCGTCGACCGAAGATCACCCCGTTGAATATCCACGTCTCGGCACACACCCACTGCGATATGGGACTGTTATTGTTTATAACTTAAGTAATCTCAATCTCAGGGATCAAAACTGGGTATAAATAGATGGTGTATTAGGCTTACACAATTCCGGCTTCTTCAAGTGTTCTCGCGTTAATACTCAGAATACCACGATAGTTATTCTGCCCCAACCCGGAAATCTTCCACTCTTCGCGAAAAATTACTAGAATATGATCCATTTAAAGTTATTTGAGTTCTATAATGTGGTAATGATTACGAAGAACTCGTATCGTCAACCCACTACAAAGTCTTCTGGAAATCGACTAGTCCTGACACGAAAATCTCGTGACAGCGAGTACGTCTTTCTTTGGCAAGACTTCGGAACTGACTGAACGATCCGTACGCACTAAGAGACCGTCTCAAATAATTTTTAGACCTTCTGATTGGTGGAAAATCTAGCAACGTCATAGATATTCTTAGTGATAGCCAGACATCAGATTAAAACTCTGTCCGATTCTGCAAAGGCCTGTCTAGATTTAATCTACAAATTTTATTACTTTCTAGGAGATAACGAAATAAAAGAAGAACTGATTTCATTAAAAAACCATACAAAAATTATAGTTGTGGAGAATTGAGTATATGGAAAATATAGCTTATAACCATGAGAATACCCTGTACAAGTTTCAAAATGAAATGTCAATTATCAACGAAGTTGTTAAATAAAATGTAAATCACACGCACTTACACACAATTATTTCGCTTGACATAAAAGAGTATACAATTATAACATACTTTACTTTAACATACTTTAACATACAAAGTATAAAATACTTTTTAAAACATAGCTTGGTTCAAAACTTATAACTACTTTACAAGGAAAAGAACAAAATCAATTTTTAACATGTTTATGGCCGTCAGAAAAAGTGTTACAGCATTAGTAGTCCAATTATATGAACTTACATCCTGTTCTGTTGCAATATATAGGCCTATTTAAAATA
This sequence comes from Magicicada septendecula, assembly GCA_034769895.1. Lineage (NCBI taxonomy): Eukaryota > Metazoa > Arthropoda > Insecta > Hemiptera > Cicadidae > Magicicada > Magicicada septendecula. The sequence continues at coordinate 83,740,639 of CM068370.1, forward strand.
AAATAGTAATAATCTCTAAATCAATTTTCGATCACAAAATCACTTACATCGGTCACATTTTAAAGTCACAGTCTATAAATGTTGTTGGCTTTGAATTTTTTTTCACTGGCCCGTACCCCTATGCCACGGCATACGCTCGTCCCCCTTGTGGGGTCCATGAGAATAACAAAAAAAAAACATACATTTACACAAATCGCGGTATGAAACTAGGTAATATTCAAAAGTATGATAGTGGCAAGTGAAGCAGACTAATACGAATGTAAATACATTGTGACTGGTTATGACACTTCGACACTACTGTACGCCTGACGTTAGCTAAAGCTACTAAGCGCTAGCTAAAGCTTTGTCAAGTGCGAGAAATTGAAAGAACAAATTCATTGAGTATATTTTCGTTGTTACTATTGTTTGTTCTTTCAGTGTTGAGAAAACTTTATGTATGGTTGGACATTTGTTTTCTGTTAAAAGTTAAACGATTTTGTCTTTGTTGACCTAGTATTACTACTAGTCTGAGAATCTGTAACACGCTTAAATTGAATGAGCATTTGTTTACGTAAACGATTGTGAAGTAACAAATGAACTGAAAGTCTTTCTTTATTCTTCTATTTATAAAAAAAAAGAAATAACACACACACACACACACACACACAAACAAACAAACAAACACAAATATGTGCATGTTTACGGAACTTTGTCTTATGATATTAGAACATTTTGCAAATGAAGTTTTAAATATTTAACTACACATACACACATACTCTGTCTGTCTCTCTCTCTCTTTCCTTTTCTGTGCGTAGTAAATTCGGATATTGGAACACGCACACATAAAATTTTAAAACAAACATGACTGTAATACTTACCTGTTTTTTTTTTTTTTTTTTTTAAGAGGGGAAATCCATTATGGACACCAATGCACCCGTGTGCAATGGCGTGTGGGACTCTCACCCACTAAAACCCCTCTCCTTCGCCACGCATTGGGCCCTACTGTTCATCATCGTCCTTACTCGACCTTTTCATCTCTTTCGTCTCTATACTACTTTTCCTGCTGCCTACTTTTCCCGTGACACATTGCTGTGTTACCTTGTTCCTAGCCCTTTACTTCTGCTTCTTTATTCCTATTGACAGTCGGTTGCCAGTTATTTTTAATTTGAATCATAAACTGTCATCATCATCTTCACTACAGGGATTAGGCCCTAGTTGACCTGTTCCGGAACCCATCTCCTCCTCGGTCTACCAACATCCCGCTTTCCACTCGGCTTGTACTTGAAAGCTGCCACTGGCAATCTGGTACCTGGCATTCGGGCCACATGTCCACACCGTCTCCTCCTATACTCCTTAATCGTCTCATTTAAAGACTGGATCTTTAAGTCTTGTCTAATGTCTATGTTTCTTCTCCTATCCAGAAGGGAGAATCCTTGGACACTTCTCAGAAATCTCATTTCGGCAGCCTGAATTTTCTTTTCTTCCCCTTTACCGAGGGTCCGTGCCTCACTTGCGTAAAGGAATGTCGGAACAGCTACTGTTTTATAAAATTTCATACGGGTTTCCTTCCGAGTTTTATTTCGTAAATTTATATGAATTGCCCCACAGTTGGATCTGAACTTACATAAACTGTCATAAACTGTCATTACATAATTATTTAGACTTTACCTTTGCCTCTTCCTTTATGGCCTTCATCTTCTTGGTTACTCTTTCTTGCTTCTAGCCTTTTCCTCAACATTTATTACTGGTCCACATCTCTTCAACACGACTCCCTCTATCATCTACTTTGTCTTATGCAAACTCCTTTACGAACTTCATCGCCAGTTTGGCAGTTGGTCCAATAAGCTCCACATTCTTCTATATGATAATCTTTAACTTAGTCACTTATACTATTTGTTTCCGTTTTTACTCTTAATTTCACTAACCGGAAGAAACTACTTGATCACTTCCTTAGCAATTTTTGTTATTTTTACCGTTTTCATTTCAAAATAAATTTACTTAGGGCCAACCATATTTTCAATGTTCAGAACTCTCTTACTCACCTATATTACTTAGCTATCCTGAGCTATTCTTACTTATGAGCAGATCACGTTAATATGCGATTCTGCCTTTCAATATACTTTGTAAAACTTAATTTAATTAATAGGTACTGCACAAATAACGAACAAGTTAGGGATATTCCTTTCTCGCGCTATCCCGTTTATGAATATAACAAGCAAAATAAACGTATTGAATATTATTTTGTTCATTACGATCAGTAAGTGATTATGATCGAAATGAACATAGTGAACATTTTAAACATAATGTAAATAATTACCACGATTAGTATTATAAACACAATTGCATAATACTTATAATACGAGTTTTAAAAATAACAGAAATACAGAAAACATATTTGTAAAAATGAACAAAATAAACGTATTGGAGAAAACAAACATAGGAAGTAAAATGTACATAATGAATATAACTAAAGTTATGAATACAACAAACATAATAACTATAGTGAATACAATAAATATAATAATTATAATTAACATAACGTGCCTACTGCTCATAATGTACAGAATGAATATTTTGAGCATGATAAACAGAAAAAAACATAATGAGAATAACGAACACAATAAACGTAATGAGAAAATTAGGTAATATATATTATTAAACATAAAAATATAATGAACGTAATGGAACAATGAACGTACAAAACATAATGATATTAATGAGCATAAAGTTCATAATAGACATAATATGATCATAATTTGTATACTGAACATAATGAACATAATACACATAATGACATAATAAATGTAATAAGCACTGTAAAAGTTATCGGGATTACGAAAATAGTAAACAAAATAAAGAGAACAACATAACAAGCAAAATAAACGTATTGAATATTATTTTGCTCACTAAGATCATTAAGTTATTTTGATCAAAATGAACATATTGCACATTTTAAACATAATGTACATAATTACCACGATTAACATTATAATCAAAATTACATAATAGGCTACTTATAATACGAGTCTTAAAATAATAGAAATTGCGAATATATTTTTAAAAATCAATAAAATAAACATATTAGAAAAAACAAACATAGTAAGTAAAATAAACATAATAAATAGACCCTATAACTAAAGTAATGAACACAACGAACATAATGACTATAGCGAATACAATAAGTATAATAATTATACTTAATATGCTTACTAGTGAACATAATGAACACATTGAATATTTTGAGGATTATAAACAAAAAAGTATTGAAAATAACGAATACAATAAACGTAATAAGAAAATAAGATATAATAAATTATTAAGTATAAACATCTAATGGATGTAATGGAACAATGAACATAAAAAAACATAATGAAATAAACGAGCATAATAGACATAATATGATCATAATTCGTACACTGAATACAATAAAATATAATACATATTACAATGACATAATAAATGTAATAAGTATTTGTAAATGTTATCGAAATTACGAAAACAGAAAATAAAATAAAGAGAACAATAGGCATATAACTAAAGTAACGAACATAACTAAAGTAATAGAAAATCAATGTAATAAAATATTGAATATAGAAAATGTGCTGGATACAATGAAATACTGAACATTTAAACATAATGAAAATACTAAATATGTTGTGTATAATAGACATAATGAAAATAATAAATAAAATAAACATAATAACCATAACAAACATAATCAATATAACAAGCACAACGCGTGTAATGACATGATAAATATAACACATATTTTTAAAATAATAGAAATACGAACATAATAAACAAAATAAATATATATGATCTTAACTAAAGAAATGAACACAAAATATTTTGAGCTTAACGAACAAAATAACCATAACAGAAAGAATAAATATAGTATTCAAACTAATTATTATGAAACATTGAGTAATAATATTAAAAACATTGAGTACAAGAAGTCTAATCGGTGAAACAATGGAGATTCCGAACATAATGAATGCAATGAGCATAATGTGCATAATAGACATAAAAAACATAAATATATAATAAACATAATTTAGGTTCTTTTAAACATTACGAGTATATTAATTGCGAATAGTAATTAACATAATTAGCGAAATTAACAGAATGCACAAGATAATCTTAAAAAACGTATTAAACTTGAAATGATAATTAGAAACGGGATAAATATAATGAAAATTGAATATAATAAGCATAATACAGGTATTTAAATCATAAATCTTATGAAAATGCTAATCATAATGAACATAATGAACATTTTCAGCATAAAAAACGTAATGAACAGAATAATCTTAATTGACGTAACATAAGTTGCAAGTAGTTGTTAATAATAATCTTAATTGATCATATATGGCATACGTTTAACATAGTAAACATAAGAAAATAAATACTCATAATGAAATTGCGAGAAATAATGGAAATGATAAACAAAATATTAAATTATACATAATAAACAAAATGACCATGATTAACACATTAAACACAATGAACATGAATAATAAAATGAAAGAAATCGAAACTATGAATATGATAGGCATAAAAAACAAAATAATACAGTAAACATATATAAAAAGTAATAAACAGAACATAAAACATATTAAATATAAATAATGAACACGATGTATGTATGATGTCTAATATCATAATGAACATCTGATTGTAATGAATTTAATGAAAGTAACCGAACGTTATAAACAGAATGAACATATAAAATGTTGATCATAATAAACATAAAGCATTAAATATAATAAACATAACAGGAATTATAAATATAACCAACATGATGAACACAATATACATAAAACATTATCATGAATCATTTTTTACTTATTTCAAATTAACAAGCACATAACATAAAAAATTACGAGAGTTAGGATAAGTTGTCATTACTCTACAAAAACATGTAAGCATTATTAAAAAATTACGTGTTAATTTCTGTTACCTAAAAAAACTTACTTACATAGACTGTCGTCTATGCAAGTTTACCTAATTACAGCAGTGCGGGTTGAGTGAGAGCCACTGGTTAAATTTTTCCTTTAGACAGTCTCCACCAACGTGCAATCTTCTGAGGCCGGTGTTCGCTAAAAATTATATTTATTACAAAAAATTAATTTCTTATTCACAAGTCGTGATATTTTTCACGTTTTAGGAAGCTGAGTATTAAAAATGTGATAAATAATAATTATTCGTCCCCATATAATGTTAGTTAAATATATCAGAAGGCTAAAGCGCATAATAGAGTACGGTAATTTAACAGAGTTAAAATTGATTATTATTTGCAATAATAAACATCAAATGTTGGTAACAGCATTGACGTATATTGGGATTTTAGATTACCCAATGGGTAGAGCATCGATTATCTGAAACTCTCGGGACGAGTGCCCGTTCGGATAATCGATATTTCGGATAATAGATAGTAAATTTAAAACATTATTTCTCTTTACAAAAGCAAAGATTTTTATTACAAAATCATTTCCAACATACTGTTATATAATTACAGCAACCTGTTTACTGTACTATAATGTACGAGTATTACTAAGGCTAATAATCATTGAATTAAGACTGAGTGTAATTAATAAAAACCAAAAGTTAATTTAAACAAAATTAGAGTGTAATGACAAACACTGTACTATAAAGTTAATTAAAAAACAGACATGCGGTGACAGAGACTTCCGTTGACACAGTTCGTTTATCAATTGTAAATGTGTTTATCGAAGTTTGTTGATGCAAGTGTGTTTATCGATCATTTGTTTATCGAATGTAAGGCTGTATAGCTACAGTGTTTATTTATTACTGAACAGTACTGTAATAATTTATAGTATACAATTTTTTATGTTCAATAAATATCCAATACGCCTACACATGCCCAATACATTATGTACATACACAGTTTTATTATTTTTATTATTATTATACATAATTGTACTTTTTATTAAATTAGGATAATAGATTGTTCGTATAATGGATGTCGGATAATCGATGCTCTACTGTATTTTCATTTTATAGATCTAATTGTGAACGCTTAAGGACGTATGGAAGTATCTTTGACATTTCTTTAAAGCTTTGGGAATCATACAAACACATTCGTATGGAAATGCAGTAAATTTATGGCAACAAAAGATTTTAAGAAAGAATTATATCAAAAAAGGAACAAAACAAAACTTACAGATTTGCCTCAACATCACATGAGTTGTAAATTAAGGGAATATTACCGCCAACCACGATCCTTGTTGCATACACCATCAACACTATTCAGTTTTGTTTCCTACAAAATACGCGCAGTTTAATCCTATTAAGGTTCAAATAATTGTATCTGTAAACTGTTATCATAAGTATACGTTATTATAATTTGACGTGAACCAGATTCTCCCGTAATAATACCGTCTGTCGTGTGTTATCAAATATTGTAAGGAAAAGGTTGGCCAAATGTTATGTATGGAGCGTTGCTTTATATGGTATAGAGACATGGACACTGAGGAAGGAGGATGAGAAGAGATTAGAAGCATTTGAGATGTGGGTTTGGGGAGCAATGGAAAAAGTAAGGTGGGTTGATAAAGTAAGGAATGATGAAGTTTTAAGAAGAATAGGGGAAGAGAGAAGAATCCGGAATAATCCTGAAGGTAATAGAAAATAGGAAAAGGAATTGGTTAGATCATTGTTTAAGAAGAGACTGCTTGCTTACAACTGCCATGGAGGGTGTCATAGAAGGAGAAAAAAGAAGAGGGCGTAGAAGAATGAAGTTAATAGATAGCATTAAAATCAGAGGGCCACGAAGAAACGAAAAGGCTGACATGCGACAGGACAGCTTGGAGAGCTTTTACCATTTGAAGACCTGCCTTAGGGCAGAACTCCAAATAAAATAAAAAAATGTTTGACTGCAAATTTACGATATCTAGATATATTTACCTAACAAGGAATTGGACGAGATGTATTTCTCGTTGGTGCGGCAAAATAATTGTAGTAAAACATATTTACTGCCATAGAAACGCTGTTTTATTGTTACGATTAAACAATGAATTTGTTTAAAAATTAATAATTTTGCTTCCCAAAGCATCAGTACAAAATTTATTTCTGCAATAAAACTTCAGGTGATGCTCGTAACTATATTAAGAAACGCGTATAAGGTTACTAATGTGTATAGCATACAAAATATTTTATTTTGAGATTTGTGTAATTTAAATACTCAATTAGGATAGAAGAGCTAAAATGGAGAATATACTTGACTAGTATACTTCCCCCGTGTTCAGTACACACAGTGTGTAACGCTGTATTGACGCTGGACTTTCTTTTGAATCTTCTATTGTGGTGTATTCATTGTTCATAACCTAAAGGTACCATACATACTCGTATGATTTATAATAAAGTTTTAATTACTCATATTCGATCGATTTCGAATACGACCATCGTCAGGACACATACACTGTGCACTCGTGGTCACTATATTGTAAAACAGTTACTATTTAATTAAGAAAGTTGTGTTAGTGGTTATAATCACAAACAGAATTATCACTGTTGCCCACCACTATAGAAAAATTATTCCGATTAGCGCTTTCAAGCCTCTCAGCTCATCGTCAGATCGGAAATCTGTTCATTATCAGCTGACGATGAACTGAGAGGCTTCAAAGCGCTAATCGGAATAATTTTTCTATAGCGGTGTGCAACAGTGATAATTCTATTTGTAGTTACTATTTACAAAAAACGAATTCGTAAACACTGATTATCGTGAAACGTACGTTTGTGTCCAAGAGTTTCTCGAGAACTGATTTTGTAGCGGAGTGTTTATGTTTACATTCATGACTGTATATTATATCAGCTGATTACTGATATGTCGATTTTCAATTTGCCGCAATAATTAAAATGTGATACGACTTTGTAAGTCCGTCATGATGTTTAATAGATTTCCGTGGCCCTCTTCTTTTACATGTTTGTATATTCCGTATTGTTCATATACATTGGATCTTATTTCATCATTGTATGTTTTGAATATCGTTAAATGTTACTGTATTGGACCATATTCACAAGACTGTTTGTTTTATGTGTTTGGACACTGTTGAGATCGGATTTGAATGTTGAGAATGTCTGGTGTGTTCTATATACCTGTGTTTAAAGGATTTTGATGTGAAACCTGTGTATTTTTTGTTGCACCGCACATTATACTCTGTCGAGTATGAAAATCAACATACAGTAATCAGCTGATATAATATATAGACTTGAATGTAAACATAAACACTCCGCAACAAAATCAGTTCTCGAGAAACTCTTGGACACAAACGTAAGTTTCACGATAATCAGTGTTTACGAATTCGTTTTTTTTTTTTTTGTAAATAGTAACTGTTTTACATTATAGTGACCGCGAGTGCACAGTGTATACGTATATATTGCCTGACGATGGTCTATGACCGAAATCAATCGTATGTGAGTAATTAAAACTTTATTATAAATCATATATATGGTATCTTTAGGTTATGAACAATAAATACACCACAATAGAAGATTGAGATTATAGGTAGCTTTGGTAAGCAATAAGTGTGTGTATATTATAAATACATCTCATTATCTTTAGGATTTTCTTTTGCTTACAACTGACGAAAATCAGGGACAAATTTTGTAATATTTTTACAAATATTTTTGAAAAAAAATATGTAAAACAAAATTTGTTAAATAACATAAGTATATATAACTCTGTGTATTGTGTTGTTGTTAGTTTCCTCAGTCCGTTGTATTTTCGGTGTTCCGCGTACGTCTGCGACCTTCCTCTCCATTTTGTCCTCCATTTAAGTGGAAACTTTCAATGATAAAATACAAATATTTAATAAAATTATATTATTTATTTAAATTGGTTTTTCTGCTATATAAAAATCTCTTCAAGATCCAGAGCCCTACAAGCCTACAGTATAACTTAGTTAAACTATGTTTACTTTAAGAGATTCACACGAAATTGGTTCAAATATTATTAACAAGCTCACGCACACTCACTTATACACATATACACATGCGCGCCCCAGCAAATCGATGTTTAATATTAAGTGGAGTCAGGGCTTGATTTTAGGGGGAACGCGCCGGAACGGCATTCCAGAACCTCTTGGGTCCAAAAATAAATTACCAAAAAAATATATTAAAAAAACGAATTATTACAAAAATTTACTACTACTTTTTAAATTGTGCCCCTAATCAGCCCCACTAGAAAACTAAACATTTGCCAAAATCAAACACCAGCACTAATCTTTATCTTAACTATTATCGTTCATTTTTTTTTATACGTTCTACCTAAAATTCTCTTGTAAGTAGAACGTATTTTTAAAAATTTCAACAAAGGCTCGCTCCATCAAAGTGCGTGGATTCATGGCTGATTTCTGGCCTTCATACAGCATTGGATACAAAGAGTAAGGAAAGGTGAAGAAACAAACAATATGACAACACAATTATTATGAAACTATGGAAACTTTTTTTAAATGTCCGAACCACCGAAACCATCACTTAGAGTTTGATTGAGGCTCCGGGGATGACGCCATCATGAGTGGTGACATGTTTTCGATTGTCGTGCGGCTAACCTGACGATGAAGCTCGTTAGGAGTATCAGTAAAATTTATTATCTTTTTAGATACAAGTTTATACCTATGTTACATATTTTATAAAGCTTGAAAAATGTAGACCTCCTTTGTAATAACCTGATGTAAACTTATACGCTATAAGTATATTTTTGTGTCTGGAAAAGATTTGAATTGCTGCGTTCGGGAACCTATCACTTTAGAAATCAACCACTGAGTGCAGTGTAGTTCCTCGTTAAAATTATATCATACTGTCAAATCGTCGTAGTTCGGGATGTCGTTTCACACGAAAACAACACTTACCGCTCAGAGCACTGACATCACTGTGTGCAAAACATTGCGTTTATGCACTGGTCCCAAAGTGTGGCTTGCGGAAAATATTTGATAGGTCGCAAGCAATGCCTATATTATCAGCAAACACTTCCAATATTCTGAAGTACAATTTTTTATGACAGAACATAATATACAACAACAACAACAACAACACGAAAACTTACAAGATAAATCCAACAAAAATTCAAATTTGATGCATCGAAAGTTATAATACAACAAATATAATCTTAAGATATGGCTGAAACAAATTTTAGGTTGTAGTAACTAAACTTGAAATAAAATGTCTAGATTTACTAACACTTTTTTTTTTCAAATTAATAATACAACAGAAACTATGGGGAATCTGATCAATTCCATATGAGTCAAAATTTACTTTGCCTAAAATTAACATATTTTGTTAACTTATTTTTCTTTTGCACAAGAAACCCAATAAGCTTGGATAATAATACATTAAATTAAATTCTTATTAATTTAATATATTAACTGAAGCATCTCTTCTTTCTGTGAATCAGTTTTCTCAAAGCATTTCACAGCTACTGATTGGGCTGGTTCCATGCCATTGAAGTTTCGGAAACCCCATTATAGACGCAGTCAGAACAGAGGTGTGAAGCCAACAGTTTGTACGAAGCGGTTTTAAAATGCCAGTGATTAACAGATTTTCAAAAGAAAACAACAGTACCCGTGCGCATACAGTTTACAATGGTTAACTCAGCGTGCATAATTCCATTTCTTCACGGCACATTTTTCTTTTAATTATAAAGAACAAATTATTTATTCCGTCCTTTGAGTTTTTATTATAATGAGACGTAGAAGAAGAAGAGGACTTGAGAAAAGAAAAGAATTTTTGTAAGGAATACGTAGGCCTACTACGTATACCATGATTGGAATATGAAATGCCGGAAACAACATATAGTAGGGCCGGTTGAAATGTGTTGAAAGTTGTCAAGGTTGAGACAAGCCAGCGGCCGGTCTCTCACACAGGTGAGATAATTTATGTGTTACAGGTCAAAGGGAGCCGCACACAGGCTTAGGGACGTCGGCATGGGTGGCTTCGGGTAGGCCTGCCAGAGACATTCCGTGCTACACTTGACACTCGCACTCGCACTCGTCAATACAGCTCTCATCTCGTCTATAACCTCTTTCTTTTATTGTTATTATTATTATTATTTTGTTTTATAGAGTTAATTTTTTTTTTAATGAATCAATTGCCTTTTGAGAAACAACGCAGGGATTTTTAGTATTACAATAACAAAAATAAACGATATTAACTGATGACTCGTTGGGCACTTGGTGAAACATATTAATACAAAGGTTTTAAAAAAATGTATAAACACTTGGTACGTTTCACAGTTTTTTTTTTGTAATTTATTTTTGGTAAACTATACAAAACAGGAGTTTTCGGGTTCATCATAGTTAGCATGAAACTTTTTGTGTCTGAAAATATATTAGGGTAATTTTTAATAAGTGATTTTATCTGTTTTTGAAACTTATTAGTGGGATCATTTGATGACTTGAAATTGTCATTCGTACCAAGGCTGTGAAACGTATAAAAACTGTGAACCGTACCAAGTGTTTATATATTTTTAAAAAACCTTTGTAACAAAAATAAAGTTTAGAACTTTATAAACGTAAGGAAAAGTGACAACATTTCTGTAAGAAATGACATCCTTCAGCGAATTACGGTTGGGTAATTTTTTTATTAATTTTTTTTTGTAATGATTTTAATATTCACACTACTCAATTACTCGAATTCCGTTAGGAAAACGTATTTAAACAATAATTAAATATTACATATTATTGCTAAAAACAATCACGTTAGTACAGTGATAAATGATTTTGTTACGTTAATGATAAATATACGTTTATTTGAGTATGTATTTGTGTGTTTGTATGTGTGTAGAAAATTTTATATCTGTTTTTACGTCTAATAAATAGGTTATAAGAATGAGTTACACCACCTTTTGAGGTGTTTTTCATCCATCATTTCTATATAAATAACTCGATGAATGTCTTGCAGTATTCTTATATAATATTATAAAATATAATTGCAGAAGTCTACAAGTAATTTTAATGTATTTTTATCGTTTCAAATAAAAATAAAATTTAAACGATAAAAATACATTGTAACTAGGCCTACTTGCAGAAGTAATTATATTTGATAATATATTTAATATTTATAATGACTTTGCCCCAAGATGTTTTTTCCTTATTTGGAACATGTTTCGGGACGCTTTGTGTTCCCATCCTCAGCCTTTCTAATTTTGAATCTTGTGGAGTACCTGTGTGCTGGTTGGCTGTTGTTAAGGCTTCCCTTTGGTTTTTGGTTTTTTAAATTGTTATCATTCTGTGTGATTGTGGTGTATATATTAGTATTTTGTGTATTTTCGATGTTGAGTGCTTTGAAAATTGTATCATGTTTTGTATTGATTTGTATTTGTTCAGGTATTAGTTTGTTTTTTGTTTGTTTTTTGTTTGTATATTTGTAAATTTTTTCCAAATGTTCATTGTAGTGCCTTTGTGCCAAACTAACGCCTGAAGAAATACAAATCAATACAAAACACGATACAATTTTCAAAACACTGAACATCAAAAATACACAAAATACTAATATATACACTACAATCACACACAATAATACCAGTTTAAAATACCAAAAACCAATTTGAACCCATAACAACAGCCATCCAGCATAGAGGTACTCCAGAAGATTCAAAATTAGAAACGCTGATGATGGGAAAACTAAGGATCCCGAAACATATTTCAAATAAGGGAAAAATAACATCTTGAGGTAAATTAAATATACATTTTAAATAGCCTATATTATATGCATCAAGAAATAGACTGCAGCAAAAAGTGTTTTAATTTGATAATATATATAGTATTACACAAAATTATTTGTAGCTTACAAACAAAGAAGCAAAATGATAAGTAAATTTTATAATTAGTAAAGAGCGTGTAAAATAAAAACGTCTGTCTTGTTAGATTAAATACGTATTGTTCATGGTGTTTGTATTTTTCCATATATCTGTAATTAACTTGTACTCAATATCACGTACTAACAGAAAATGGAATACGCAGGAGATACCTACGGAGATTGTTTCCACTGGTATTGGAGGATGGTTTAAAGGATGAACTAAGAATGAGAGAAAGGATGAACTAAAGTATATGGTTTTGATTGATAAGCCGTATGTTTTACAAACAGTTGTCCCGTGGCATTGTCTTACTTTTGAATAGGTTTGTCAGTTTTCTTTATAGTGATGTTTGTAAATGTAAGTAACAACGCAAAAAAAAAAACGGTAACATTCACTTTCACAAACAACACTGTGCGAAAAATTACGAATCTATTAAAAAACAGATATCAAAATAGCATACAGAACAAATAACAACAATATACAAAAACAATTTACAATAACATGGCCGTAAAATAACAATAATACAATTTAAAAATATCGGTATGGAGAACCATACATGACTTCCATGTTCTAAGATTTATATTTTAAATCATTTTCGAAATGAAAAATTTCCATAGAAACTACTTCTTTCGTCAGACTTAACCACAGTACTGTGGTCACTAACGTATACCACCTCACGTTAGCGCACTCGATTTTCACTGACGATGGCAATCGATGGCACTGCCGAAACGTCTGGTTTTGCAGAAAACATTGGACCACGGCCAAACAGCCCAGGAAGGAATTTTAACAACACACTACTTCTTTGTTGCCGATAAAATAGTACACATATAAAAAAGTATCCCCTCTCCCTTCAACTATAATTTTCATTTATAGAAAATTACCCCCTTCCCCTTCAACTACCCTTTTAATATTTCATCTACCTTTCTACAGTGGATTATTATGAACTTCTTTTCAGGATACTTTATTTATCAAAATTAAGTACTTTACTCTTGTTGAAACATAAAACGTTGCAGGTAAAATACCCCTTCCCCTTAACCGATCTTCACCAAAATCAATAGGCCTTGAGTCCTCTACAACTCGGACGCAATTTGCAAAAAATTATTTGATTCTGTTTGAATTTGCGGCAGTTATCGTTCGCCATAGAAAAACCTCTACACACAAACACACATACACACACCCAGATTAATTTTCTAAACACTCTCAATAAACGATATTTATACAATTTATATTTTTATAAATTTAACTACTAGATACAATTACTTTATTCATTATTAAATTAATATTTTATAATATATAATACATAATACATAATATATACAGTAATATAGAATATTGTATTAAATTAATATTATATTGATTGTAACGATCAAAAAATCAAGATGTGTTATTAACTTCAGACATGATTCAAGCATCATGTAATATTTTTATTCGGTTTCAAATATCTCGTTATACATATTCTGTTATACTATTGTATTATTGTACACATATGATTTCAATTGTATTTATATATTTTATATATCGATTTGTCGTTAATGTATTTCTTACTCTCTGATAATGCAGAACTATTCAGCAAACAATAGACAGTTACCTTAAAGCCGGTCACGCACTAACCATCGCCGCTGTCCAGCATGCCAGACGTCGGTAATGGATGTGCGCACCATACTGTCGTGCAACTCGTCTAGCGTGCCAGACGTTCTCGTTGATAGGATACGTCCCACAGACATCTATTTAATTTATATTTTTCGATAAATTTTGATGTTATTTCACGGCCCATTATGAATTGTAATTAAAACAAATTAATAATAACAATATTAAAAATAATAACTGTTATTGATATTTGAATGTATTATGTAAAAGAAGAATAAACTAAACTAAATAGTAAACTGAAATTTTTTCTGAATCATTACTTATTAAATATAAACTAAAGAATTAATGTAAGTAAAATTAAACAGTAAATATTTATTAAATGAATGTGCTCTAAAATCGTGTTCTGTACTTGCACGAAAATGACGATTTGATAGACAGCAAGCGTACGCATGATCAAACATGGACGCTGCACGACTCCTTGACATCTGTCAACACTACACACGATCCATCCGCACGTCGTGCGACTTGAGCTGATTGTCTTGCTGGACTTATTTTTTGTCGTGCATATCCTTCAAAAAATACACGACGTGCGGATGGATGTCAAAGCTACGCACTGTCGTTTTTGACTTGCTGTCCGTCATGATGTCTAGCGGGGATGGTTAGTGCATAGCCGGTTTAAAGCGTGAACATTCTGCTGCTACTTATTATTTTCTTTCAAAAATAAACAACAAAATATGCTCAATACAAATAGGTTTTATTTTTTATAGCATGAACAAAATGAATTTTCTATTGATTTTATAATACAAAATATTGTAACAAACTTATTTTCTGCTATTTGAAACAAAAGGTTATAACTGTTTTTGTTTTAAATGTAAATAATTATTTAATTTTCAATTTAAAATCCAGCAGCCATGTTTTCCGCTGTTCTCCTTAGCAAGCACACTCTCTTCTGTGGTCTGGCCTATTACTTCTGTCTTGTTAGTTCAACGTTTTAAATGAAATTTCAAATATTACAATTTCTTTACAGTAAACAGTTTCATAGAGTACTATTTTAATACAACACTTTTTTGTAGTACAACAGTATTTTATGATTGAATAGTTTATTGTTTCACTTAAGTTCGTGTTTAAAATGTGTAAAGTGCAATTTTGAGGTTATCAATTTGTAGCTGAAGAATAATTCCTTGGACTTTAACGAGATACCATACCAGTCGCATCCAAGCGGCTGAAACGAGATTTCTCATTCACGTGGCAGGGTATACTCTCCATGATCAAAATAAACACAGATATACGGCAGGAACTGAATATTAGGAGTATACTCGAGAGGATAGCCCAGTATCGGCTGAAATGGTGGGAACATCTTTGGCGAATGGATGACTGCCGCATCCCCAAACAACTCTGGAACTATAACCCGAGGGGACGGAGAGGTGTGGGAGGTCCGAGGAAGGGCTGGAGTGACCAGCTCTAATCTTTGCTTATTTGAGACCGGAACAAACCATCCTTGGTTTAATCCGTGAAGATAATGATGATGATGATGAAGAATAATATAAAATAAAAACTGAACAATTAAGAATTAATCATTTGAAAATAAAATCAAATATAAATAAAAACTGAACAATTAAGAATTAATAAAAATGAACAACACATAAATAATAACAACAACAAAAAATGGACCACATTCACATACATAAATAATAAAATGACAAAACTAACAATACTATTTAAAAGCACAGATATAAAAATAGCATACAAAACTAATAAAAATAATTTACAAAAACTAAATAGCTTACACAACAAAGATAATACAACAACTAATGGTATATACAAAATTGAATGCCAAGATTGCAATAAATGTTACATAGGACAAACAAAAAAACAGCTGAAAAAACGTTATTTTGAACACCTAAACGCATACAAAAACCAGAAATATATAAATCCAATTTAGCCACACATGCAATAAACACAGGACACGAATTCCCATACATAACCAATGTATCACTAATAAAACATATACCACACAAAGGCACCATAATGAACATTTGGGAAAATTTACAAATATACAAACATAAAACACAAACAAACTGTGACGATTTAAATTGTAACAATAATCGTAAAATAAAAAAAAAATTAAAAATTAAGTTTGCGAGCGATTAAGCCACTTTAAATCTCACTATAATGCCTAAAACCCCTGTATGTACTCAGTATGAGAGGATGAAGTAAGTAAGAAGTACGAAGATACTTTAATAAAAAACATATTGTAAATAGTTATGATTGTCGTATTTAACCCTTTGCTTGTTGTCAGGCGCTGACCTGTTAATTCCGGACTCGACATGTTTTCCGAGTCTTCTGTAATTTAGAATAAGATAAAAAAACCTAATATTAATAATTAAAAAATCTGAAGACACAGATAGTCGCTAAAACAACTTATTTAAATTATGTATATTTATTTAGGTATAGTTTGTGTAAATAAAAATGTTAACTTAAAGAGAGATAGGGACTATATTCTCGCGCAATAGTGCCCCTACTCCTCCCTTGTTATGTACCAGTCGAAGCGAGCAGAAAACTCTCTCTCGCTATGTTGACTTCATGCAGTGCAGACGTGCGAGCAAACGCTCTGACACAATGTTGCGAATTCTTTTGTTTTACTTAAATATTGTATACGAGAAATTACTGCTAAAAGTATGTGTTATGCATTAATTAGTACAGTTATGTGAAAACAAGAGACATAACGTATAACACGAAATATAAAAATGGTGTAAAAACAAGATGACTGCTAACTTCAAGAACTAACTACTCTTTCAACATCATTCCTGGAGATGTGAACTACCAGAACTTATAAACACTCGTAGACCCGACAGAATATGCAGATCAGGACATCCGAGAATCTACATGTACCTGCATCGTAGAAGGTTCAATCTACTCTGCGGACTTTTGACCCATTATTGACGAAGACCAGACCGAGATGATGACGGCGCATTCAAGGATTCCCAAGACGGACACCCCAGGACGAGGTTTCTACTTTCCATTCTAAAGGTGACTCGATAGCCTGTCTATCGAGGGTTACTAATATTTGTTACACAACACACGTTAAAAGAGACTTTTCAGAGACTATTAATTTTGTAAACATTAAAAGAGTAAATCTAAGAGTTTTAATGTAACTACTCAAATATCATACGTTGTAACGGTTTATATGTTAATGTATCGTAGTAAAATTCCAAGTAATAATACCATTCTTCAAATTGTTATAAAAAAAAGAAGTCTTGCAAGCTAATATCATGAATTGAGTATAACTAAAAGACTTAACTACTAACTACAGAAAGTTAACCCGGATCCGAGGTGTAGCTAAATAGAATCAATTTTGATCCCAAATTTTAAAGAAAGCTTTAAAACAATTTAATTTAATTAGTGATGTCATGGGATCTGTCAGTAAATGTTTTTAAATGTTAAATAAAGAGAAGTCATCGTGTTACACACATATAATGAGTGCGTAAATCAATAAAATACCTTCCCTCGTTTCCTTACACAGTTATAAAATAATTTGTTAAGTGAATTAATTGTGGATACTTTTCGTTACAACGTAGGCAGCCCATATAATTGACAGAGCTCAGTTAAGATGGGTTCCCTGGATTTGTAACGCGGCGAAACGTTACAAAACTAATACCAGAACAAATACAAATCAATACAAAACATGACACAATATTCAAAGCACTCAACATCGAAAATACACAAAATACAAAAACATATACCACAATCACACTCAATAATACAACTTTAAAATACCAAAGACCAACTTCCTTAATAGCATCCAGCAGCCAACATACAAATACTTCACCAGAAACAAGATCGCGAAGGTTGAAGATGATAGAACAGGAACTCTCGAAACATGTTCTATATAGAAAAATAACATCTTGAGGTAAATTTAATTATAAATATTAAATGTATTATATACATCAAGAAACGGACTGTAGCAGAAAGTGAATGAATAATAAAACCATACAAGGTAAACAAGCCTACAGTGAAAGGGAAAAAAACGAAAAGTGAGGTTTTCAAACAAAAGTGTATTGTGAAAAAATAGTGAAGTGAACATCAATATTAAGTGAAATCAACAACCAAATAACAGAAAATAAACATAAAACAAATTATGTCTCACATAAATATACATTAACATGTACACAAACAACTTAACCACAACTCCATATAACCACATTACCAAATTATTAAACAAATTTCAAACACGAAAAAACAACTAATGAACCCAAACATGAATATATACCTCAATAGACAATGCCAAAAACATAAATTAACACCTAAATACATCAACATAAACACAAACAACAAAAATATGACTGCACAAAAAACAATAATACAAGCACAAAGATTATGGATACAATACGAAATTAATCGATTATACGGTAAGAAAAATAGCATAACACTAGACATATACAAACTACACTTAGAGCTAACAAGTTTATTACATCCAATCAATTGGAATAATAAATACAATAACATAGAAAATAAAATAAGATTTGAAAAAACAAAAGACTTCTACAATCAACAAAAAAATCAACACATTAAACAACAAAACAAAAATCAAGAACAATAAAAACAAAACTAAACACACATTTTACCCTCGAACCATTAACCTTAGCAATACAGAATTTAACAAAAAAGAAAGAGAATATTTAAAAAATATGTCAAAAACTAGCATAACACAAAATGCAAACAAAAATCTAGAAAATTTAATAGTAGAAACAGAATTTGCCATTAACCTAATAAAAGACAATACACAAGAAGAAAAAAGAACAGAAGAAACACACATAATTAAAAAAATAATCACTAGCGAAATGAAAAACAAAGATAAACAAAAGAAAGACAATAAACAATGAAAGAAATTAAAAATAAAGTAAAGAACAATAATTTAATAATAACTAAAGCAGACAAAAGTCAAGCAACAGTAATCATTGATAAAGCAGACTACATTAAAAAAACCGAAGACTTCATCAACAATAATAATTGCATACAACTAAACAAAAACGCCAACAGAAAACTATCTTAAACAAACAATAAAACTAATAAAAACAACTAAAATAATTTTCAACATGAAAAACACAGACATATATATAAATAATAATCCAGAACCACCCAAAATGAATAGCCTAATAAAAATACACAAATTAAACAACCCAATAGTCCATTAATCAACTTCAAAAAAGCTCCTACATACAAAATAGCAAAAATAGTAGCACAAAAACTAAAAAATAACCATCTAACAAATAACCATCATAACATAAAAAATACATACGAATTAATAGACAAACTAAAAGTAATAAATATAAATGAAAATACATTTTTCACATCATATGACATCACAAACATGTACACCAACATCCCAGTAGAAGAAACAATAGACATAATAATAAACAAACTTAAAGAACAAAATGAAAACAAACAATATATAACCGAAATAAAAAATAGCCTCCAACTAATACTAAAACAAAATTACTTTGAATTTAATAGCAAAATTTATAAACAGCAAGAAGGTTTAGCAATGGGATCACCATTATCAAGCATAATAGCAGAAATATTCCTACAACACATAGACACAAAAATACAAAATATTATAAAATCACATGACCCAAATGGCATGTGGATAAGATATGTAGACGATGGGCTATATGTATCAAATAACAAATGCAGTGACATACTGAAACAAATCAATAACATACATCCTAAAATACAATTCACAGAAGAAAAAGAAAAACATAACAAAATCAACTATTTAGACATAACCATCACAAGATACAACAACCACATACAATATGCAATATATAGAAAACCAACTTCCACTAACATCATTATACCTAACCATTCCGACCACCCACCACAACATAAAAAGGCAGCATTCTATTCGCTATTTAACAGAATGTACAAAATTCCCCTAAACAAACAAGAAACTGACAAAGAAACAAATATAATATACCAAATTGGTTATGAAAATGGATACAATAAAAATACTGTGAACAAAATAGAAAAAAAAATCAAATATAAAATAAAAACTGAACAATTAAGAATTAATAATAATGAACAACACATAAATAATAACAACAACAACAAAAAAGGGCCACATTCACATACATAAATAATAAAATGACAAAACTAACAAAACTATTTAAAAACACAGATATAAAAATAGCATACAAAATTAATAAAAATAAATTACAAATTCTAAATAGCTCACACAACAAAGATAATACAACAACTAACGGTATATACAAAATTGAATGCCAAGATTGCAATAAATGTTATATAGGACAAACAAAAAAACAGCTGAAAAAACGTTATTTTGAACACCTAAACGCATACAAAAAACCAGAAATATATAAATCCAATTTAGCCACACATGCAATAAACACAGGACACGAATTCCCAGACATAACCAATGTATCACTAATAAAACATATACCACACAAAGGCATCATAATGAACATTTGGGAAAATTTACAAATATACAAACATAAAACACAAAACAAACTAATACCAGAACAAATACAAATCAATACAAAACATGACACAATATTCAAAGCACTCAACATCGAAAATACACAAAATACAAAAACATATACCACAATCACACTCAATAATACAACTTTAAAATACCAAAGACCAACTAACTACCTTAATAGCATCCAGCAGCCAACACACAAATACTTCACCAGAAACAAGATCGCGAAGGCTGAAGATGAGAGAACAGGAACTCTCGAAACATGTTCCAAATAGAAAAATAACATCTTGAGGTAAATTTAATTATAAATATTAAATGTAATATATATATATATATATATATTGCAATGTGACAGACGGTCACACCATATGTGATTATGTAAAGCATAATTATGACCAGCTGTAGTGGTTGTCCGGGACAATTGGGGTGAGATTGAAAGTAAAAATATTGCTAAAAATTAAGAATAATAGTATAAATTAGTAATAAGACGATATAAAGACTATGAAGCTATAGTTTAGTGTTTGAGGAAGTGTTGTGCGCGTATAAAAAGGTTATTTTAATCTATTCAAATGTAGTGGAAAAGTGTGTTCTAGAAAAATCGAGAAAACGGAAATACAATTTGCAACACGTGTCGTGTCCATATTGTCCTTACGTATAGCATAGTATGTATAGGAATTACGTCTGTGCGCAGGTAGTCTGTGACGTCACCCTGTATCGCTGCTGGTTCAGTGTAGAAGAGTTTTCAGGCAGTCTTCATGTAGTACTTATCGAGAGCTGTTGCTGTGTAGTCATCGTTCAGTCCAACATCCATTCCAGCCAGTCCTTGGGGCCCGTAGAGTCGAGGTAGCAGCGAGTTTCGGCAGGGAGTAACCACGGTGTACGAGATCTTCTACTACCGTTCCTGAACTTCGTTTGCTGATCGTGGCGGCTGAGACGGAGACCTAGACGCGGGGCAATTCCTGGAGGCGGTGGCTGGAACGTGGAACACGGACGACGGATCGCTGGAGACCGGGACCGAGATCTTCGACCGGGACGACAACGAAGACGAGATTTCAGGAAAGCAAAATTTAAAACTAAATTTGATTTTCAATAATATAAATCCTTCAAAAGAAAAAAAGAAACTTGTTGAACTTTGCAAATTATATCATTGTGTTAAATAAAAGAAAACATTTATTTCAATTATAATTTTGAAAGATTTTGAACATTTAAAGTTGTATCATTGCTTGAAATAACAAGAAAACATTTTAATACAAATTAGTGTAAAAAAAAGAGACAATAAATGTATGTAAATCACTAATGGAGCATTCTTTTTCTGCAAGTCTGGTCTGCTAACTACCTGTTACCTTGCAATATATATATATGCTTAGAATATGTTAGTGTATAAATTATATATTTATAGACGTATGTGTTATATTTTTTATATATGTTAGAGTATATATATTTATATATAAATTATGTAACTAATAAACATATAACTTATCTTAGATCTATAATTTATTATTTAATGTAATATTTAGCCCTATAATAATTAATTTAATATAATTTATCTTATTTAAGTTTATTATATATCATAAAGTTATAGGCTATGTATACATACATATATATATTGTGTGTGTGTGTGTGTGTGTGTGTGTGTGTGTGTGTGTGTGTGTGTGTGTGTGTGTGTGTGTGTGTGTGTGTGTGTGTGTGTGTGTGTGTGTGTGTGTGTGTGTGTGTGTGTGTGTGTGTGTGTGTGTGTGTGTTAATTACAGTGTAGGAAACATGTATAGAGAATGTTACATGAAAAAAACATGTTGGGAATGTCATTAACCGGCTGGGTCCGGCCTTCGTTCTACGGCGAGCCGGTGATGAACGCTTCAGATAACTAATTGTGGGTTAAAAGTCAGTAGCTCAATTTCTTTTCTAATTAATACTACGCCGTCCGCAACATTTATTTGAATGTTAATTGATTAGTTCAAACAAGGTTCAAACCGAGATAAGCATCCGATTGCTTGTACCAGCGCGCGCACGTGCACACTGGCCTGTGTTAAACAAAACCTTTAAGGGACAGGCTATTTGAAAACTTTTTTGCCATAAATTGACTACACAAGTATTCAAAGCTTTTCTCATCATGATAAAGGAAAAGTGTATGGTTCATCCTATTTAAGATTTAGGGAGATTCTTTTTACATATTTTACAATACGATAGGTCTACTATGCCGTTTGAATACGATTCTTAAAAGAGAATGATATCGATGAATAAGTAAAATAATTTATTAAATTTTTTAAATTAAACTTGTAATGTATTTCATTTACAAATATTTTAACTTCAATTTATTTAAATGTTTAAAAAACGTTAATTAATTAGAAAGGTTGAAAAGTAAAACCTATTGTAATCATACTAATTGTAACAACATTTTCTAAAAATACTTTATTCTAGCAACTGAATTACTTTAATTTAGTTTGTTAACATAGAGGCCTAGGTTTACATAGTGGATAATCATATACACTAAACTAAATAAACAGATAATTAAAACGTATGTGTATATGACGTATAACTGCAGGCTGATTCTTAATAGGCTTAACAGTAACTGTACTGGTGAATTAATTTCATATGTTAAATGCTTGTGTGTTCAAAAATAATGTTTTGGTTTTTTGATCAGTTTAATTATTAGAGTATATTAGAATACAATGATCTACTATATATCGCGTATCCTTGCCATGTTAAAACAAATGAGCAATAACATAACACACATACGAGTATAAACGTGCTAACAAACGCAATATGATGTGTATTAGTCTTTGTACTGATTCTGAAGACGATAATAATTTTTGTCGAAACGTTGACACGGGCACTTTAGATGGTGTCCAGTAACAATCCAAAGCAGATTGTGTCCAAAGCAGTGATAATTGTGTTTTGACCGAATCTACTAATACTTTCGTCGAAGTTTTATAAAATTTTCATGTTTTATACACCCTTCAGTTTATAATTTTTGAACAGACGTCTTTTAAATATAACAAATAAGCTGACGCTTTCGACTACTAAAATTTGGTTTCTCGCCAAAGTTTGCACGTGGTAGCTTCACAGTGGGCTATATACAGACATAGGCTACATCACAGACACAGCGGGCCATGAATTTATTATAGATTTAAAAACGACATGTAGAAGTAACTATGAGAACGTGCTAACTTTGGGAAGTACTTCAGTCTCCCAACTAAAGTGACTAAAGGTTAGAGACATGAACGTTGTGTTTGTCCTGTCTCAATTCTGTACTTGCTAGATCGTTAAAATCAACATCAGAATCATAAAATTAAAAGAGTAGTAGTTATCATTCTTACCCAAGTCTCGCGGATACCTTTTATATACTTCTCTCGGATGAAAAGTATATAGCCTTAATAAACCGATTTTCCTTTTTCTTCTTAGTCTTATGGGACATTTTTCTCATCGGGCTCTAACCTGAAGATGCCTGTTGCGGGAGACGCAACACGGGATACTGTTTCTAACACTCTATCACGGTCGGCAAGGCCGGGAGTTTTAGATAATAACGTCAATGAAATTACGTGAACAGTAACTGGTTTGATGCAGGAAAAATACACTAAAACTCGCTGTTGATCAGGCCGTCTCTACGAAGAC
Organism: Magicicada septendecula; assembly: GCA_034769895.1. Classification (NCBI taxonomy): domain Eukaryota; kingdom Metazoa; phylum Arthropoda; class Insecta; order Hemiptera; family Cicadidae; genus Magicicada; species Magicicada septendecula. Next base: position 83,765,127 of record CM068370.1, read on the forward strand.
TAAGAAGATGTAAACACACGGTCAGAAGGTTGGAACATTAATATGACAACTGGGGATCTTTATCAAAATAAGAATAACAAAATATCTATCAGTAGAAACAAAAGAGAGAAAAATGAAGAAAAGTATCCTGTAGAATAATAGGGGGGATGTAACGAATGGGATAGTTGTCGACCATCAAAGGAAAGATGAAAGAGAAATAAGATAAACGATAATAACAGCAAGAAAGCTACCTGCTGTTTCAACGGAACACAGTGAAACTTGGTTAATTTGAACTTGGACAATTCGATCATTTAGTTGGTCCCTTTCAATTCTGTTACTCCAGTAACGTATAAGAAACCCTCCTTTACATATTCATCATTTTTTTGGTGAATAAAAGTCTATGATCTATTTATTCTACTTCTTCTATGTCTTCAGTAGTACTATACCGTAATTCAGTTCTCGTGACCCTTTCTACTGCCTATTTTTATTAAAATAGGCCTACATCTACTTGACGGAGTTCTTAAGTTCTTAAAATTTTGACTCCCTAGGCAGAGAATTTCCTGTTGTCAATCTTTCCTGTTACACGAACTTACAAACATGCGTGCGATGGTAGGAACAAAATTCCTACTCGGTCCCACTCTCTCCAATTTGCACAATTGCCTTATACACTTTGCCTTATACTTGACATTGCCTTACAGACGGGATGCCGCTAAGTGAGACTGAAAGCAGGCCTATTTCCACCTCCAATGTTTTGTTTTACCTAAACATTTCATTTCAATCAGAAATTTCCAACCCTCATCATTAATTTGCACTTTTTAGTGAAGCTTTACTAAATACAAAGTCTTTTGCATATTTATTCAGACACCAGCCTGTATATTCTCTTGGTTAAGTTCATTAACTATTTTCTTCACCTCGACAAAACTGTTACTAAATTTGAAATTACGATACACTTTGTCGGTAACGATGCATTTCTCTACTTTTCCAATTTTAATTTTACCTGCTAAAAAAAGTGAAAACAGCTTCCCTATATTTTTGTTTCTATTGATACGTATTTTATTTGATATCATATGCAGTTTGTTCCAATCTGCTGAACTCTGTTTTAAATTTACGTCTTGGTATCCGATGTAATAATAAGAAAGTCTTACGTCTCTATATAAATAATTTTTAAAGTTTGAAATTAAGGTTTCTCTTAAAAGATTTTGAAATAAAAAGGTTTTCATTCACTACCTGATTTTTATTCATTTGTCTATGGTGTAAAAACTCTTGATGGCCCGCGAGTTTGAGACTACTATCCTGTATTAATATGGAAAAATTATAATATCTACACGTGCTAGATTAGAGTCACTTCAATTTTTCTTATTTTAACTAGTTCACGGTGTCTGGCGGTACACCAATCATTTATAAACAACAAAAATAGCATATCCTATTACCATTTCAAATTAACAAGCTGAAAAAGAAGAAGAAGAAGAAGAAGAAAGGAAAAAAATAGAAGAGGAAAAACCGTCGATTAATTATTATTACGACTTTTTAAATTATCGGAGAAGGAGAAGAAGAACGTAGAATGTCGTTTCATAATTAATCCACGTCATTTCGAAACGAAATATGTTTGGGTACCTACATGAGCAAGGTATAGAAAAAAGCAGGCAGTATCTCCACTTATATTTGCATGCGACAGTTGCAACGGCGGACTAGATAAATTATTCCAGTTCTCAGCGGCCGGCGGTAGCAACAGCCGATCAGGTGGTCTACGGGGCAGTTTTAAAATTAGTTGTTTACTAACACTAACGTAGGCCTATTTCGTTTGATTTATTTCACATTAAAGCAAAAAACAACTGTTAACAAGCATCACAAACTGTTAAATATCAAGACAAACATATAATTTGATTTTTTTTTTAAATTAACTCTTCATCGCCAGGAAACGTTAATTAAAATGTAAAACTAATAAAATATTTTTTATATTTTGTAGTTAAAAGAATAATGTGAACACTTACTAATATTTATTTAATATTGTTCCTTTTTTCGTTCCCCCAGAAAATTGTGATTGTGACTAGCGCAAATGAACGTCGGAATTGATAACATTTTTCAGACTATGGTAACCTGTGATTATCCAACACCAGGAAACTCAGACATTCTGACTTCTTATTTATAGCCCTCGTATTCGTTCTATACAATTACAGTAGTGTTCAGATTTTGAATAATAGCGGTAACAACTAACGATGTTGCCCGAATATAATTTGGGATGTTCGAGCCAATGAAAGCAATACTTTTACAACACATTTCCCTTGTTGTGATTAAAATTTTGTACTTCGAAAATTTAAACTAAAATATTATTAAATTTTTGTCTTAAACGTAGTTGAAAACCTATTTTTCACATTAAAATTTTTAATAAGTTAAACAAAATAAACTACAATATATAATGTTGGTATTTGCATATTTATTCACATATGCAAATACCATCACTCCATATAAAGTTACAACTTCTTCTTCTTCTGATAGTTCCTGTACGTTTCTGATGTTCGATATCATACAGACTATTTTAACTTTCTGTACTGCTGCACGGAATAAGTCAGTTGTATTCATGCCAAACCATGTCCTTAAATTTCTCAGCCATGAGATTTTCGGTCGCCCAACTCCTCTCTTTCCAAGTACTTCTCCCTGTAGTATGGACTGTAATAAATAAAATCTCCATTAATGAAATCCCAGCAACAAATAAAGTTACAACACTGTAAAGGAATTCCAGGATTGTCACACGTTAATTTAGCCTAAAGTGAACATCGCGCTTAAAAGGGGCCACTAAAAGTAGCGCCTGACACAGACGTTTAATTAAGCATTTTTATCCGAGTCACGTTAAATTCAACTTTTTTTCAGTAACAATTGTCTACAATTTATAAGAACAAAAACAAGCACTACAATCAACCGTTTTACTAAATTCATAATACAACAAACATTTAACATCTCTCCTCACAAAGACACAAAAGGAACTATCCGTCAACTGGCCGAGGTTCATTTTATTCGTCAACAATGACGCAGGAATAATCTCGATGACGCCAGAGATCTGTGGAATACGTTAGTTATAACGCAAAATTATTGCGTCATAAACGTTAATTGTGTCATGCAATAAACATCAGGTTTGACGTTTTGTGTTGTCTGTATCGCCGAGACGGTTCGATTAACTTCTAAAAGAACGGACAGTTTGTCCATACTGGACGAGTTTGTGGCCGTCTATCTAATTGTCACCTTCACTGGAAAAAAGGTTACTTTTATGGCTACTAAGAAGATGCAACAATTGTCAAAAGGATTTATGAGTGGATTAAGCTACATTTTATTTGTCTGAATGTGGCTTTGGTTGGTTGAAAAACGTTTATTTTATTATTAGTAACGATAGTAACGTACTAATTATATAATATTATGGACTAACGAATAATTTTTAATGATTGTTTAATAATTATTATTATTAAAAAATATTAATAAATGATGATTTTTTTTATAGAGGAGGAAAAATGCTTTATGCTCCGTCAGAGGAGGCGATGCTTCCTCTGGTGTGTGGGACTCGCACAAACTAAAAACCCACGTCTTAATTCAGTCATTCATATCCACCCTGGAACCACTTAGCGTATTACTTCAGAATGGAGCCTATTGCTCTCTGTTGCTCCTCATCTTCTACTGCCCGTTGGGTGCAAGTTGGGCCTGTCTTCTTTTCCTAGTAGGACCCACTGAATAAATGCATTGATGCGGTCCCATTCCGCCCTACCACGAAGCATAAGCGCAACTACGCTCTCGGGCGTGAACTCCCCGAGCTCCATTCCAGTATCATCCTCCCCCTTGCGAATCTGCAGCACTTGAAAAACGTGTGCCAGGCATCTTCATGGGGAGAGCCTCCGTACTGGCTTGCTGGGCTTTGCACCTTTCCCATTCTATGGAGGTAGGCATTAACATTGCCGTGACCTCTGAGAAACTGGGTCAGCTGGTAGTTGACCTCACCGTGTTAGCGGTCGATCCATACCTTCAAGTTTGGTATGAGCCTTGCGGTCCACCTTCATCTATCCTTTCTATCCCAACGATCTTGCCAGTGCCGGGGAGTGAGTTCCCTGACTTCATGCTTTGAGGCATCCTTTCCAATTTCCCAATTTCTCCCTTCTTTTGAATAAATGCTTCCACTCTAGAACCAACAAGTCTAAGGGAATCACTCCCGCTATCACCGGGACTACTGGTTCTGGCACTGTCCGGTAAGAGGATGCTACTCTGAGGGCTCCTCTTCTCTGCACCGATGCCATACGTTTTCTGTACTTTTCCATCTTCAGTGTATCGGCCCAGATTTCGCAACCGTACAGAAGGATGGATTCTGTGTCCGCGATCAACAGTCGCCTCTTGCTTGCAGTGGGACCTCCTACGTTGGGCGTAAGTCTGCTGAGCTTCGTTGTAACGTTAGCCGCCTAGTACTTATTAGCGTAGCGTTAGCGTAGTACTTTATTTACTCCCGATAGGAGAGTATTGAGTCTAGTCTCACCCCTAGGTATTTCACAGCGTTCTTTGTAAATACTGTCTCAGCTAACACTAACCTTTAATTAAGGCCTATAAATTAGATGTTATACACTAGTTTTATTAAAGACTACAATATACAGGTATATAAATAAATAATTATAAAAGTTGAGAATACTAGATATTGATACTACGAGGTATTTGAATATATCCTCGTATTTGAAGGATACTAATACA